>OY787613.1:11077157-11457217 GCA_963678935.1 Umbilicus rupestris
AACTTAACTCGAAGAGATTTTGTCTGTTGACTAGCGTTGATTGAATCAAAATGAAGGCCAGGGCGAATCATTGATTCGCCCAAGCACAAGTGATTCGACCAGCTGTGTAACGCACTGATGCTTTGATTCAACTAACCCTGGTCGAATCAAATTCTGAGCAGCACGAATCAACTTTGATTCGGGCACGACAGGTCAAGCGGTAAAATTTCAAGGGTCGGGGCAGCTCAAATCAAGATGGTCGAGGCCTTTTAAAGTCGACAAAGTGTACGAGGATGGCCACTTCGAATTGGTGAACAAAGACGGGGAAACCTTCAAAGTGAATGACCATCGAATCAAAGCGTACCATGGACACGAGCAGAGCTTGGAGCTTGGAGATTTCAAGCTTGATGACTCCACTTGATTCCCACACTATCGACGCATGTCACTTAAGAAGGGATCCTCGCAAAGGACTTCTCAAGTGTGTTTCTTATGAAGAAGGGAAACGGCTACGTTGACAGCGCGTCGTTGTGCACCTCAAATTTATATTTATAGTGACATGTTAACACTTAGCAAGCGGTAAGCAGGGTCGAACCCAAGGAGAGCAAGTGATCTAAAGAGATCAGAAGAACAATAGTTTATAGTGAGTGTCTATCGATTGAAAAGAAATCAGTTTAGGGAATACACTGCAACTAGTTATCACTGATTGAACAACATGCATCAACTAATGAATACTGTCCCAGTCCAACAATCCTATTAAGAATATTTCTACTATGATATTCTACCTATTCTTAACTGTTAAGCTCTCGAACAGGTTAAATAGTTACTCGACCAACACCACTAATTAGTTCTACTGCTAGGTTTAACTAACAATGCAGTTTAGTCTAGTAAAATACCATTGATATCAACCTAGCTTCCTACTAAGCTACACTATTGATAATCAAGCATTCAGTTCATACAAGGCAGTAAATCACTAACTTCAATCAAGTGTTCATTGATCTCAAACCAAGTGTTGCAATGCAAACCCCAAACTGAAATAAGGGTTTAGCTACTCATACTGATGATGTAGTGTGGCAGTCATTGACAAAACCAGCACGAGTGAACAAGCTGCTGCTGTAGTAGTTCCTGAAGCACGGAGCTGTAGTAGAAATTCAGCGCCCATTCAGAGTTTGTGTTCAACGGACAGTATTGAAGAGCAGTGTTCTACCTGGAGTTTCTAAATATTCAATAAAGAATATCCCAGAGAAGATTCCCGTGCCCAGGTAAAGATTTGTTTGTGGGAGATTTGATTTTCGAAATCAAATCTAATCTCCTACAAACTAGGAGATTATGTTTCTTTAGGGAACTTCCAAAAAGTGCTGACCTGTGCAAGGCTGGGCGAGTACTTAAAGGAGGCTGAGCAGAGTGTCCTGATGGATCGAAGATAAGAGCTGCAAATACCAGAGCGTACACAGAATACTACGAAGGGTGATTGTGAGTGAGCCGTGCTTCGATCATCACCACGAGCAAAGCGTGAGCGCAGAGCTGAGGTGATTGAAGTGGAAAGTGATCAAGACTTGCAGAGTCTGATCAGTATCTGATCTGTGAAGCCAATTCAGAGCAGCTGTTGCTTGTTGGTTGATCAAGGGAAGCCGCGGAGCAATTGTCGAGCTCGGGCAATTGGCAGAAGACTTGGACTCGCTAGTGATAGGATGAGTGAGGGGGAGTATTCCAGAGTGTGCAGCGCTCGTGGAATTGTTCGATCGGCTCAGCAGAAAGCTTGGACCGACGCGGACAAATTGTGCATCAGCTGTATGCTACAGGAGGTGCTATAGCAGACCTGCAGAGACTGCGTGTTAATTAGAATAGGCTGGGAGTCATCGAGTCAGTAGCTGTTCTAGATTAATACCAGTGTAGATAGTTGTGACACAAGTCAGATCTTGTTCTGATTGTGGTCGAAGTCCTAGCTAAGGTTGAGTAGCATAGGTTGCGTGTTGACGAACCATGTTGTACGAGAGAACCTTGAGCTTAGTGGATTAAAAGACTGAGTTCAGTCCGTCCCAGAGGTAGGCACTTGGCCGAACTGGGTGAACAAATAGTTGTTCATTGTTTTATCTTGCTGCAAAAGATTCGTCAGTACAAGAGTGTGTTGTAACAACTGCTTGTACACAAATCTGCATATCAGAGACGCTGCGGAAATTATAATTGGTATCAGAGCGGGAACTCAACATACACAGTAGAGCCTGAGCGTCTAAGCAAGGTACAATGAAGGAAGAACGGAGCACGAGTCGTAGGCAGTTGGCCGAACTGGGTGAACAATTTAGTGTTCCTTGACGTGTCTTGTTGCTTCAGAATCTGGTGAACAAGCGTGTGCTGTAGCAACTGCTTGTTCACACTCTGCATTTCAGAGGTGCTGCGAATTTTAATTGGTATCAGAGCCGGAGCTTAACATACAGAGTCAAGATCCTGTACATCTAGTTGAGAAGAGCAAGACAATGAAAGAAGACAAAGCACAAGCCGCCCTCCACTGCGAGAAGAAAGCAACTATGGCTACTGGAAGGCTAGGATGAAGACGTTTCTCAAGGCCATTGATGAGAAAGTGTGGAAAGCTGTGGTGACAGAATGGGATCCTCCTAAAGCCACTGATGATAAAGGAGTCCCTCAGAAGAAACCTGAAGAGAAGTGGACAGCAGAAGAGGATGCTGCAGCAAATTGCAATTCAAAAGCCCTGAATGCAGTCTTCGCCGCTGTGGATGCCAACAACTTCAGATTAATCTCCAACTGTGACATTGCAAAGCAAGCTTGGGAGATCTTGAAAGTTGCTCATGAGGGGACTGACAAAGTGAAGATATCCAGAATGCAGATGATTACTTCACAGTTTAAAGGTCTGAAAATGCAGGAAGAGGAAACCATCACAGAATTCAATGTCAAGCTGTGTGACCTGTCAAATGAAGCTCATGCTCTTGGAGAACCTATCCCTGAAGAAAAGCTAATCAGGAAGGTTCTCAGATCATTACTATCCAGATTTGACATGAAGGTGACAGCCATTGAAGAAGCTCAGAATGTCCGGACATGAGGCTGGAAGAATTGATTGGATCCCTCAAACAGTTTGAGATGAAGTTGGTTAAAGAAGAGCCCTCTCTTAAAGACAAGAATGATGGATTGAAAGCTGAAACAGAAGAGAAGAAGCCCTCAGCTGATGATCAACTGAGTTTACTGGTGAAAAATCTGGGGAAGTTCTTAAAAAATATGGAGTCAAGATCTGGACAAAGCTCATTCTCACGAAGACAATCCAGAAGAGGTGGAGGAAATCAGAGAAAAGCCAAAGAACCAGCCGAAGAGGAAGGAGAAAAGAAAGAAAGAAGGAAAGGCATTCGGTGCTGGAATTGTGAGGGATATGGACACAGAGAAGCAGAGTGTCCCAGCAAGCAGATCAAGGGATCTGAAAAGAAAGACAACAAGTCACTAACTGCAAAATGGAGTGACTCTGAGGAAAGTGATGAAGAAAATTTTATTGTGTTAGCTAGTGTATCCTCTTATGATTCTGAAGAAGCACCAAAGAATGAGTTCAATTACGGGGTTGATGTGTCAGATAGCAAAGAGGAGGATGACTCTTCACACAACATGTTAGAAAATCTGCAAGACATTCTTCAACAATGTGAGGATGCTCTGAAGGTAAATCAAGCTTTAACGAACAGAGTCAATCAACTAGAAGAAGAGCGGGAGGAGCTGCTTGAGAAACTGTCATCACTCAATAGACCTGTCATCTTACAGAAGAAAGAAGATGCTGCTATCAAAAACACTGATGTTAGCACCCCTCTCACAACTGACTCTCAGAAAAATATACTGGATGAAATCCTTTCTTATCAAAGATTTGGAGGAGGAAGAATGGGCCTGGGATATACAGGTGAGGAAACCTCTGGTATAACAGTCTTTGTTAAACCTACCGAAAAGAGAATATCACTGATAGTGAAGAGAAAGGTAATCTCTGCCAGAAACTGATGGAAGAAGAATTAACCGCCAATCTGAACCGGAGATGCTTCAGCAATCGCTGTATTTGCCCACTGTATCAAATGCAAATCTTCACAGAAGAAGAAGAAATCCCAGGTCTGTGGAAAAGGAAAATGTGCTCCAAGAAAACATTTTACTCCGAAGAATCCTCAGATACACAGAAGGGTTACCAGAGATGATTTCAGGGGGAGGAAATCAAAGTTTAACAATCACTGTCAGATGTCTCTTAGCTCGGTTAATCCCGTAAATCATCGTCACCGATCAGAACTTCTATGGAGAGTCAGAATGAAGAAACCAGTGCACCAGAATGGAGCAAGCAAAAGAGTGTCTCAGGAAATGCAGGTGTGGAGACCCAAATGTGACAAACTGAAAAACAAGAAAGCTAACTGTCAGAAGTTGTGGAAACAGAGACCGACTCAATTATGGATGAAGAAACAACCAGTTAACCCAGACAAGGAATCACCAAACAATGAAGGTAGCATCAGCAAGTAAGTGATCCAGTCCCGTGATGCTATAGCAACCAGAGTCTGAAGAATCTTGTTCAAAACATTTGGTTGCTAAAGACAAGAGGTCACATGCAGAGCACGTGCTTCTGGAAAAGAAAGAAAATCAGCGGGTAAAATCAAATTTCTAGGGCTCAGTGGGGTGAAGTTTTTCCCAAATCGCTCACAGATCAAATCCTCCCCTGCTCAAACTCTTCCTGCAAACAATTGACAATGGTGAAGACTCGCGGACTGAAGAAGAACCTGGCAGCAGCACGACAAGGCATAACTGAAAGGAGGTCTAAGTCCTGTAATGAAGCGCATACTCAGCGTCTAGACTCGGTGGTCTGGGAGCCCGCACCCCTCCCTGTGCCACACAGCGCTCCTTCTCCACTAGGAGAAACTCCGCAGAAAAGGAGACGTCTAGTCCATGACGGGGAGCCTGCAACCAGTGCAGTAGTGATGACTAAAGAGGCAGTGCTTGAAGAAGACTCAAGAGAAGTGCAAGCTGCAGAGAATATTGTAGCAGGCCATACTAAAGAGAGCTGCAGAACTCTTGTCATGTACCCTGGCATAGAAGGAGAAGGGGAGGAGATGGAAGTTGAACTACCTGAACAAGAAACTGCTGCAGCACATCCTCCTCCACCTTCGGACAGAGGAAAAGCTCCAATCATCATCCCTGATTCCAGCAGTGAAGAAGAGGAGTCCAGTGAAGAAGATGAAGATGCTGCAGGTGAACCTTCCGAGAGAAGACCTGTTTTGACTGACACTGCTGCAGTCACTGTAGGGGGAATATGGTTCAGAAACAGGAATGCCTCTCAATCATGGAGCTCTGTAGAGAGGAAGCACATTGTGATAGAGAAGAGATTAGACCTGCACAAATACAGATCTGCAACCATTATCCAGCTTCTCACTGAGGTAAACCTACTCAAGTCCCTGACTTACCCGTACATGTTCAATATATCACTAGTTAGGGAATTCATAGTCAACATGGAAGAAAAATTTGGTGAGGAAGAAGGAGATGTTTTTGGACAGAGCTGGGTGCGGGGTAAGAAAGTAGTAATCACCCCTGAGAAGAGAGATGAATTTTTTGAGATAGACAGTGATGCCAGAGAGCCCACAAATGTCAAGCAAGAGGTGTTGGCCAGGGTTCTCACGGGAGAGTGTGCTTGTCTTGGGGTGGTCCAAATCTCAGTGCTGCGGAACTCACCTCCAAAAATGCCCTGTTGTACAACTTGGGCATTAGGAACTAGATCCCCAACTCTCATAGGGGAAAGGTTAGCAGATCCTTTGCTAACCTTTTACACTCGATTGGGAAAAGGAGATGAATCAGCCTGGGCAGTGTGATGTTTCCCCAGCTGGCTCCTCATGCTGGCAGTGCTTCCTCAAGCAAACCCATTGTGCTACCATCCCTCATTTATGGAATGATGGTCTCTCAGCATCCAGAGCTCGGTGAGATTGCTGAAGGTTTGTCCGAGGAGCTGCAGGTATTTACAGTAGACCACAAACTCTTCAAAGGGAAACATGCAGTGGATATAGCCCATGAGGATCCTCTCTTGGTTGGCTCTTCAGACCCATCCCCTCTGGAGGAACCGCTTCCCCCTGTCGCAACTTTCCAAGCAACCCTCCGTGCCAGAATTGTGAGTCACCTAAGATCTGAACTGCTCGTATTGGAAGCAGAAGCGAAGTGAAGGGATGTTAGACGCGGCCAAATCAGAAGTCTGCTCAAAGACTTGGAATTTCCGGAGGAAGAAGGCCAGGCCCCTTAAGCATTTGTGCCAAAAAGGGGGAGAGCAAGAAGCAAGCCAGAGCCACTGATGAACTGCACTGATGGACTCTCAACTCTTATTTTTTTTGGCCCTGCGTGGCTGTGCTAAGGCCGAGTGTTGCCACCACTTACTCTTACTGTGAAACTGTTTTTAAGTAGTTTAATTTTCTTGTGTCCATGGAAGTGTTCAACTGTGGCCAAGGGTTTTGTCAAAATGTCAAGGGGGAGATTGATGATGCAGTATGGCAGTGTTTGACAAAACCAGCACAAGTGAACAAGCAGCTGAACAAGGTGCTGCTATAGCAAGAGCTAGTTCAGGGAGCTGTAGCATCTGTCCGTCAGCAGCAGCCTGGATCTTTTGAAAAAGGGATTGGCAGTTCATCAAAGAGCATCAAAGGAGTTTCTAAGTATTCAGCAGAGAATATTCCAATGGAGATTCCCAGTTGGTGGAAAAGATTTGATTGGAGAAGATTAGATTTGCAAATCAAATCTAATCTCCTACAAATTAGGAGATATTGTTGTTTGGGGAAATTACTAAAAATGTGAATGATGGAACTGGATGTTCCTATTTAAAGGAGGTCCTTCAGAGAGTTGAAGATGATCGAAGCTAAGAGAGAAAACACGAGAGCATACACAGAATTCCGAGAGGAAAGAATTCAAGTGCAAAGAGCTTCGACCATCACCGAGAGCACCGCAGGCGCGTGGAGCTGTGTGATTGTACTAAGGGTGATCGAGACTTGCAGAGTCTGATCACTGCTTGATCTGGAAGCCAATTCAGAGCAGCGAGTGTTGGTTGATCAAGGGAAGCCGCGGAAGAACTGACGAGTGTGTGACTCGGTCAAGTGTCTGATCGGCTGTTCTCGCTAGTGACAGGTGGTCACTGAGTGAGGGGGAGTATTCCAGAGTGTGCAGCGCTCGAGGAAGTGTTCGATCGGCTCAGCGGAAGGCTTAAGAGCGACGCAGACAGATTGTGCATCAGCTGTGTACTATAGCAGATGCTATAGCAAACCTGTAGTGACTAAGTATTATTTAGAATAGGCTGAGTTTGTGGAGACAGTAGCTATTCTAGATTGATATCAGTGTAGGTTGGGCAGACACAAGTCAGAGCTTGTTCTGATTGTGATCTTGGTTCCACTTGAGGTTGAGTAGCATAGGTTGCGTGGAGATTGTAACCGAGTGTACTTTGAGACCTTCGAGATTAGTGGATTGAGGAATGGAGTACAGTCCTCCCCAGACATAGGTAGTTGGCCGAACTAGGTGAACAAATTAGTGTTCCTTGACGTGTCTTGTTGCTTCAAAATCTGGTGAACAAGCGTGTGCTGTAACTACTGCTTGTTCACAGTCTGTATTTCAGAGGTGCTGCGAATTTTAGTTTCTACTTGTTTGTAGTTTATAATCGTTTTGGAATTTGAGTTGCGCCAAATGTTTGATTAGTGGTTTAAGGGATTTTGTGTTTGTGTGCCCTCGAATCACCTCTTTGGTTTGATTATCTATATGTAGAAGTTTTAAGTGTGGGGTAATTCGTTTTGTGTGAACAAGTCTTGAAAAGTTTTGTGTAGAATTTAGGCTGTTAAAACCAAGTAGAAGATTTTCCCGAATCAGTTTTAGGCTTGCGCGAATCATTTTTGATTCGCGCAACTTGAAAACAAGCGTTGACACTGATTGTTTGATTCAATCGATTCACTTTTAAGGCCTTCCCGAATCAATGTTGATTTGGGCAGAGTGAGTTCTCCATTCTCAACTGACTATGTGATTCGGACGAATTGAGTTTTGGCCACCCTGAATCACCGTTGATTGGGGCAATGAATGCGAGTTGACTTAACTCGATCAAATCTGCACGAACCATGAGGTAAGTTTTCCCTGAATCAAAATTGACTCAGACAAGGGTCCACGAATCAATTCTGATTCGACGAGTCCAAAATTCTTCATTCCACACTGATAGTTTGATTCTACCTGGACTGGTCGAATAACATTTTTGCCTTGCCCATATCAATGTTGATTCGGGGGGACCGGACTGAAAATTTCGAAGCGCCTCTGAGTTGCAGATTGTGTACAAGCAGTTGCTATAACAGACTCTTGTACAGTCGGATCTTGTGCAGCAAGATGAAACAATGAACAATGATTTGTTCACCCAATTCGGCCAACTGCCTACGTTCGACTCAATGCAACCTATGCTACTCAACCTTAGCTAGTCAATCAGACAATCAGAACAGGCTCTGACTTGTGTCTCACACACCTACACACTCGAATTAATTCAGAATAGCTACTCCTATAATGTCATAGAGTCAGCCTATTCTAATTAAATTAAGTCCCCGTAGGCTTGCTATAGCACCTGTTGTAGCACACAACTAGTGCACGTTCTGTCCGCGTCGCTCCAAAGCCTTCCGCTGAGCCGATCGAACTCTTCCGCGAGCGCTGCACACTCTAGAATGCTCGCCCTCACTCAATGACCTCCTGTCACTAGCGAGACCTAGCCTCCTGCAGATTGTCCGAGTTCCTCCACTCGACAACTCTGCCGCCGCCTGCCTTGATCAACCAACAAGCACGTCCTGCTCTGAATTGGTCTTCTCTGATTAAGCTCTGATCAGACTTTGCAAGTCGTCGATCAGCCTTTGCTCCAACCACTCAGCTATGTGCTCACGCTCTGCTCTCTATGGTGATCCACTCTCTCCGCTCTAGCAATCTGAATATATCTCTCGGTACTTTTTCTTTTTGCTTGGATTCTATCTTTGATGGATACTTTGCTGCTCCGCCCAGCCTCCTTTAAATAGGAAGTCCATGCTCCAACAATATCAAATTTAGGAAGCCTTCCAAAAAGCTCTCCTAGATTCTTGGAAGTTTATTTAGATTTGATTTCTTAAAAACCAATTTTAGAAATCTTATCCTTACCTTGGGCTTGCTAAGTTGTTTGGTGCTGCTGGAATTTCCTAAGTCCATTAGGAAACCTTCCAAAACTCCATGCTCCATCAATATCAAATTTAGGAAGATTCCTTAAAGATCTCAACAAGATCTTATCTCCTAATTTGTAGGAGATTAGATTTGTTTCGACTAGGTTAGGAGTAGTAGTGTACTCTAACTGAGATAGTGAAGTCTTGAGGACCGAGAGTCGTCCTCCCCAGACGTAGGCTGTTGCCGAACTGGGTGATCAAACTTGTCTGTGTTCAATAGTTGGGCATAAGTAAAGCGTCAGCAACTTAGCGGAAGAAGTTGCTGAAGCAAACTGTGGATTGTCGTCTAACAGTAATGCAATGCTAATTTTAATTGGTATCAGAGCGGGTTGCTCGACAAACAGAATGAGGTCCGGGAAGGCATTGCTATTTATCATGGGAGACAGAATGAGAAGATAGAGCTCACGTATATCAGTACTATCCAAAAAAGGAACTCAAGATAGCGAGTATTACAGGAGTGATGAAGAGGAAATCTCAGAAGAATTCATTGTCAGTCACTACAAGAAGATGTTTGAGAAGTGTATTGAAGTAGTAGAGATGAATAAGAGGCTGATCGAAAAACTATCAAAACATGAGGATGAAAAGGAAAAACTCGTGAAGATCATTTCATCTATGACATAACAGGCTGAACAACGAAAGGCAGAACAAGCTGAGATTATGAACGAAGAGTCTGTACAGAAATACAGTCATTCAAGTTTCAAGTAATTACTTTACTGAAGAAGCTAGATTTTGAAGTTTGGTTGCAGCGCAGGCAACTGAACCTCATCAGAATTTTAGAATCACTTCTCATTACATTTACATTCAGATTCATGATGTATTCCCAAGCTATGAGTAGCTAATTTCATTGTGTATTGGCTAAGGCATGAATTGCAATGTGTGACTTGAGACCCTCTTTATATTCGTTGTATTTTGCAAAATTATTCTTATGCGCTGATTTCTTATGAAGATGAATTGCATGTCTAAGTGATTACTAGCGTAGAATCTTAGCCTTATATTTGATTATCTATCATTATTTGTTTGATACCTAGCGGAGATAACAAGTTTAGAGCTATAGGATTAATAGCACTGAGACTAGTCATCTTAGGATAACTCGCTTGACTCATTACGCGGTTCTTGCGAACTAGGGTTTTAACGTATGCTAGCGCTCAATTAAAAATAGCCATGAAACATGTGGATGTATCCTTAGTGGGAACTTCTGGTTATAGGATACATTGGATTGGTCGATGATACGAGTTCATTACAAGGATTGTCTTAGCCGATAATGTTTCTCTCATTTTTTAGATTGCTGAATTTTCTTTCATTGCGACTCTGAATTTTGTGACACAAACCCCCCAAGTTCCTAATTACTATTCGTGAGTGCACGCTTGACAGTTCTCTAGAGGATCTACCCTTCTTGCCACTACACTAGTGCTTGTAGGAAATAAATAACAAATTTGGCTCGTAAAACGACCGCGTTCAATAGATACAGACATGACACTCAGACTTAGCCAACCTTTTTCAATGTGCAGTGCACGGAACGCTTCAGCACACTCTATCTCTGAGTTGATGTAACTTCTATAGACGACTTCTCCAGGACTCTCTGCCAATCAGCCCGTCTCTCTCTGAGTTCTACCAACTCAGAATATGCTCCTCCTTGATCAATGCCCACCTGACAATATCAAGGAGATACGCTCGGGTCTTCAACAGCCTACGACAGGTTCGTCCGCAGCTGTTCTTCGAAGCTCCCATTTGATCCACCAACGAGCCACGCTTCAAACGAATTCTGTGGATCAACATCCACAACTCATGTGGGACCTTCCCAAGGCCACTTCGTGAATTTCCAAGATAGTTCCCTATTCTGCTCTAGCTTCAGATCTACACTGGTTGCTGAAGCAGAATTTGTCTTTTGCCTTTTGCTCAGTTTGCCTTTAGTGGTTCACAGAGTGCTGTAGCAGATCCTTGTGCTTGGTTGCTGTATCTCGCCCTCTCTTCTGATTGTGCTCCCGCTTCAATTCTTCAGGGAGAGCTAAAGCAGAATCTTGTGTAGTTTTTTCAAGGTATGCCATACCTCAACAATCTCCCCCTTGACATTTTAACAAAACTAACTATAGCAACACAACTAATGATAAGCTAACAAAAATCTAACTAGACTGGATAGCTATCTACGACACAACTATCTAACTATGCTAGATAACTGCTCTAATTATTACATTTGAGTTAGAATACCTCAAGATTGCTAAACATGAAAAGTAAGATAGTTCTAGGAGCAGGATCAGAGTTAATGTCAGATCAAAGTAAGTGTCAAAGTTTTACAATCTTCTCCACCTTTTTGGCACAAATGTTTGGGGGCTTCAATCCGTCTCATGGCTGAGCAGGGGAAGAACTGCTAGCATCTGGGTACTCAAGGTCTCTAAGGAGGCTGTCAATCTATGCTCGCCGCATGGAACTCTTTTTGGCCTCTTCTATTAGGTGAGCTCGCTCTGATTTGAGATGACTGATCATTATTTCATGCATAGCAGCATCTACGGCAGGAGCATGAGAACCAGGAAGTACTTTAGCAGTCTCTGGATCTTCTGGAGCTGATACTTGACCTGGCTCTCCTTTAGACACATCCACCACGTGTCTGCCTTTGAAAAACTTGTGATTGACAGCACGTCGTTGAGTGCGCCAAAATTAAATTTATATTCTCCTACTATGCTATCAAGAGTAAGCAGGGTCGAACCCAAATAAAGCAATCAGTTATAAAGTTTCACTAACAATTATCACAAAAAAGGGGGTTGGTTTTCAAAGAAAATGTTGTTTATCAATTTCAGAAAGAATCAGTTCAGGGATATGCATTGCAACCGGTAATCATCGATTAAAACATGCATCAATTAGTAAAGCTATTGTTATAATCTAACAATCCTGCTAAGGTAGTATCGACTTCAAGTTCTATCTACTATTAACCGCTAAGTTCTCAAGTAGATGTAATACTTATCTGCTTAGTTACCAGTACTAGTTCCACCGCTAGGCTTACGCTAATGTTGGACTAATCGAATATCATTGCACTACTAGTCTAATAGATCACTGCTAAGTTCCTCCAATCAAACATACAAGCATGCCATTAAGTTCAAGAATAGAAATTCACCAAACTGAATTATGAAAACTGATGATGCAAAATGGCAGGCTTTGCCAAAACCAGCACAAGTGAATAAGCGGCTGAACAAGCTGCTGCTATAGCAGGAGCTGGTTCAGCAAGCTACAACATCTGTTAGTCAGCAGCAGCTCGGATCTTCTTGGAAGGCGCTTAGCAGTGCATCCATTAGCATCAAGGGAGTTCCTATATTCTCAGAGAGAATATTCCAGTGGAGATTCTCAGTTCGCCGAAAAGATTTGTTTGTAGAAGACTAGAGTTGCAAATCAAATCTAATCTCCTACAAATTAGGAGATATTGTTGTTTGGAGGAAATTGCTAAAAGTGTGAATGGTGGAACTTGGTAATCCTATTTAAGGGAGGCTGCTCAGAGCGTTGAAGGTATCGAAGACTAGAGAGAAAACACAAGAGCATACACAACATTTCGAGAGGACATAATTCAAGTGCGAGGATCTTCGATCATCATCAAGAGCAGAGCGTGAGAGCAGAGCTGAGGTGATTGAAGCAGAGTGTGAACAGGACTTGCAGAGTCTGATCACAGCTTGATCAGGAAGCCAATTCAGAGCAGCGGTGCTTGTTGGTTGATCAAGGAAGGCCACGGAGAAATTGTCGAGTAGGAGGTACTCGGGCAATTTGCAGGAGGCCTTGTCTCACTAGTGACAGGTGGTCATTGAGTGAGGGGGAGTGCTCCAGAATGTGCAGCGCTCGTGGAGAGGTTCAACCGGCTCAGCAGAAGGCTTAGAGCGACGCGGACAGTTAAGGCATCAGCTGTGTGCTATAGCAACCTACAGAGACTGTGTGTTAATTAGAATAGGCTGAGTCTGTGGGACTGAGTTGTTGCTATTCTGAATTATTTCAAGTCTGTAGGTGTGCTATACACAAGTCAGAGCCTGTTCTGATTGTGTGACTAGTTTAGGTCAAATAGCATAGGTTGCGTTGAGTCGAACCATGTTGTACCGTGGACCTGAGAAACTAGTGGATTAAGGGTTGGAATTCAGCCCTTCCCAGACGTAGACAGATTGGCCGAACTGGTTGAACAAACCTGTGTTTCTTGTTCTATCTTGCTACATCAGATTTGGGTGTTCAAGAGTGTGCTGTAGCAACTGCTTGTTCACCATCTGCAACTCAGTGGTGGTGCGAATTTCAATTGGTATCAGAGCCGGAGCTCAACATACAGAGTCAAGATCCTATGCATCTAGCTGAGAAGAGCAAGACAATGAAGGAAGGACAAAGCACAAGCCGCCCTCCACTGCTAGAAGAAAGCAACTATGGCTATTGGGAGGCTAGGATGAAGGCGTTTCTCAAAGCTTGACATAGTGGGCTCCTCCCAAAACCAATGATGATAAAGGAGCCACTCAGAAGAAACCCGAAGAGCAGTGGACTGCAGAAGAGGATGCTGCAGCAAATGGCAATTCAAATGCCCTGAATGCAATCTTTGATGCTGTGAATGCCAAAAACTTCAGATTAATCTCCAATTGTGACATTGCAAAACAAGCTTGGGAGATCTTTGAAGTTGCTCATGAGGGGACTGAAAAAGTGAAGATATCCAGAATGCAGATGATTACTTCACAGTTTGAAGGTTTGAAAATGCAGGAGGAGGAAACCATCATAGAATTCAATGCCAAGCTGTGTGACATGTCAAATGAAGCCCATGCTCTTGGAGAACCTATCCCTGAAAAAAAGTTAATTAGGAAGGTCCTCAGATCATTGCCATCCAGATTTGACATGAAGGTGACAGCCACTGAAGAAGCTCAGAATGTTCGGGACATGAGGCTGGAAGAATTAATTGGATCTCTCAAGTAGTTTGAGATGAAGCTAGTCAAAGAAGATGCTCCTCCCAAAAGCAAAAATGTTGGATTGAAAGCTGAAGCAGAAGAGAAGAAGCCCTCAGCTGATGATAAACTAGGTTTACTGGTAAAAAATATGGGGAAGTTCTATAAAAACATGGAATCAAGGTCTGGTCAGACCTCAACCTCTCGAAGACAATTCAGAAGAGGTGGAGGAAATCAGAAAAAAGCTTAAGAACCCACTGAAGAGGAAAGGCATTCAGTGCTGGAACTGTAAGCAAGCAGAGAATCAGGAAAGTGATGAAGAAAATTTTATTGTGTTAGCTAGTGTATCCTCTTATGATTCTGAAAAAGCAACAAAGAATGAGTTCAATTATGGGATTGATGTGTCAGATCGTGAAGATGAGGATAACTCTACACACAACACTTTAGAAAGTCTGGGAGACATCCTTCAACAATGTGAGGAGTCCCTGAAGGTAAATCAAGAATTAAAAGACAGAGTCAATTAACTGAAAGAAGAGCGGGAGATACTACTTGAAAAACTGTCATCACTCAGTAGACTTGTCAACCTACCGAAGAAAGAAGATGCTGCTACCAAAGACACTGTTGTTAGTACTCCTCTAACAACTGACTCTTAGAAAAATATACTGGCTGAAATCCTTTCTTATCAAAGATTTGGAGGAGGAAGAATGGGTCTGGGGTATACAGGTGAGGAAACCACTATTAGAATAGTCTTTGTTAAGCCTATTGAAACAGAGAATATCGAGGTTTGCGAAGAGAAAGGTAAGCTTAGCCAGAAGCTGATAAAGGAAGAATTGACTGTCAACCTGAACCAGGAGGTGCTTCAGCAACCGCTGTATCTACCCTCTGTATCAAATGCAAGTTTGCACAAAAGAAGAAGTAATCCACAGGCCTGTGAAAAAGGAAAATGTTCACAGAGCAAACATTTTAGCCTGAAGAACTCTCAGATACGCAGAAGGGTTATCAGAGATGATTTCAGGAAAAGGAAATCAAAGTTCAACAATCACTGTCAAATGTCCTTCAGCTCAACTTATCCTGCAAATCTTCATCAATAATCAGAATTGCAATGGAGAGTCAGAATGGAGAAACCAGTGCACCGGAATGGAGCAAGCAAAAGAGTGTCACAGGAAACGCAGGTGTGGAGAACCAAATGTGACAAATTGAAAAACAAGAAAGTTGACTGTCAGAAACTGCGAAAACAGAGACCGACTCAAGTATGGATGAAGAAACAACCAGCTGACTCTGACAAGGAATCACCAGATAATGGAGGTATCTTCAGCAAATAAATGATCCAGCCCCGTGATGCTATAACAACCAGAGCCTGAAGAAGCTTGTTCAAAAAATTTGGTTGCTAAAGACAGAAGAAGTCACATGCAGAGCACGTGCTTCTGGAAAAGAAAGAAAAACAGTGGGTAAAATCAAATTTCTAGGGCACATACGGGTGAAGCTCTTCCCAAATCGCTCGCAAATCAAATCCTCCGCTGCTCGAACTCCTTTTGCAAACTTCTCACAATGGTGAAGACTCGTGGTCTGAAGAAGAGCTTGGCAGCAGCTCGTCAAGGCAGAACTGAAAGGAGGTCTAAGATTCGTAATGAAGCACCTGCTCAACGATTAGACTTGGTGGTCTGGGAGCCCGCACCTCTCCCTGTGTCGCACAATGCTCCTTCTCCACAAGGAGGAACTCCTCAGAAAAGGAGGCGACTGGTTCTTGACGGGAAGCCTGTTACCAGCACAGCAGTGGTGTCTGAAGAGGCAGTGCTCGAAGAAGGGTCAAGCAGAACCCTTGTCACGTCCTCTGGCATGAAGGAGAAGGTGAGGAGGTTGGTGCAGATCTTCCTGAACAAGAAACTGCTGCAACACATCCTCCTCCATCTACTAACAAAGGAAAAGCTTCAATCATCATCCCTGATACCAGCAGTGAAGAAGAGGAGTCCAGTAAAGAAGATGGTACCAACAGTGAAGGTGCTGTAGGTGAACCTTCAGAGAGAAGACCTATTCTGGTTGACACTGTTGTAGTCACTATAGGGGGAGTATGGTTCAGAAATAGGCATGCCTCTCAATCATGGAGCTCTGTAGAGAGGAAGCACATTGTGACAGAGAAGAGATTGGACCTGCACAAATACAGATCTGCAACCATGATCCAGCTTCTCACTGAGGTAAACCTACTCAAGTCCCTAACTTACCTTACAGATTCAATATATCACTTGTCAGGGAATTCATAGTCAACATGGAAGAAAAATTTGGTGAGGAAGAAGGAGATGATTTTGGGAAGAGTTTGGTGCGAGGCAAGAAGATAGTAATCACCCCTGAGAAGATAGATGAATTTTTTGAAATAAACAGTGATGCCAGAGAGCCACAAATGTCAAGCAAGAGGTGTTGGCCAAGGTTCTCATGAGAGGAGTGTGCATGTCTTGGGGTGGACCAAATCTCAGTGCTCCGGAACTCACCTCCAAAAATGCCTTGTTGTACAACCTGGGCATCAGGAACTAGATCCCCAGCTCTCATAGGGGAAAGGTTAGCAGGTCCTTTGCTAACCTTATACACTCAATAGGGAAAAGGAGAAGAATCAGCTTGGGTAGTGTGATGTTTCCCCCGCTTGCTGTTCATGCTGGCAGTGCATCCTCTAGCAAACCTATTGTGCTGCCATCCCTCATTTATGGAATGATGGTCGCTCAGCATCCAGAGTTAGGAGAGATTACTGAAGGACTGTCCCAAGAGCTACAAGTTTTTATAGTAGATCACAAGCTGTTCAAAGGGAAGCATGCAGTAGACATTTCCCAAGAAGACCCTCTTCTGGTTGCCCCTTTGGATGAGGAAGCTCTTCCCCCTGCCCCTGAAATTCAAGCAGCTCTCCATGCAAGGATTGTGAACCACCTGAAGACTGAGCTGTACATGCTGGACACTGAAGCTAAATGAAGGGATGCCAGACGTGCTAAAATCAGAAGCCTACTCAAGGACTTGGAATACTCGGAGGAGCAAGAGCCTGCCCCAGGGATATGAGCATTGGTGTCAAAAAGGAGGAGGAAGTAAATGAAGACTAGATGAGCTGAACTCTTAATGTTTTTATTTGGTTGTTGCCCTGCGTGGTCAAGCTAAGGCCGAGTGTGGCCAAGCTAAACTGTTATCAAGTAGTTTTATATTTTTTCGTGGAAGACTTCATTTGTGGCTGAGGGTTTTGTCAAAATGCCAAGGGGGAGATTGATGATGTAGAATGGCAGGCTTTGACAAAACCAGCACAAGTGAACAAGCGGCTGAACAAGCTGCTGCTATAGCAGGAGCTGGTTCAGCAAGCTACAACATCTGTTCGTCATCACCAGCTCAGATTTTCTTGGAAGGCACTTGGCAGTGCATCCATTAGCATCAAGGGAGTTCCTATATTCTCAGAGAGAATATTCCAGTGGAGATTCTCAGTTCGCCGAAAAGATTTGTTTGTAGAAGATTAGATTTGCAAATCAAAACTAATCTCCTACAAATTAGGAGATATTGTTGTTTGGAGGAAATTGCTAAAAGTGTGAATGGTGGAACTTGGTAATCCTATTTAAGGGAGGCTGCTCAGAGCGTTGAAGGTATCGAAGACTAGAGAGAAAACATAAGAGCATACACAACATCCCGAGAGGACAAAATTCAAGTGCGAGGATCTTCGATCATCACCAAGAGCAGAGCGTGAGCGCAGAGCTGAGGTGATTGAAGCAGAGTGTGAACAGGACTTGCAGAGTCTGATCACAGCTTGATCAAGAAGCCAATTCAGAGCAGCGGTGCTTGTTGGTTGATCAAGGAAGGCCACGGAGAAATTGTCCAGTAGGAGGTACTCGGGCAATTTGCAGGAGGCTTTGTCTAGTGACAGGTGGTCATTGAGTGAGGGGGAGTGCTCCAGAATGTGCAGCGCTCGTGGAGAGGTTCAACCGGCTCAGCAGAAGGCTTAGAGCGACGCGGACAGTTAAGGCATCAGCTGTGTGCTATAGCAACCTACAGAGACTGTGTGTTAATTAGAATAGGCTGAGTCTGTGGGACTGAGTTGTTGCTATTCTGAATTATTTCAAGTCTGTAGGTGTGCTATACACAAGTCAGAGCCTGTTCTGATTGTGTGACTAGTTTAGGTCAAATAGCATAGGTTGCGTTGAGTCGAACCATGTTGTACCGTGGACCTGAGAAACTAGTGGATTAAGGGTTGGAATTCAGCCCTTCCCAGACGTAGACAGATTGGCCGAACTGGTTGAACAAACCTGTGTTTCTTGTTCTATCTTGCTACATCAGATTTGGGTGTTCAAGAGTGTGCTGTAGCAACTGCTTGTTCACCATCTGCAACTCAGTGATGGTGCGAATTTGAAAAACATAAGTGTCTTAAACCATGCGTTGCAATACAAATCCCCAAACTGAATTAGGGTTTAGCTACTACATTCCATCTAGTAACAATGAAAGTAAAGAGTAAAGAAAACACTAAAATTTGTTCCACGATGTTGCTGCTCACTCGATGATCTTTCGTCCAGAGTATTCTTTAGTCGTCTAGCAAAAAATGTTAAAAGCACCTAGGGTTTTTTCTCTCTTTTCTATTTATTCTCTTCGAATTGGGCCGGGCCGACCTTCCTTGCACGAATCAAAAGTGACTCGTGCAAGGCTTACCAAGTTATTCGCCCAGGGCTGGGCGAATCAAAGTGATAGTGCTGCTCCCCTGTTGCACGAATCATATTTGATTTGGGCAAGCTCCAAGGTGACTCGTGCAGTCTTGGTCGAGTCAAAGTGCCAGTGTGCAATGGGACTAGGCGAATCAATTCCTCTAGGACGGATCACTTTTGACTCGCCCACTGCTTGGGCGAATCACTTTTGCAGTGTTAGAATCACGTTCGTTTGACCCTTCTATCCTTCGAACTACATCTTGATATAAACTAAGAAGTTGTATCCCTTTGAATTAGCTTTCCAACAAGATATGGCACGCCTCAATCGGATAAGAATCATGTGCTTGGCAAGCCTTTGACGTCGAATAGGTCAATCTGCCCACATTCAGTCTATATTCATCCAAATGCGTAATAAAGTTCCAATGCAGTCAAGATACACCTTCGATGCGAAGCACTACAAAGAAGTAATCAATCACACAAAAAATGCAATTATATAATTGGAATAAACAACTCAATGGGTCGTATAAATACGCTCCTTCAGTGGTCTAGCAGAAACACCTGTGGAGCTCCAAATAACCTTCGGGGGCAGCTGTCAATTCCTTATGCTAGCTTATCATGATCTCATAAATCAATGAAGGAAATCCAATACACAGGTTGGATTTTGATTTGTTGGCATGAGCACCAATCTGATCAAAGACAATCTGTCCCAAATTCACTTCCTTCCTCTCCCCATTGCTGAATAGCAGCAACACCACGGCCCTGCTCACCTTGCCTTTGTGAGAGTTGGGCATCTAGTTTCTCACCGCAAAGGAATAAAGAATTGAGTACTTTGTTGTTAAGTTCGCAACTCCCAGGTTGTGTGCTACCCAACTTTTGCAAAGTCCACCAGTGAGTTTCATAGCCAGAGAGTCAGGGCTCACTTCAGTTGGAGGAATCGCTTCCTCCCTGATTCCCAGATATTTGTTGATCACCAGTGGAGTGATAACAACCCTCATTCTTCTTATAAAACTAGCCCCGTATAATAGACTGCCTACTTCTCTAAAGTTGCTAAGAATATTTGCTAGAAACTCCTTAACTAAATGTAGACTATACCTCTTAGAAATAGTTAGAGAGTTCAGCAAGTTTACCTCTCTTAGCAGATTGATCACCTCTCGGACTCGGTATCTCCGAACTTCTAGAATCTTTTCTGTGACAAGTGTTCTTCAATTGATCACTTCCCGGGATCGAACAACTTTCTTGTTCTGGAACCATATGCCTCGATGATCAACCACTGACTTGCTTGGTTGGGTTGGAAAATGCGCAGGCCTTGTTGTGGATGGCTCTGGTCGGGGAACTAGTGCAACTCTGAAGTTATCTGACTCAGCGTCTTCTGATTATGTTTCCTCATCAGTGGAAGAGTTAACCACTAGAGGCTCTTTCCCCTTGCTCACTAGTTCTTTGGAGGGAGCTTGCTCCACTTCTTCTGCCATTCCCTCACAATTGCTGCTGCCAACAGCTGATGCCTTTTTCCCTGATGGAGGAGTGTTAACCACTGCAACCTGCTTATCAAAGGCCTTCTTGGTTCTGAGCTCGATTAATTTTTCTTCGAAGTCAGAGCTAAACCCAGGATCTGCTAAAGCAATCTTTTTGTCACTCTGGCAGGGACTCTTGCATGGGATTAAGGGTGCTTCACCACCTTCTGACACATTAACCTCCCTCACTGTTGTTGAAGGTCCTACCTCGGATTGGCCGGCTGTTGGAGTCCAGGTTAACCGAGGAGCCTCCTCCGGTTCGCTGGTGTGAGGCACACAGCTTTTCTCGGTTGTCTACTTCTGGGGAGACAATTTAGTCCGTCTCCCTCACTGTTGTTGAAAGTCCTACCTTGGATTGGCCGGCATTTGGAGTCCAGGTTAGCCGAGGAACCTCCTCCGGTTCGCTGGTGTGAGGCACGAAGTTTTTCTCGGTTGTTGAGGGTTTGCGCAGGGGCACTCCGCTTCTCTTCCGGTTTCGGCTGCCACCCCTGCTGCTGTCTGCCTTGCCCCCTCTCATTCGAACCATTGTAGTTGAGTGTTGGAGAACGAGCGTTGCAGAAGATTGACGCCGGAGTTGATTGCAAGCCCTAGGTCAGAAAAAATAGTTAACTCATATTTCCCCCTTTCTTCATTTTTCTTCTATTTCGGATCTTTTTTAAATCGGGCACGTGTCGACTCCTGAGTGGGCAACCTTCTCTGGAGATAACGTTCAAAAGTTATAGCTCCGAGTCACCAGGGAGTGCTTTAGCACCTTGTTTAACTATTTTTTCTGGAAAAATAATCTTCGGCTCCTGATTGTGTTCCCTGGCTCCGACTTCAGTGGGGGTATTGTAGGACTGTATTTCCACCGTGAGGTTCTTTCTCACCTCCACCCAACGCTTTTTACACTAATTATTCCTTGGTGCGTTGCCCTTTTTGCGGCTGTAGCTGAGCAGTCAGTGCTTTTTTTTTTCTGTCTATGCCTTCTTCTCTGATTGGTTTACCCTCAAATATTACCGAAGATTTCCCGCACGGTAACACGGTATCCCTGGTCCACCAGCATCCGTGAACTATAGTACTCATGGGTGAACGGAGGATTTCTTGTATTTATTCTGACTTGTCTGGTATTCTGTGCTCTTCGAGGCTTCCAGTACTTGTTCTTTTTTCTTGGCTTTCTTGCAGGAGTTTGATCAAGAGGTTGCTGCAGCATTCTCTTGGTCCTTTTCTTAGCCACCTTTTTCTGATCATGTTGAGCTTCGGTGACTGTGCTCTCCTGGACGCTTCTTTCAGCTTGTTCGGGATTTGTGGCTTTCACAAATGTGGTCACACTTGAGCTTGCTTTGCCTGTGTACCCAAGTCCTTCAGTCCCACCTCCAAACCTTTGGTAGAATAGGATTTCATGCAAAATGTTATGTCTCTGTTTTGCCTGCATCTGACACAACTTTCTATTGACAATCCTCTTTAATTGTCTCGGCATCATCAGACTGTTGTTCCTTGGATAGAGAAGTAATAATGCTCTGGAGCTTGTCACGTTCTTCTTCCAATCCAGATATCTTTTACAACAAGTCTTTGTTGACTTCAATCACTTCGAGGCACTTTTCTTGTATCAATTTGAATTGATCAGCAATTGACTCTTCCGAGAACTCTTCGTCATCGTTGCTGTCAGATTCAACAATCCCATAAACAATGTCTGAATTTATTTGATCGGAATCCTTACAATGAAATACAGTAGTTAGGGCAGGTTCCCTTTAAGATCAGTCTCCTCTTCACTGTCATCATCACTCTAGTAGGCAGTTAAGGATTTGTTGTTATTCTTCTGATAGGTTGGGCATTCAGTCTGTCTATGACCATATCCTTCACACTCCCAGCATTGAATCCCCTTCTGTTAGTCTTTGCTTTCTTCAGTGCTTTGATCAGCATCCTTATTTCTTCTCAGGGAATTTTCTCCTCTTCTGTTTCTCCCCTAAATGACTGACCTGCATTGGAAGGTTTCTGGTCCATTCTTTTCATGAACTTACCAAAGTTTTTGACCAATAGGGACATCCTTGTTGGCTCACATCATCTGGTACTGTTTCTTTTTCTTTTGTCTCGGCTTTTAGTCCAAGGTCTTTCCCAGAGAGTGGTGTAGCATTCTCTGTAACTTTCATCTCAAACTGCCTTAGTGAACCGATCAGTTCTTCTAGCCTCATGTTCTTGACATCTTGAGCCTCTTCTATGGCAGTCACCTTTATATCAAACTTTGAGGTGAGAGATCTGAGAACCTTTCTTACCAGCTTCTCCTCCTGAATTGGTTCTCCGAGAGCATGGACCTCGTTTGATACATCACACAATCTGGCATTGAACTCAGAGATAGTCTCTTCTTTCAGCATCTTCAGGCTTTCAAATCTTGAGGTGATCATCTACATTCTAGAGATCTTCATTTTATCTGTTCCCTCGTGAGTTGTTTCAGGATCTCCTATGCTTGTTTGGCCGTGTCACAGTTGGAGATCAACCAGAAATTGTCGGCATCCACAACAGTAAATTTAGCATTCAAAGCCTTGGAATTTCCTGATGCCGAAGCTACCTCATTAACAGTCCACATGTTTTCAGGTTGTTTGTGGGCAACTCCCATGATGTCCATAGTCATTGGATGAGACCATTCTGATATGACGGCCCTCCATGCCCTTTCATCGTTAGCCTCGAGCCTTCCAATAGCAATAATTTCCTCCATCGAGAAGTGGCGGTCTGCTGGTGCTTTGTCCTTTAAAATTTCGTTGCGCTGCTGATCACGAGCTACATCCTCTGAAGTTATAGCTTCTGCTTAAGCACTCTCTGTATCTTTCTGCGGAATTATTCTACTGCCAGAATAAGAAAGACAGTATTTTTTCACCCAGTTCGGCAACTTACCTATGTCTGGGGAGGATACACCGATCCTCAAGATTCCACTATTCGTGGTTCAAAGTACAAAGGACTCACACCTCTACTCCTCACCTAGCCGAAATCTTATGCTCAGTCTAACCACCTAGACTAGCTAGCAGTCTGATCACACAGACTCTCTTCGCGGTACCTACACACTTCCAGTAACAAATAGCTACGGACCTGACTCACAGACCTAGGCTATTCTATTACAATGTGTGGTACATGGAATGCTTAAGCACACTCTTCACCAAACTATCCCAGTCATGATCTCTCTCAGCTTCAGCCGTGATAGCACACTCTAGCGCTTTGCTTATCATTCTTTCTTTCTTTCTGCCTCTGCCTTCCTCTTGTTGCTTTTCAGGTCGCCTGGGATGGAAACCTTGTTGCCATCATTATCAGAATCTACTCCTAGATTCTTGCAAGGTTGTTGAAGATTCCGTTGCCTAATATGAACTTTAGGATCTTTATCTTTTTTCAACCATGTGCTGGCGATTGCTGAGCTTTGGATGATGTTTGCAAGCCCCCTGGTCATCCACGATGCCTGTCGTGCCTTGCCGTAGTCACTCCGTGCATCTCCAAGATGATCGGATATTCTGCTCTAGCTCTGGATCATCATGGAGCGCTGAAGTAGAATCTATCCTCTGTCTGTTTCCCAATGTGTCTCAGCTCTTGTGATCCAAAGAGTGTTTTAGCAGATTCTAGTTCTTCATCGTTGTTGCTTATTTTGTCTGTGTTCAGATTGTGTCTCAGCCACCAATCTTCAGGGAGTGCTTCAGCAGTCTCTTGTGAATTTTTGTCAAGGATGTCATACCTAAAAATCCTTCTTTCATGGTGGCCATAGATGACAGCAACGCCTTCCCGGATCACAACTCTGTATGTCGTCGGCTCTTATACCAATTGAAATTTGACTGCGCTGCTGATCTCGACTTACAGCTCCTGGAGTTACAGCTTCTGCTATAGCACACTCAGTATCTTTCTGCAAAAATTATTCTTGTGAAGAATAAGAAAGACACCGATATTGTTCACCCAGTTTGGCAACTTGCCTACGTCTGGGGAGGATCACTCTTCGATCCTCAAGACTTCACTATCACGGTTCAAAGTAAAAAGGACTCTCACCTCTACTTCTCACCTAGTCGAAATCTTTTGCTCAGTCTAACCCCCTAGACTAGCTAGCAGTCTGATCACACAGACTCTCTTCCTGCTACCTACACACTTTCAGTAATGAATAGCTACAGCTCTGACACTCAGACTTAGCCTACCATATTACAATGTGCAGTATACGGAATGCTTCAGCACACTCTATCTCAGAGTTGTTGTAACTTCTATAGATGACTTCTCCAGCACTCTCTGCCAATCAGTCCGTCTCTCTCTGAGTTCCACCAACTCAGAATCTGCTCCCTCTTGATCAATGCGCACCTGACAATATCATGGAGAGACGCTCGGGTCTTCAACAGCGTGAGACAGATTCGTCCGTAGCTATTCTCTAAAGCTCCTGTTTGATCCTTCAATGAGCCACTCTCCAGTCGAATTCTATGGATCAACAACTTAATCAAACTCAGCGAGTTCTAATCTCTTCAGCGCACCTCACAACACCTTCACCTCTCTACTTTAAACTCAGGGTGTGAGAAATATTTGCTTCGGTTTCTTCTCTCTCTCCATGCTCTATGACACTCCCTCTGCGGTGCTCTTATATCTTCGTGGATTGATCCATAGGGCATCCCATCATTATCAAAATCTCCTCTTAGATTCTTGCAAGGTTGTTGAAGATTCCGTTTCCTAATTTGAACTTTAGGACCTTTATCTTTTAGGCTTTTCCTCCAAACGAGAGACGACATCTGCAGGCCACTTGATGACGTTTGCAGCGCACTGACGACATGTCGTTATGTACGTCAAAGTTAAAATTATAATACCTACTTACTAGCTAGTGATAAGCAGGGTCGAACCCACGAGAGAGCAAATAGTCTAGAGTTCTATTTGTAGTTCTGGTGCTGCTCACAGAACGTGTCCCAGCTGTTGTTGTGACGACTGCTGAAGAAACGCGTTAGGAATAGTATGATTTGTTTTGAGTGAAAATTATATTGTAATCATAAAGACAAGACGCAGGGATTTGGTAACCCACTTCAGGACAATGTGTCCCTACTGTGGGGCGGGGGGGGGGGGGGGGGGGGTTCTCCTAACCCCGACAAGCAGCAATCCACTAATTTATGATCAGAACAAGAAGTACAAACTTGCAAGACTCCCTCTTCAAGTCCTACCACTGACTCGTCTGGATGCGCACTGAGCTCCTCTCAGTGTAGGGATCCCTCCTTATGGCTTGTCTCAGCAGCTCTGTTTTCCCGAACAACTGCTTGTCCACTCAACTTCCTCTCGGATGTCTGGACAGATCTATTATGCAACAGGGTTTATTAAACGTGTTGCCTCAACATGCGCTCCTGGTTCTTGTGCTTGAGTGACAACTTTGCTTTGTCCTCCAATGGGTGCACTCAAATATTTAACCCGTCCTCTCTGGTATATTGCTATAAAGTCAGAGAGCTGCTTGAATGTTTTCTCGATAATCACTTCGACTCCAGACTACATCTTTTTAAAGCTCTTGACAATCCTCGAAAAGATCTTATCCAAATATTTAATCAGAATATTTGTATGATCTTATTTTGTTGCCATGCCAGGTGGTTGCGAATCGGGGATGTCGTCGAAGATATTCTGTGGAGCTGATACTCCGAAGATCTCAGATTTCCTGATTTTTAGATTTGCAGAAGATTCTTGGAATCTGCCGATATCCTCCTCTGGATGACAGCTAGCTCAACTTCAGCATTTGCTTCAACATCTTTTTTTGCTACGCATAACTTCAGTGATGCGCTTATTCTTTGGCTATTCTACACAAACTTTCTAACTAACTTGAGCAACTCTTTGCACAAAAATTTGCCATACATAATATGGGACTAACAATCGCCTCCTTGGCAGTTTTTGGCAAGATACATCACTTCTATGCTAGCATAGTTGTTCAAGTTAAGATGCAAAGTAAAACTACTACTCTCCCATAATCCCAAAATATTCTCCCCCTAAATTGCCATAAACTCGACAGGGGGATGCAAATGTTTTAACAGAATACAAAAAGTTCAACAACTGGAGTTCAACACTGTTTGTCAAGGGATGAGAGTTTAGATGTTACCAGAATCATCTTCTTCTGGAGCCAGCTGATGATGATAGCAAAGATCAATGAGCATTTGAACAATTCTCCTTATACGACGGTTCTGACTTTCCACAGACTTAATCAGCGCCATTCTCTCCACTTCTAGAAGATCAATCATTCGTCCAACCATGCTTTTCCCAATAGCAGCAAATGACGAGCTGCCCTCCTCAGCAAGAGCTCCAACAGGTACTGGAGTCGGATGTTCGCCGGTTGGCAAAAGGGATATCCAGAACATGCTTTCCCTTAAAAAGTTTGTGGTCGCTTACTAATGCTTCTGGGCTGCTAGAAAGCTTTGGTCCGCCTTTCTTTAACTCTGGACATTGATCAATAGCAAGTTCATAGATTAATGAGGGAAACCCAATATTTAGATTTACCCCTTTGAAGATTGCATGCTCTGCTATTTGGTCGAAGATCACTTTCCCCAGGCTGACTTTCTTCTCATCTCCAATGGCCTCCAGTAGCCGGGCATAACCTTTGCTGATTTTGGTGACATTTATGGACATCCACCAATTATGCTGACTCACGGCATGAATTACCGCATGTTTTGCAGACAATACTCCAGATGTCAGATCTGCGGACCATCCAAACAGTGATCCCCCAGTCAGCTTCCTAGCTACAGTGTCCCAATCAGTAGACTCCTCAAATTTTCCTTCTACAGCTTCTTCAGCATCAATGTCATAGAATTTGTTAATAATCTCCGGCGTGATGTTGATCAGACTCCCCTGACCCATATCAATCCATACTCAGAGCTCGTCTCATTACTAAATTCTTCACTCAAATTGGCTATCACCTCTCTCACCACTAAATCATCAAATCTCTTTGCCTTTTTCAAAAAATGATACAAACCTGCTCTTTTAAATAGCTCCACCATGTATTGAGAAGAAAATCTGTGCTCATTGAATACCCTTTCCGAGACCAGACACCTTTTCTATACATTTTTCTAGCGGTCAACTCTTGGTCTATCCACAAACCACACCTGGTTTCTCATTACTCCAACCGGTTTGATTGATTTTGATCTTTTACTCGGTTGAGCAGAGCTTAACGAGGGACTTCTAAATATTCAGCCTAGAATATCCTAGGTTAGATTCCGTCCCAGGGTGAAGATTTGTTTGTGGAAGATTTAATTTTCAAATCAAATCTAATCTCCTAGAACTTAGGAGATATTAATGATTGGGGGGAAATTTCTAAAAACTGTCATTGATGGAACTTGGGGTTCCTATTTAAGGGAGGCTGGGCAGAGCATCAAAGTGATCGAAATAGAGAGCGCTAACATCGAGAGCATACACAGAATACCGCGGAGGGAGATTGTGTGTGCGCCGTGCTTCGGTCATCAACAAGAGCAGAGCGTGAGCGCAGAGCTGAGGTGATTATAGCTGAGTGTGATCGAGACTTGCAAAGTCTGATCAGTGCTTGATTTGGGAAGCCAATTCAGAGCAGCGATTGCTTGTTGGTTGATCAAGGGAGGCCGCGGAGCAATTGTGGAGTGGAGGTACTCGGGCAATTGGCAAGAGGCCAGGTCTCGCTAGTGAAAGGTGGTCACTGGGTGAGGGGGAGCATTCCAGAGTGTGCAGCGCTTGTGGAGAGGTTCGATCGGCTCAGCGGAAGGCTTGGAGAGATGCGGACAGATTCGGCACAAGCTAGTGGCACAAGGGTGTGCTATAGCAACCTACGGTAACATTGCTTTAATTAGAATAGGCTGAGTCTGTGAAAACAGTGATGTAGCTATTAGAAAATAAATCAAGTGTGTAGGTGTGTGATACACAAGTCAGAGCTTGTTTTGATTGTGGTACTAGTAAAGGTCGAGTAGCATAGGTTGCGTGCATTGTACCGTGTTGTACTCGGGACCTTGAGACTAGTGGATTAAGGGCTGAAGTTCAGTCCTTCCCAGACGTAGGCAGTTGGCCGAACTGGGTGAACAAATAGTTTGTTCATTGTTCTTGCTGCACAAGTTCCATCGGTACAAGAGTGTGCTAAAGCAACTGCTTGTACACAATTTATATCTCAGCAGCGCTGCGAAACTTCAATTGGTATTAGAGCGGGAACTCAACATACAGAGTAAAGATCCTGAGCGTCTACTGAAGGAAGCAAGAAATAATGAAGGAAGGTCAGAATACAAGCCGCCCACAGTTGTTGGAAGAAAGTAACTATTGCTATTGGAAGGCGAGAATGAAGGCATTCCTCAAAGCTATTGATGAAAGAACCTGGCGAGCGGTTGTGGCTGAATGGTCACCTCCCATAACTATGGATGAAAGGGGTGTTACTCGAGTGAAACCCGAAGTACAATGGACTGCAGAAGAGGAAGCTGCAGCAAACGGTAATTCAAAGGCACTGAATACAATTTTTGCTGCAGTAGATGCTAACAATTTCAGGTTGATCTCCAACTGCGACATTGCAAAACAAGCTTGGGAAATCTTGCAATTAGCTCATGAAGAAACTGACAAAGTAAAGATGTCCAGGTTACAGATCATTGCTTCTCAGTTTGAGAGTCTAAAGATGGAAGAAGAGGACTCCATCACTGAGTTCAACGCCAGGTTGTGCGATCTGTCAAATGAGGCTCATGCTCTTGGAGAACCCTTTCCGGAGGAAAAACTGATATGGAAAGGACTCAGATCTCTGCCCACCAAATTTGACATGAAGGTGATAGCCATTGAAGAAGCTTAGAATGTCAAACACATGAGACTAGAGGAACTTATTGGATCCCTCAAATAGTTTGAGATGAAGCTGATCAAGGAAGACTGAAATTCGCAGCACCACTGAGTTGCAGATGGTGAACAAGCAGTTGCTACAGCACACTCTTGAACACCCAAATATGATGCAGCAAGATAGAACAAGGAACAAAGGTTTCTTCACCCAATTTCGGCCAATCTGCCTACGTCTGAAAAGGGCTGAATTCCAACCCTTAATCCACTAGTTTCTTAGATCCACGGTACTACACGGTTCCGCTACTTGACCTAAACTAGTCACACAATCAGAACAGGCTCTGACTTGTGTATAGCACACCTACAGACTTGAAATAATTCAGAATAGTAAGAACTCAGTCCCACAGACTCAGCCTATTCTCTGCAGGTTGCTATAGCACCTGCTGTAGCACACAGCTGGTACGTAAACTGTCCGCGCCGCTCCAAGCCTTCTGCTAAGCCGATCGAACCTCTCCACGAGCGCTGCACACTCTGGAGCACTCCCCCTCACTTTGTGATCACCAGCAACTAGTGAGTTTTGACGTCCAGTCACTTGACCGAGTTCTTCCACTCGTCAATACCTCTGCGGCCTCCGTTGATCAATCAACAAGCAACCGCTGCTCTGAATTGGCTTCCTGATCAAGCTATGATCAGACTCTGCAAGTCCTGATCACACTCTGCTTCAATCACCTTAGCTATGCGCTCACGCTCTGCTCTCGGTGATGATCGAAGATTCTCGCACTTGAATTCTATCCTCTCGGTGTTCTGTGTATGCTCTTGTGTTTTCTCTCTTCACTTCGATGCCTTCAATGCCCTGAGCAGCCTCCCTTAAATAGGATTACCAAGTTTCACCATTCACACTTTTATCAATTTCCCCCAAACAACAATATCTCCTAATTTGTAGGAGATTAGAGTTGATTTGCAAATCTAATCTTGTACAAATAAATCTTTTCGGCCAACTCAGAATCTCCACTGGAATATTGTCTCTGAGAATTTAGGAACTCCCTTGATGCTAATGGATGCACTGCCAAGAAGATCCGAGCTGCTGCAGACAAACAGAAGCTGTAGCTTCCTGAACCAGCTCCTGCTATAGCAGCAGCTTGTTCAGCCGCTTGTTCGCTCGTGCTGGTTTTGTCAAAGACTGCCATACTGCATCACCAAAGACACTTCTCCCAAAAGCAAAAATGTTGGATTAAAAGCAGAAACAGAAGAAAAGAAGCCTGCACCTGATGATCAACTGTGGCTGCTAGTGAACCTCGGGAAGCTCTTGAAGAACATGGAAACAAAATCTGGGCAGGGTACATCCTCTCGAAGGCAATCCAGAAGGGGTGGAGGAAATCAGAGGCGAGGAAAGGAACCTGCTCAGAATGAAGACGAAAAGGAAAAGAAAAGGAAGGGCACTTAGTGCTGGAACTGTGAAGGGTATAGACGCCATGACGCTGACTGCCATATTAAACCCCTCAAAAGCTCTGAGAAGAAGGATAACAAATCTCTGACAGCTTAGTGGAGTGACTCTGAGGAAAGTGAAGAAGAAAACTTTATTGTATTAACTAGTGTATCCGATTGTGACCCTAAAGAGTTAATAAAGAAAGTATTCAACTATGGGATTGAGGAGTCAGAGAGTGAAAACGAGGATGATTCTACCGACAACCTGATAGATAATCTGGAGGATATCCTGCAACAATGTGAAGAAACTCTCCTAGAAAATAGAAAATTGACAAACAGAGTGAATAAACTTGAAGAAGAGCATCATGAGCTGTTCCGCAAACTGTCCTCACGCAGTAAGTCAGCCAAACAACAAATAAAAGAAGATCTAACGGGTGAAAGCACTGATTCCAGCACCTTACAAACACCTGGAAAGTTGCCTGAAGGTCAGAACAATATTCTGGACGAGATTCTTGCCTACCAAAGATTTGGAGGAGGAAGAATAGGACTCGGATACACTGGTGAAGAAAGCACTGGAAGAACAATCTTTGTGAAGGCATCTAACAATGAGAAATTGGAAGGGGAGATTTGCCCAAAATCTGCAGTAGAAGACTGATAGAGCCTATCTATACGCACTATTTAGATCCTAACACTGTGCTTGTTTGCATTATTTTATGTACAAGATTACTGGTTTACGGTGTTTTTGTATTCCAGGACAAAACAAGAGCCTAAGTCGGATACACGCTAATAGGCGCGTTTAAGGAGCGCAGCACACAGCCTGCGGAGCTAGCAGCGCAAACAGGATAGGAAGTGGCAGATTCAGACTACGGTGCGCTAACCAACGTGCGCAGTGAGCCATGCGCAGGACAGTGGTGTTTCCAAATCTTGAACACCATAGGATTTGGAAGTTGCCAAGAGTGTCACGGGCCTCACAAGCAGTATATAAAGAGAGGAAGGCTAGGGTTTGAGAGACACACACGATATCAAAGAGAGAGAGCCAGAACTGAAACACACGAGCTGCTGCGAGGACCTGTGCCAGCCGACTGCGCAAACCGAGACACAGCAACCTGCACGCACCTGCTTGTTACTGTTTCCTTGGACACTTTAGCTTTTATTTACTATTTCTATGATGTTTACCACTAGCATGTCTAGCTAAACGCTTTATATCGGTTGGGCATGATTCTATGAGTATTTCCTTTGAGACTTGTGCTTAATGCATAGTTTGTTTGCTTGTATTAATTCTGTGCACACGGTTGACAGCTAGTTGCATGAGTAGGGGAAGCCTTGAACCGCAATCTTACTCTTACTACTTGTTGTTATATGTTAAACTAGTTGGTAGCTTGACGGTGACAACTAGGAGTAACGCGCTAGGATAATCAGTTGCTACTGTGACGGGATTCGTAGCTGCTTAGACTAGTTTCAAGAATTAATAGCTCATGAACTTTGATCGGAACATGCACACATGTTAGGAAGCCTTGATCAGACACTAACTTCAGTAAATCGAACTATAGACGTTTAGAGTCAATGATAAGGAATACATTCATAGAGGATTGTCTTTACCGATACTTTTCATAGTCATAGTACTTAATCTCTACTGCCTGCGCACATCTAGTGCAAATTCTGCTTTCACTACTGTTCATTCGCGCACCTGCGCAAACCAATCACTCACAACCCCAATTTTCGTAAGTTGTAGGTTGCTAGCTAGAACGAGTCTGCTTGCTCCTTGTGGGATCGACCCTGACTTAGCCGCTGTACTAAGTGGAGAAGGAAGGATTAATTTGACGCGTACAACGACGCGCGGATCAATCTTTGGCACCGTTGCCGGGGAGCAACACAGATCAGTTTTAACTAGTTTAAGTTTTCTTTTACAGTAGTTAGTTATTTCTGTTTGCTTTATTTTCCTCGTTGTTGTTTCTGACAGCGCGCAATCAACATCAGCCTGCGCAACCTTGAAACAGTTGCGCTGTGCAGATTATAGTTGCGCACTGACAGACGGGACAGTTTAGTTGTTTTTTAATTTCGTTTTCTTTGACATTTAGAACAGGTCATGGAGGATAACAGTGTCATTGGAGATAACTTAGGGGACAGAACCCCAGACAATGCGAGGGCAGATAACCGCGCAGCTCTGTTCAGAGAGGAAGTGCAGCGCGAAGTTGAAGCAAAGATGGCTGCTGAAATGTATAACGCGCCACCAGCGCGACAGGCAGAATAGTGCGCGAGATGTCAGCTCCAATCACGGTTAACCAGCCATGGTGCATAGTGCTTCCACCAGACGGTCATTTTTAGCTAAGGAGCTCGCTCATTCATCACATGCCCAAGTTTCACGGGATGAACAACGAGAACCCAGTCAAGCATGTGCGAGAATTCCTAGTTATTTGCGAGAACATGAAGGCCGAAGGGGAGAGCGACGAAGCGCTGAAGATGAAGGCGTTCCCTTTTTCATTGTGTGATGCGGCCAGGCATTGGCTGATGAGCTTACAAGTAGGATCTATTCACACATGGGAGCAGCTCCAGAAGAAGTTCTTGGACAAGTTCTATCCTGCAGCCAAGATCGCGCTACTCAGGAGGGAGTTGGCCGCACCTAGGCAGGGCGCAGGAGAATCACTATCGGAGTATTATGAGCGTTTCAGGGAGCTGGAGGCTAACTGCTACAATCACGACCTGCCCCAGAATGTGCTGATAGAGAATTTCCTGAACGGATTGCTACCAATGGAGCTGAGATTATTGAATGCATGCGCAGGAGGCGACATTTGCAACATGTACCCGGAGGACGCGTGGCAGCTGATAGAAGACTCTGCTGGACAGGTAAGACATCAGCTAACTCTTGAGAATAGTCGTGCTCGTTCTGTGCATCAGGTAGAAACAAGCGCTGAGATAAAATAGATGAAGGCGATGCTGCAGAAGTTGATGAATGCGCAAGGGGCGCAACCAGCTGCGCCAAAGGCATGCGAGTTCTGTACGTCCACTGAGCACAAAACTGATGCATGTCCCACACTTTTCGAGGAATCAAAAGATGTCAATGCTCTAGGAGGATGGGACAATAGAGGACCGCAGAGGCAGAATCAGCCGCGTTTTGGACTACCCGCAAATGGGTTCAGATTGAAGGAGGACAACAATTTCCAGAGGCAGTCCGCGGAGCAGCGCGCACCACAGCAGACGCAACAAGCTGCGCCCTACAATCCACCGCATCGCCGCACTGACGCGCCAGCGCAAAATAACCAGCAGCCGCGGCGATCCTTAGAAGATATCGTGGGCCAGCTAGCAGACACAGTGCGCAAGAATGATGAGAAGTATGACAAGAGGTTCGAGTCCATTGAAAAGCAGCTGTCACAGATCGCTACCACTGTGTACGAGCTGAAAAAGAGCGATGGCAACCTGCCTTCGCAAGTGATTCAGAATCCCAAGGGAGGAGTCAATGCAGTGACACTTAGGACTGGGCGCACGGTAGGAACAGAGCTTACCGCAGAGGAGCCCGCGCAACCAGTTGCGCAAGCCCCAACGCCAGCAGAGCCGGATGCGCAACCAGCAGCGCAAGCCACAAACCAGCAGGGCGAGGCGCTAGGTATGGCACAATCGAAAGACAAAGACATGAATCGTACTAACATACCTGCACCTTTTCCTGTACAGGCACCATTGGCTAGGAAAGAGGCGCTGGATAAGGAGCTCTACGAGTTATTCAGTAAGGTGGAAATAAACATTCCCCTTATTGAAGTAGTTCGGCAGATCCCTAGGTACGCCAAGTTCTTAAAGGAGCTGTGCACAAACAAGCGCACAAGTAATGCTAAATGCCCAGGCCTCAGCAATCGTGCAACATAAGGTACCACCTAAATGCCGGGATCCAGGTACGTTCACCATTCCATGCACTTTAGATAAGACCACAGAAAGTAACTGCATGATTGACCTAGGCGCATCTATAAATGTGCTTCCCTATTCCTTGTATGCGTCATTGCGCCTTGGTCCACTAAAGCCTGCAGGTCTCACCATTCAACTAGCGGATCGGTCGTGCAAGCAACCGACGGGCATGATAGAGGACGTCCTCGTCCGAGTAGGAGAGCTGGTGTTCCCAGCAGATTTCTACGTCTTAGAGATGGAGGGTGAGTCGAGCAAAGGAAGTGCGCAAATCCTATTGGGCAAACCATTTCTGATGACAGCGCGCACAAAGATAGACGTCTGGAGGGGTACGCTCTCAATGGAAGTCGACGGCGAAGAAATTCACTTTAACATATTTAAAGGGATGCAGCACCCTCATGAGGACGCCACAGTGCACGCGTTGGACAGCATAGACAACTTGGTTGCAGATGCGCAATGTGCGAGCACAACAAAAGGACCTGAGCCGCTGACACAGGCAGAGATGGAGGCGCATGAGGATGAGCTGAGCAGTGCTGAACCAGTATCCAGATAGGCACACGATATAGTTAATGTCTGCACTGCTAATAAAATCTTACCCTCTATTGAACAGGCACCCAAGGTCGAGCTGAAGCAGCTCCCGGAGCACCTCAAATATATATTCTTGGGAAATGAGGACACCCTGCCGGTAATCATAAAGAAAGGATTAGAAGAGGAGCAGGAGACACAGTTACAAGAGGTGCTGCGCAAGAACCAGCGCGCTATAGGGTGGACACTTGCTGACCTACACGGAGTGAGCCCGGACGTATGCATGCACAAGATTCTATTGGAAGATGGTGCCAAACCATCCAGGGAGCCTCAGTGCAGATTGAATCCGAATATGATGGAGGTGGTACAAAAGGAGATCCTAAAGCTGCTTGACGCAGGAGTCATCTACCCAATCTCGGACAGCAAGTGGGTGAGTCCAGTGCACGTTGTGCCGAAGAAAGGAGGAATCACAGTAGAGGAGAATGCGCAGGGCGAGCTAGTTCCCAAGCGCATGCAAACTGGATGGCGCATGTGCATCGACTACAGAAAGCTTAACGCAGTCACGCGCAAGGATCATTTTCCGCTGCCCTTCATGAACCAGATGCTAGATCGATTAGCGGGGAAGCCATACTTTTGCTTCCTGGACGGGTACTCAGGGTACAATCAGATACCCATAGCTGCGGAGGATCAAGAAAAAACTACGTTTACCTGCCCATTCGGTACGTTTGCGTTTCGGCGCATGTCGTTTGGGCTATGTAACGCGCCAGGTACGTTCCACCGTCTAGTCATGAGCACCTTTTCTGATATGATTGGTATATGCATAGAGGTGTTCATGGATGATTTTACTATGTACGAAGGTACCTTTGACGCATGCTTAATTAATCTCGATAAGGTCTTAGCGCGCTGCATTTCAAAAAACCTAGTGCTCAATTATGAAAAATGTCATTTTATGGTATCACATGGAGTAGTACTAGGACATATTATCTCGCCGGAGGGGATCAAGGTAGATAAGGCCAAAATAGATCTTATTTCAAATCTGCCTTATTCCACTAACGTGCGCGATGTGAAATCATTCCTTGGGCACGCAGGGTTTTACAGGCGTTTCATAAAGGATTTTTCTAAGATTTGTATACCCCTGTCTAACCTCTTGCAAAAGGATGTGTGTTTCGAATTCACTGATGAGTGCATGGCTGCTTTTGATAAGCTGAAGGAGGCGCTGACGAGTGCGCCAGTGATGCGCGCGCCAGATTAGAGCCTGCCGTTCGAACTGATGTGCGACGCAAGTGACTATGCAGTAGGTGCAGTCCTGGGACAGCGCGTGGACAAGAAGCCGCATGCCATTTATTATGCATCGCGCACACTGGACGCTGCGCAGAGGAACTACACCACCGCGGAAAAGGAACTTCTGGCAATCGTGTTTGCACTGGAGAAGTTCCGCGCATATGTTCTAGGCGCCAGAGTCATCATCTACACAGACCACGCAGCAATCCGTTACCTGATGTCCAAGAAAGAGACTAAGCCGCGCCTGATGCGCTGGGTGCTCCTACTTCAGGAGTTCGACTTGGAAATCAAGGATAAGAAGGGAACGGAGAACACAGTCGCTGACCACCTGAGTAGGATCACGCAGCTGCTGCGTGTGCTGCATGGAGAGCCGGAAGTGCCCGAGCACACAGTAGTTCCAGCCGTCCCCCTGGATCGTGCCCATATGCTGCAGCTCCGAGCGGTGGCTGCGAGAGAGGACGGGTCCTTAGAATGGTGCTACCAGCTGCAGCCGGCTAGAGCACCGAGGCACAGAGCGGAGAGCAGCGCACAGCCAGAGGAGGCCGCTGGGGAGAGGGAGATCGAAGAGGCCCCAGAGCCAGTTGCGCCTCCAGTCAGGCGCATGAGGACTCGTGCGTAGACTGGAGCGCGCAGGAGGGCGAGTGTGCAGCAGGGGGAGCCAGTAACAATAGCCATTGATGATTCTCCCCCGCGTGCACGGGGAAAGCACCCCAGGACAGAGGAAGAGGAGGCGCCTGAGGAGGTGTCAGAGGAGCAGCACATGATGTTCAACGTCATGCGCATGCTAGAGTATTTAGCGCCAGAGGGGGCAGACCTTAGCGTAAGTCCACCATCAGGGTGGAAATTTGGAGATTCTATCCCCCCTCTCCTCAGTCTGCGTAGGCCGCCTCCAGGGTCCCGCAGCGAGCAGCGCAAGCTAGCCAGCCCTCCTGCCCAATCACCGGTCCATTCAGCAGTGCCCCCCCAGTAGTAGACCCGGTACAAGCACCCGCAGAAACCCCTGCGCAGGGCACGCCCATCATAGGAACGAGCTCCGACTCGATATGGGACCCTATCACGGAGGACGATCTCGTGACCCAGCCCGCAGCAGTTTCCGTCGTGCCGCCAGCCTCTAGTTCAGAATATGAGACAGTTTCCTCAGATGAGGAGGCGCAAGGATCCGCGGCTGAGTCCAGCTCCGTGGATGTCTAGGGACGCAGGGAGGGCGCACATTACTCTCGGGTGGTTTCTTATCTTTTTAAAAACTATTGCTCGATGTTATTTTGCTACTTGTGCTGAATATTTCGTGAACTCCTGACTATGTCTTTGCTGCGATGACTATATGTTTTTCTTTCTTATGTCCTTTGTTTTACTTGCATGCATATGTGCGCTCTCCGTTGCACTTGAGCATGAGTCGTGGGGACACGTCTCTGTTTAAGTGTGGGGGGGGGAGCGTTACATTTACATTTCACGTTTTTTTGAGCTTCGTAGTGTAGCTTAGCTTAGTTGAAGGGAATAGTAGCAGTGGTGCGCTTGTGTGCGGGTTGCGCACACTTTTCAACTTGTATTGCCCTATTCATCTTGCATGCGCTGCTATCAACTGTTTAGTATATTTTTTTTCTATTTTTCTGCTCCTTTTAGTTGGGATATACATGGGATGTGGAGTTGACAGAAAAGCTCTAGAGAGGCGGTTAGTCGTTTTTGCTTCGAAGGTAAGGTATATGGTCGAGAGTGCTAGTGGAGGCCGGTGCTTCGCGTCCTTCGGAAAAATAGAGCGCGCTCAGCCACGCAGATGCCGAAGGCGAATACCCAAAGCGTGGCGAGGTGGGAAAACAGACCACCTTTCCTCTGGAAGTCAAGCAAGGGAAGGCAGACCCGGGTGTAAACGCGTGCGCTGACCTGCGCAAATTGATCAAGGAGGGAGACGGAGCGTTGTTCCATAGCTGCTATTCGAAGGCCGAGAATGGAACCGTTCTGGAAAAATAGGAACCCTAGATTAAGCTGTACAAAAAGAAAAACATCAGCAGATGATATGCGCTAAAGAAACCAGCATGCGCACAACTCCGTACCAGCGTGCGCAAGTTCACAAGAAAATCATCAAGAAAGCTCGAGTTCCCAGGAAGTGCGCGAAAGAATCACGCACCGGAAGAAACTTGCACAATTAACCATATACCCGTACTCGAAGTAAAGACTGACAACCCGGAGCCTATGAAGAGCTATCTCCCAGCCATCCGAAAAAATCTCCATCCCAACTGAGAGGTAACGAATTTCGGAAATGTTATATTAAACTGTTGAAGGCAGATGCGCGCAGGTGATAGAGCAACTCAAGGTAAACGGTTGTGCAGATCGCGCCTGAGTGCAAGACTGTGCACTAGACTTCAGAGAGGTAATTGTATCCGTGCTTGAGTACTTGTTCGGGACGAACAAGGGCAAGTGTGGGGGGTTTGATAGAGCCTATTTATACGCACTATTTAGATCCTAACACTGTGCTTGTTTGCATTATTTTATGTACAAGATTACTAGTTTCCGGTGTTTTTGTATTCCAGGACAAAACAAGGACCTAAGTCGGATACACGCTAATAGGAGGGTTTAAGGAGCGCAGCACACAGCCTGCGGAGCTAGCAGCGCAAACAGGATAGGAAGTGGCAGATTCAGACTGCGGTGCGCTAACCAACTGCGCGAACCAACGTGCGGAGTGAGCCATGCGCAGGATAGTGGTGTTTCCAAATCTTGAACACCATAGGATTTGGAAGTTGCCAAGAGTGTCACGGGCCTCACAAGCAGTATATAAAGAGAGGAAGGCTAGGGTTAGAGAGACACACACGATATCAAAGAGAGAGAGCCAGAACTGAATAACACACGAGCTGCTGCGAGGACCTGCGCCAGCCGACTGCGCGAACCGAGACACAGCAACCTGCACGCACCTGCTTGTTACTGTTTCCTTGGACACTTTAGCTTTTATTTACTATTTCTATGATGTTTACCACTAGCATGTCTAGCTAAACGCTTTGTATCGGTTGGGCATGATTCTATGAGTATTTCCTTTGAGACTTGTGCTTAATGCATAGTTTGTTTGCTTGTATTAATTCCGTGCACACGGTTGACAGCTAGTTGCATGAGTAGGGGACGCCTTGAACCGCAATCTTACTCTTACTACTTGTTGTTATATGTTAAACTAGTTGGTAGCTTGACGGTGACAACTAGGAGTAACGCGCTAGGATAATCAGTTGCTACTGTGACGGGATTCGTAGCTGCTTAGACTAGTTTCAAGAATTAATAGCTCATGAACTTTGATCGGAACATGCGCACATGTTAGGAAGCCTTGATCGGACACTAACTTCAGTAAATCGAACTATAGACGTTTAGAGTCGATGATAAGGAATACATTCATAGAGGATTGTCTTTACCGATACTTTTCATAGTCATAGTACTTAATCTCTACTTCCTGCGCACATCTAGTGCAAATTCTGCTTTCACTACTGTTCATTCGCGCACCTGCGCAAACCAATCACTCACAACCCCAATTTTCGTAAGTTGTAGGTTGCTAGCTAGAACGAGTCTGCTTGCTCCTTGTGGGATCGACCCTGACTTAGCCGCTGTACTAAGTGGAGAAGGAAGGATTAATTTGACGCGTACAACGACGCGCGGATCAAAGACAAAGACGCGGGGAGAGAATGTCCTAGGGTAGATTCCGTCCGAGGGTGAAGATTTGATTTTCAAGTCAAATCTAATCTCCTACAAATTAGGAGATATTAATAATTGGGGGGAAATTTCTAAAAATTGTCATTGATGGAACTTGGGGTTCCTATTTAAGGGAGGCTGGGCAGAGCATCAAAGTGATCGAAATAGAGAGCGATAACACCGAGAGCATACACAGAATACCGTGGAGGGAGATTGTGTGTGAGCCGTGCTTCGATCATCACCAAGAGCAGAGCGTGAGCGCAGAGCTTGATTTGGGATTATAGCTGAGTGTGATCGAGACTTGCAGAGTCTGATCAGTGCTTGATTTGGGAAGCCAATTTAGAGCAGCGATTGCTTGTTGGTTGATCAAGAGAGGCCGCGGAGCAATTGTCGAGTGGAGGTACTCGGGCAATTGGCAGGAGGCCAGGTCTCGCTAGTGACAGGTGGTCATTGGGTGAGGGGGAGCATTCCAGAGTGTGCAGTGCTCATGGAGAGGTTCGATCGGCTCAGCAGAAGGCTTGGAGTGACGCGGACAGATTCGGCACAAGCTAGTGGCACAAGAGTGTGCTATAGCAACCTACGGTAACATTGCTTTAATTAGATTAGGCTGAGTCTGTGAAAACAGTGGTGCAGCTATTCTGAATTAAATCCAGTGTGTAGGTGTGTGATACACAAGTCAGAGCTTGTTCTGATTGTGGTACTAGTAAAGGTCAAGTAGCATAGGTTGCGTGCGTTGTACCGTGTTGTACTCAGGACCTTGAGACTAGTGGATTAAGGGCTGAAGTTCAGTCTTTCCCAGACGTAGGCAGTTGGCCGAACTGGGTAAACAAATAGTTTGTTCATTGTTCTTGATGCACAAGTTCCATCGGTACAAGAGTGTTGTGCTATAGCAACTGTTTGTACACAATCTATATCTCAGCAGCGCTGCGAAACTTCACCATTGATTGTCTTTGATAGAGCCTAGTTATATGCGCTATTTAGATCTTAACACTGTGCTTGTTTGCATTATTTTGTGTACAAGATTACTGGTTTTCGGTATTTTTGTATTTCAGGATGAAATAGGTGTATAAGTCAGATGCGCGCTAACGGGCGCTTTTAAAGAGCGCAATGCACGACCTGCGGAGCTAGCAGCGCAAAAGGAGATAGGAGATAGCTGATTCAGACTGAAGTGCGCAAACTAACTGCGCAAAGCAAGTAGCGCAATCAACGTGCGCAGCGAGCCATGTGCAGGATAGCAGCGTTTCTAAATTTTGATCATCATTATCCCTACAAAATCTCCTAGATTTGGGAAGTAGCTAAGATTCTCACGGGCCAAATCTAAGCATTTCTTGGGCTTCAAGACCAGTATATAAAGAGGAGGGAAGCTAGGGTTTGGAGAGATATATAGAGAGAGAGACATACAGCAACAGAAGACACACGAGCTCCAGAAATCCTGCCGTCGAGATTCTGCGCCAACCACCTGCGCCAGCCGAAAACAGCAACCTGCGATTGCACCGGCTTGCTACTTTTCCTTGGCTGCTTTAGTTTTACTTATTATTTCTATGATGTTTGCTTCTAGCATGTCTAGCTAAACACCTTGTATCGGTTGGGCATGATTCTATGAAGTATTTCCTTTGAGACTTGTGTTTAATGCTAAGTTCGTCTACTTATATTAATTCTATGCACATGGGTGATAATTAGTTGTGCGAATATGAGAAGCCTCGAACCGCAATCTTATTCTAACTGCTCGTTATTGTATGTTAAACTGGTTGATAACTTGACGGTGACAACTAGGAGTAACACACTAGGATAATCGGCTACTATTGTGATACGATTTGTAGTTGCTTAGACTAGTTTCAAGAATTAATAGCTCATGGACTTTGATCGGAACATGCGCGCACGTTAGGAAGCCTTGATCGGACACTAACTTAAGTAGAACTGCACTATAGATGTTTAGAGTCGATGATAAGGGATACATTCATAGAGGATTGTCTTTACTGATACTTTTCATAGTTATAGTACTCAATATCTACTGCCTGCGCACGTATAGTGCAATTCTGCTTTCACTACTGTTCATTCGCGCACCTGCGCAACCCAATCACTCACAACCCCCAATTTCGTAAGTTGTAGGTTGCTAGCAAAGATGAGTCTGCACGCTCCTTGTGGGATCGACCCTGACTTAGCCGTTGTACTAATTGGAGAAGGAAGGATTAATTTGACGCGTACAATGACGCGCGATCACTCCCCATTGATCGGTGACCTTCACTCAGCGTAAGGGGATGTTGCTCTGCACTTTGATCGTTGACGGCACGTCGTTGTGTGCGCCAAACTTATATTTATAATCTCCTGTTAACACTTAGCAAGCGATAAGCAGGTCAAACCCATGAGAGAGCGATCAGTGATAAAGTTCTACGAATAATTGTCACACTAAAAATGGGGATGCAGGAATAATGGTTTGTTGTCAAATTCAGAGAAAAGTCAGTTCAGGGATACGCATTGCAACTGGTAATCATCGATTGTAACATGCATCAACGAGTAAACTACAATTCCTAGTCTAACAATCCCGCTAGGGTAATGCCGACTCTAATGTTCTACCTAATCTCAACTGCTAGGTTCTCGAATAGGGTTAATGATTACTCGATCAACAACACCGATTATGTTACACCGCTAGGCTTAGCTAATAGGGAAGTCAATCTAATATCACGCAATTGATATCAACTCAGGTTCACCGCTAGGCTATGCCAACTTGATAATCAGAGCATGCAATTCAAACGAAGAACAGGAATTTACTTAATTGAATTACAAAACATAAATATCTCAAACCGTACGTCGCAATACAAAATCCCCAAACTGAAATTAAGGGTTTAGCTACTACGAGTCATCTAAAACAATGAAAATAAACTGAGTTTAGGAATAATATTGAAACGGTGATTAGTAATCTGTGATGAACAGTAATTCCGGTGATGAATAGTGATCAGCCTCGATTTTCGCGCCTAGTTGCCGGTTCTCTGAATTTGTCTTCTGAATTTTCATGCTGAAGATTTATGTTCTCCTTGGTGTAGAAAGTCTGTATTTATAGGTAAGGGAGACTTGTAAATCTTGAAAACTTCTAAATCTGATTTTGGGCTGTGGGCCCAGTGCTGACGTCATCAATTGCATCCGCTCCGGAAGAAGACATAAGTCCCGCGCCTCATGAAGACATTATATGCGCGCTCGAAGAATACATTAACTCTGATAAAGTGTGCTGCCGGCACGGGATAAACTCGCTTGTTTAACCCTTTAGACCTTCAAATCTCGTCTGGACGTAAACTATAGAATTGTAGCCCCTTGAGTTAGCTTTCCAACAAGGTATAACATGCTTCAATCGGATCAGAATCATGCGCTCGGCGAGTCTTCTACTACGAATAGGTCAATCTGCCCAGATCTGTTGTATATCCATCCAAATGCGCAATAAAGTTCTAAGCGGTCTTGATACACCTGCAATGCGAAACACTACCAGGAAGTAATCTTTCACATACAAAATGTAATTAAACACTGGGAATAAACAACTTGATGGATCGCATAAATACACTCCATCAATCGTCCGTGACTACCTCACTCGCGACGATTCTTCACAGATTGTACTTGATCTTTCAACGAGACTCCGCTTCAGTTGAACTCTGTAGATCAAGCTTTGATCAGAATATGCTAGTCCTGATCTCTCTCTACTCATTCGCTCACAACTCTCAACTCTACTCTCTAACGTTTAGCTCTTGCTCTAGTAGTGTGTCTCTCTTTTTTATGTGTATGTATGTCCTCCCAAAGCTCTCCTTATATACTGGTAGCCAACCCCAGGCAGCCATTAGCAATTTAGAACTCTTTCTAAACTTAGTTTGGCAGTCTCGATCTTCTAGAAGATCTTAGGGGCTATTGAGATATGGTTGTAACAATTTTCTTTCTAAAAACTTTTTTAGGAACCATATCTTTAACTTGAACTTGCTGAGTTATTTGAGCAATCTGTTGCTACTGAAATTTCCTAAAACAATTAGGAAACAATCTCAAAAGCTGATCCTTTGAATTTGGAAGGCTCTCGAAAGTCCACTGATGCTGGCCTTCACGATGCTCCAGCTGCTATCCTCATAGGTTGGTGTAGCATCTTACTAGATCAACTTGTAGGCATTTTATAGTTTTTAGATGCTCCAGCTGCTGTCTTCACATGTTGTTATAGCATTTTGTAGATCACCTTGTAGGCGTATTGTCACTAAATGCCATAATCATAACACATTCTATGTATGTTATGATCATCGGTTATGCCTGACTTGTCTGGAGATATGATCTCGCTCCATTATCTGCCATTTTTGGCTGACTTTGACGAGGCGAAAACATATAGTTGGAGTGCAAATCTCGCGTACTTGTATAGGCAGTTGTGCAACGTTGCACGGGAGGGACACAAGAATGGATGGGTGCATCATTCTTTTATAGCTATGGAGCTGAGAAATAATATCAATCGGCTGTCCACAAGGCTTCAGTATACCCCCTCGGTAATTTGTAACATCCCCGTATGTGGTTATTGGCATCGAGTGCAACAACGACAAGTAATTTTCCATCATACTTCCCATATATATGAGTTCCATCAATGCACAACACGGGAAAATAGTGCTTGAACGCATCGATTATTGGACCAAATGCCCAAAATACCCGGTTTATGATCATACATTCATTTTCTTCATCTCAACTGTGATGCCATTTGACAACAATACCGGGATTAGATTCTTCCAAAGTCTGCATAAAAGTTGGAAGTTTTCTAAAAGATTCATCCCAATCTCCAAATATATTGATCAATGCTTGTTGCCCGGCTTGTCATTCTTTCAAGTACCAAATTTCATAATCGTAAACCTTGAAGTCTATCTCTTATTCAGCAAGAGACAATCTCAATCTTTCGCTAATTACATCTCCTATTTTCACCGCTATGAAGTGTCTCGTCAGGTGGACATTCTCTTTAGCAATGCAGTCATTGTTGTATGTATGATCCCCTCGGTACTTTGTAATCTCCTATTATGATGAGTTTTTTTCTTCATTATGTGAATCCGCCATGGACAGTTCTCCTCTCCTTCCCGATAATGAAGAACCAACAATATTGAGTCTGACTTCTTCGTTAAATATTCAACACAATTCAATATAGAATACTTCTGAACAACATAGATTGCATCTGCTTTTCTACTGAAAGTAGCTCCCACCCCAATTCTCCCAAACTATATGTAATTTCTACCTAAGTACTCATCATCTGGTTCATTCGCATCCCATGCCGAGACATCATTGAATCATGGGATATCCCATATATGTTGAGGTTCTTGAATCATAAAATTATCCTCCTTATCGAGTTGGTTAAGAATTTCATCTCATTCCGGTCAAACTCATCCATTACGGGCATGTTCATTATTTCCAACATTGACATAACTATTGGTCTGATTTGATATTTTCCATTTCTATTTACAATCCCTACACAAAAATCACCAAACAATTCAACCAAATCAATCAAGTAAACCAAAATTTTCACAACATCAATCAAAATCATTCTTTCCAAATTACATCATTTTTAATCAACGCTAACTTACAAATCATAATCCTAACATATAAAATACTTCCTTATCAGAAATCCACTTCCGAAAACCTTTAATGTTGAAAAAATCAGCAGATTTTCGGACGTCAAAGGAGGAAAAAAAATGTTGGAAGGAGAAGAGAGTGGAAGAGGAGGAAAGCGAACGGCAAATTTGTTAGCTTCATGAGACATGTCTTACTAATCTTCTACGTGGCAGGTGACTGCTCTGACTTTCGATTTTCACGTAACCAAAATAGATCCGGTTCATCTTAATTTTAACGAGATCGATCTTGTTAAGACCAGTCTCATTAATAAGAGTGCATTTGAGATAGGATTTCTCCAAATAATTTTTATGTCAAATTGTTACTGACAGCAATGATCGATTTGTTCAAAAGATGATAATGCACAATATTTTTGGAAAGAATGCCACACAAATAATAAATTTTATAAAATTTTTGCCAGAACTTGTAACATGCGGTGTGTTACTAAAGTCGTGCTTCGATGATCTCAACCCAACCTATTCTGAGTTCCCGAGCTCGAAAGTGAACGTTTCTTTCGATCCAATCACGTACATCGATTTGGCTCTTCCCTCTTCTCCTCCTTTTCGGTGGTGTTGTTGATTCAGCTGGATTGAGGAAGAGAGGAGATGGAGAATATGCAGTACGCGCAGGAGCTCGTTCGGGAGTTTCTAATCTTCAGGGGCTTCACAAACACGCTTCAATGCTTTGATGCTGAGTTAGGAACTGATATCGGCAAAGGGTTTCAAGTCGACAAGATACTCAATTTGATCTTCTCTGAATACATCCCCAAATTCCAACTCCACAAATTACTCGCTTTACTCACTTTTTTCAAGCACTATTTCACTTCCTCAGCCGAGACGGCTTATTTGGACACCTTTTTCAGATTGGAGGTTTCTATTCTGCGATGTTATATTGTTCATGCTGTTCAATCTGGAAGGACCGAGAAGGTTATTGAGTATTTTGGGACCAAAGGTAATGACATGCTGCAGACCAACCCTGATTGGACATCCTGGTTTGGTAGGTCTGTCTCTGCTCTTTACTTTGTCACTCTCTTGTTCCTTCTGTTTTATTTATGGCCTGTTGATCAACTTTGTCAATGTGATGTACATGTACCTGGTGCAGCCATTCCTTATCTGAAAAATCCTAACTTGGATCCTCAGTTTCGCATTTACTTCACTAAGGAGTGGTATGATGCTTTGCAACTTTCAGTCAGAAACTTTTTGACTGTGCTCTTCAACGGATCTCATATCCTTCAATCACAGGCTTTTGTTGCTTAATTGCTGGCTGCTTATTTTCCGCTTTCCACATATGTGCATATGAATGTAAACATGGAGGCTTAGCTTCATCTGTGGTTCAACATTAGTTTTGCACATATAAATGAACAATCTTCCCCACTCACTAGTACTAACGTCGTCTTTAGTATCCGTAGGCCGTTGATGACTCATTAGCATACATCTTTTCACAATTACTAAATCTTTTTTATAAATGGTGTCTCTTGAGCTAATATGTTCCCCTTAATCTGTTACGCCTTCCAGCTATTCTGAAAATCAGCGCAGAGAAAAATACTGTTAATCGTCTCAAGAAAGACATTAAACAGCTTAATCTTAAACTGTCTCAACTCCAGGCCTTATTGGAGGAAAAGGAGGCTCAATTAAGCCAACAAAGAAGGTAAACCATTTGAAATAAGTTTTGATTGCAACTCTCTTTGCACTGATTTCTATAACAATGATGTTTTGTTACATGTGTTGGAAATATGCACTTGACAGTGTTTCTGCTTTAATTCCGGATGTCAAAAAAGGTCAACATAATGACATTCCTCTGAATAGTGCTGAATATCAAATGAGAGGTATGCATGAAGAAAGCGTACTTTCGTACAGAGACTGCCATGGAGTTGTCACCTCATCAGCTCCCCCGTTGGATGAGCCGGAGACAAGACAGGATGACAATTATAAGTTACGACAAAGATTCATCCCATTCAAGCCAAACGATAGTCTATGTTCTTCGTCAAATGTTCACTCTGGAGAAGATAAACACATTGAAGGCAGTCCCTCTATTGGTATGTGAGTGTACAGGAATTTTCATTGTTCAATGGGTTATAATCCTCCTGCAAGTGAAGGTTTCGGGTGAAATTGCATGGATTCAATACTCTTAAGCAATTTTGCGGTGCTTTACTTAGAATTTAACTAAGCTTCTAATTTGTGTTCTAACATTAATCAATTGAGTAGCCCATCATGGCGTGGCCTAGCGGTGGTGATCAATATCCCTCACCTCTCAGGTTCAAATTCCGATGGGGTCAGAGTTGGGAATCTGGAGGGGTTTGGGGTAGAACACGTAAAAAAAATTGAGTTTGTAGAAGTACTTCAAATTTATGTCCTGTATTCAAGGGTATTATGGAGCTACACAGTTTGATGAATGATGCCAAATATGTCTGGCCAAATAAGTTGAAATGTATATTGTTGCAGAAAATGGGAAAGCATCATCAGAAGAAGAACTACCGGAAGTGAAAGTAGACTTCCAGGTAATAAAGCTTGCAATCTTCTCTTTCTTTTTTGTAATTTTTTGTTACTGTAATTTTAGTATTAGCTTAGGTGGACTTTAACATCGAAACTGATCAATGGTTCCAGGAGACATTTCTAGGTCACACTAGCCCTATCAGCCGGTGCCGCTTCTCAGCCTCCGGAGACAGCATTGCTAGTGCTTCTGTGGATGGCACAGTGAGGTATATGCAGTGTGAAGTGATGATATAAAATTTGAATTAACTTTGGTAATATCATTCTATCTGATTTGTTTGGTAGAGCTTTAGTTTTTAAGAGGAGTAATAAAAGGTATTACTAATACCTTTGGGATATATGCATTAAGACTTTTATTACTATCCCCTCGCATCTCTTAAGTTATTGATTAGAGTTTCTGATCACGTTTTGTCTCTTTGTTGGTCCGTATATATATTTCTATCAACCACAAAGGATATGGACATATGAACCATCAACTCCATCATCGAGAAATGCTACCATCTATTGTGGAACAGAGATAACAGCACTCGATTGGGATTGTAAATCGGACCGATTGGTATGTTAGCTGAACAGTAAAAATTTGTCAAGGATTATGTTTCAGTAATGGTAATTGAATTATAATCTTCGTGCAACTAAATATTTTATTCTTTATGGAAGCTTCTGATAGGAACTGCAGATGGGGGGATCAAAGCATGGAATGTTGATGCAAAAAGAGTGGTGTGTGATTTAAGCACACCGAAGGCATTTCCAAGGTTCATCTCATAACCATCTACATTTTTCGTCTCCTTTTTTACTTTCTCAGCATTTATGAAAGCTTCAATTGCTGGCATTGATTAGCGCTTCAATTGCAGGGTCTTAGACATAAAGTGCAGCCCTGTGGAACCCATCTTTGTTTCTGCGGCAGCATCTAAAGGGTAGCCCTCTCCCTCTCCTTGTCATTTTTTGTCATCATAGTAACCTTTATCTTTATTAAATGGTATTTAACTTCAAGAGCCAATATCACGTAATACTATCCAGTGGAGACTTTTAAATTTTTTTGTACAAAGTTCATCAGTTTAACTATAATGGTGTATGCTTGCCATTCGGTAATAAGGTTGTTAGTGAGATCAGTGAGTTATTTGAACTACTGATGTCATGTTTGTCATTTAAAAGATAAAAAACTAAGGAAGTTTCACCAGCTACTGGGTCCCTTTTCTTTGTAGCCATGGGACTAATTCCATCGATAAGCTTGGATTTGCTTCACTGACTGTTTGGAACATGAAGACTTGGAAGGCTGTGGTATGTGCTTGTGACACGTACAGGTGTTCCATGCAGTTTTCGTAGTTTATTTTTTGACGATTGACGAATTGTTGGTTTGAATGAAGTCAGTCCTTCCTCTTGGTGAGGATCCTCCAGCAATCACTTCCTTATGCTTCAATCACAATGGCAAAATTTTAGCAGCCTCTGCAACTGATGGAATGATTCATATGTTTGGTATCCTTGCAAAAAGTACAAGGAGTTTAAATAGATTCAAAATTTTATCTTTGTTGGATTTAACTAGCATTTTTAAACGTTTCAGACTGTTTTATGTATTTTTAGAATATTTGTATTTGTACATCTCAATGTTGAAATGGATTCATAACTTTTTATTGCGAATTTTCCTTGACTAATCTGTTTGTCAACTGTCCCATATTCTCTGAGTAGTATGTTAGAACTGGAAGGCTCACTTTTCTGTTACCAAATAAAGACACGTGTATATTCCTTAACCAGATAATAGACATGGCTGCTGGCCTTCAAATTACTGGGTGGCCTGCTCATGATTCTGCTATAAGCTCCATTCTTTTTGGACCAGATGAGACGAGCATTTTTAGCTTGGGTTTAGATGGAAAGGTGAGGAGTTACAACTTCTGTCATTTCAGTTTGCGAAAGACTGATGCAAGGATACCGATTTCATTGGCTTGTCACTTAAGTATTTTCTACACTTTAAGTTTAATATGTTACAATATATAGGAACACAACTGGCCATTTATTTTAATTTTTCTTTCAGATATTTGAATGGAGCTTGCAAAATCCGGGGCAAGTACTCTGGTCAAGAAATTGCAGCCGGTACTGCCCATCATGAAACCCTTATGTATGATTAAACTATCCTAATAGGTCTTGGTAGTGATGAATAATAGGTGGAACCTTTTTACTATCATATGAAAGATTCCAGGTCTGAAATTTAGTTATGGCTTTTGCAAATCCTTTTAATAACTGCTTCATTGCAATTATTTTGACAGCCAAAGTTACTAGGTGAATTGGAGCAAATGAATTTTTTCTTCAAAGGAGCAATTAAGTAGAAGTAACAAAATAATACCAGTTGATAGTTGCTTCTTTTGATGTCTTCGTTCCTTGACATGTAGCTCCGTTGGATTTTTCAACACCACCTAACTAAAACATTATATGTATTGAAAGCTTATTCAGGCATATATGTGGAAACTTTATGGATATGCTGCATGCAAGTTTCTAGAAAATGATGTGTACGGAACTTTGCCGTATTTTTGTCACTGTATATTAATTTTCTAAAACTGTCTTTACAACAGGTTCTGTAATCCAACAAGCTCAAGTTGTAGACATGAAATGGCACTTGATGCTGATGGGAAGAGACTATTGGTAACATCAGATTCAGTAAGAGCTCCTATATATCAGGCAAGTGATACAAGCGTCTGTCTTCTTATACCCTTCCAGATCCGTGTTCACTTGTTAATCTTCATGAATCTATTTGTTTAGGTCCAGGATCATATAAATGGTTTGAGAACTCTACCTCATAGTGCAGCCATAACAACTGTAGATTGGCACCCAACCTTGCCGATTTTCCTCACTGGATCGGCTGATAACTCAGTCAGAGTGACATCCATTTTATGAGAAAACTTCTGTTTATTTCACACCCTATTGTGAGTCAAAGATACTGAAAACAGACACAGATTTTATTACCCATTAAATATTACTTTGAAATAACTAATTAATCAAAAAGTATAACTTTTTATCATAAAGTTTTCTTTTCAATCATTTTTCTCTCTTTCTTTTTGCGATCATTATTTTTATCCAACCCACATGTAATATGCGTCCAATTATGAATAATGTTATTACAATCAATTTATTTTTAGTACAATCCAATAATGCATTTTAATATATAAGAAAAAAACACAAAGTTAATAATGTACTTTAGCTTTTTGAGCATGTGGACAATACATATAGTAATATATTACGGTTTAATGCACTTTCAAATACATACACATTTTATTTACCAACAATGCACTTTCATGTGAGAGTTATAATGAATCGATGCACTTTCTTTAGGATTATTTTCAAATATCATAACTATAAATTAAATACATTATAAGCAAATCAATCCAAAACACATAAGAATATCAAATTCATTTCTCAGAAATTAAAACTCATCAAATCCATGAATACAAATAAAAAATATCTAACATACCCTTTCAATTCACTGGAAGACAAAACTTTCTAACATTTGTCTAATGACAAGTGGTAACATATGAGTCATTTGATCAAATGACTCATATACTGTCAAGTGGCATTGAAGCAAGAAATCAAGTGAGCATCTTTTTATCATCAAAGAGAAGTATAATCAATTTGCACTTTAATTTTCTCTCTTCAGTGAAATCTCATCAAACTTTCACTGTAGCGAATCCATTTTTAATATATATATATATTATGTTCTAAGCACATAAAGTATAAAGTTTAAGTTATGAATGTAATGCACTTAACTATTAGATTATTTTTTGAAACGTGTGTTGTTAATGTTGATTGTAAAAGTTCACTGCTACATATATGTCCAAATAAACTAGCAAAGTATAAACAGTAACAAAGTATATTTGCTAAATATTATGTGAAATTCTCCAAATACCTAAAATGCATTGTTACATATTTGTTCAAATAAGCTAGCAAATTGGGCCATGTAGTAGCAAAAGTGCATTAAATGCATCAAATCCTCTGAATTCTACGTATTAAGTGTATTGCCTAAAGTGCGTTGCCCAAATACTATGCTCAAATTTTCTAAAATCCTAAAGTGCATTGCTATAAATAACTGGGTTGTGTTAAAAAGAATTAAAATTTGATTAAAATAATATTGTGAATAGTGAGACACATGTTGGAAGAGATGGATTAAAGAAATATGTGAATAGTGACATGTGATTAAAAAAAGATGAATGAGTAAATACTTAATTGCCATTTCTAATTCATTTCAAATTGGAAGTTCAACTAATAGTGGGAATAGTAGGAATACATGATAATATGTGGGTTATTCGATCTTTTGATCCAAAGGTTAGAAAAGAACCTTAGGCATGTACCAATATAGGCCACGCGATCTGAATACTGAATGGCTCAGATTAGTTCATAATTATATTAAATTTTAATTTAACATTAATTAACATAAGGGCGTCTTGGTAATTTTATTATGGTTGTCATTCACGAACCGAGAACCGTGACCAAGTTAGAGCACGAGTGCGTTCAACGAAGGAGGTGTTTGATCTGGTGAGCTATGACTATGCGATCTGGTATCGCCGCTCTTTGTCGTTGCCAAATTATTCATCAAGTTGCCGCTCCTGAGTTATTGATCTTATCATCGGATACTTAGATTTGATGTTCTGTTTTCATCTTCTTAAGTTCATTTTATCATCTTCAATGTTTCCACTTGTTTAATTCAACAATGGACGATATCAAGAAGCTTGATGCTTCTGTTAGTGTTGTATATGCATATGTTAAACCAGATGAATCAATATGAACAACAACAAATTGATAAACAACACAATCAAACCAATGAACACATGTAGTTTATTATTAAATAACTTAATATATTCATCAGTTGGTTATTATATTCATCTATTTGAAAGCTTTTTTCATCAATTTGGACAATGTATTCACTAGTTTTAGTTGTACATATTCCCGCCTGTCACGATGATGACCCGGTTCTATCCCCGGTAACTGCACTAAAATTTGATGGCAAGTCGTTGTGTGCGCCAAATTTGAATTGATAGTGACCTACTATACTAGCATGTGATAAGTAGGGTCGAGCCCAAAGAGCAAGTAGTTCTAGAGTTCTACTAATAGTTAATGAGGGTTTGTTCTCAAGAATAATGATGTTTATCAAATTCAGAAAGAATCAGTTTTGGGATATGCATTGCAACTAGTAATCATCGAATGAACATGCATCAACTAGTAAAAACTACTGTTCTAGTCTCCTGCTAAGGTAGTGTCGACTCCAATGTTCTACCTACTCTTAAGCCCACTGTTCACCACGCACTGCTCACCGATCGATCTTCGCATCAATCCGAATTCGGTCTCTCTGATCTTTGTCTCTAAATTCTGTCTTCTATTCTTTGAATTCTCCTTGAGAATCTGTGTTGAAAATCTATTTATATGCAAATCCTAGATTGCTGGATGTGGGCCCCTGGATGTGGGCCTCAAAATTTGGGCCCGTGGGCCCTAATCCGTATCGATGCTCTGGCGATCGAGTCTTTGCTCTTTGCATTCCCGAGTGATCGAGTGAGGCCTAGAATGCTCAAAATATGCAATAAAGTTCCCAAGCGATCTTGATACACCTGCGGTGCGAAACACTACAAAGAAGTAATCTACCACACGCAAAATGTAACTAAACAATGGGAATAAACAACTCAATGGATCGTTCGTAGAAATACGCTCCATCAATGTTCACTATTTCAACACATTACTATACATCATATATTGTTTGATGTGTATGCCAAAAATCGATAAATTTCCTCGATTTGAATTTATTATAACAGTATTCACCAGTTTGATTCGTATATACACTGGCAAGAATCAATATGAACATCAATGAAATGATGAACATAATAAATGAACTGATGAACATAATTTAGAAAAAATTAATTATTTGATCCAATTGATAATATACGACTCGCGTTGTGGCTAGACACCTATATCAGAAAAAAGAATGACTTATGATTCCTTAATGAACATAATCTAGAAAAAATTGAATATGATGTTGGAATCAATACATCTAGTGAGCTGGCAGTTGAAATTGAAACTAAATTGCAAGTGAAGTCGAATAGATGAGATCAAAATTGATAGATGAATTCGACATCTCCGACGTCAATGAAGATGGGGCGAAGAAGAAGAGCCAAAAAACTAAGAGCCGATGAATATTTGGACACTTTGTGACTAATTTACCTTTATTTAAGCTAAATGTTTTTCATTACATGGCAATAATTTCAAGTTAATTTTATTTGGGTCCATTAATCTCATCCATCGGTTCATCATGATTAATGGCTAGGATTGGTTCTTAGTTTGTGAAATTCTGCTGCGTTGCTGATGCGGAGTTATGGCTTCTACTTAAGCACTCTCTGTATCTTTCTGCGGAATTACTCTACTGCTAGAATAAGAAAGACACAGTGTTTGTTCACCCAGTTTGGCAACTTGTCTACGTCTGAGGAGGATACTCCAATCCTCAAGATTCCACTATTTCAATTCGAAGTACAAGGACTCACACCTCTGCTTCTCACCTAGCATAAATCTAATGCTCAGGCTAATCTCCTAGACTAGCTAGCAATCTAAATCACAAATTCTCTTCGTGCAGCCTACACACTCTCGATAATCAATAGCTACAGTTCTGACTCTCAGACTTAGCCTATTCTATTACAATACACAGCTCACGGAATGCTTCAGCACACTCTTCAACAGAGTTGTTGTATCTTCAGTCGATGACACTCCAAGCTCTCCAGCCAAGTAGTCGGACACTCTGAGTTCTTCAAACTCAGCCTCTGCTCCCCTCAATCAATGACTCACTCCGTCACTATTGGGTAGCCACGATCAATGCTCCGCAGCCCACGATAATGCCTATCCACGGCTGATCACCGAGCTCTGATTGTCCCTTCAACGAGCAGCGCTTTATTTGAGCTCCGGACCAATCATGAATCAAACTCCACGAGTTCTAATTTCTTCTGCACACAACACCAGTCTTCAACTCAATGTATAAACCCTTCTACCTTGGTTGATCTCTGTGTTTTTGCTCCGTGTGCTCTCGAATTGCTGTCTCTGATCGTGTGTGTGTGTGTGTGTGTGTATTCGGGAGCTACGTCCAGACTTCCCTTTTAAGTTTGTTGCCAAATTTAGATTCTTGGATCTGTATCTTTTTTGACCACGTGCTGGCGTTTGCTAAGCTTTTGATGATGACTGCATACCTCTTTGAGCTTCCCCGATGCTAGCCGGATCATGCCGGAGCCTCACCGTGCAACGCCAGGTTGATCGGGCATTATGCTCTGGCTCTGGATCGTCACGAAGTGCTGAAGCAGACTCTATCTCTTCATAGCTGTGTCTCGCCCATTCTTAAGATAGTGTCTCAGCTTTAAATCTTCAGGGATTGCTGAAGTAGACTCTGGTTCTTTGTTGTTGTTCTGTCAGTCTTCAGATTGTGCTCTAGCCACCAATCTTCAGGAAGTGCTTCAGCAGTCTCTTGCGTAGTTTTGTCAAGGATGACATATCCTCAACAATCTCGCCCTTGGCATTTTGACAAAACTAAAACACAACTACAGGTAGACTACTGATCCAGATACTCTGGTAAATACTAGAGCTATGCTAGCGCTAACTACTACACTTGAGTTTAGAGTTCCTCAATGAATACTAAACATCGAAAGTGATCTAACAGTTCTAGGATCTAGGAGCAGTTCATAGTTCACAGATTGTAATGTCAGTGTATACATCCTTCTCTCCCTTTTTGGCACAAATGCCGAGGGCTTCATTCATTCAATGTGAAATTGCAGCGCCTCTGAGTTACTGAGTGTGTACAAGCAGTTTCTATAGCAATCTCTTGTATGTCTGATCTTGTGAAGCAAGGTAAAAACACTGAACAGTGATTGGTCCCCCAGTTCGGCAAACTTCCTACGTCTGGGGAGGACTATACTCAAGTCCTCAATCCACTAGTCTCCAAGGTGCTCCGTACAACACAAATTCGACACACGGCCAACCTATGCTACCCAACCTCAACTAGTAGATCACACACAATAAGAACACTCTCTGATTTGTGTCACACACACATACACAATTGATTTAACCCATAATAGCTACAACTCTCCTCTTCAGACTTAGCCTATTCTAATTAAACAATCTAACCGTAGGTTGCTATAGCACACCCTGGTGCAACTAACTTATGTCGGTTCTGTCCGCTTCGCTCCAAAGCCTTCCGCTGAGCCGTTCGAACTCTATCATGAGTGATCCTCACTCCTGAATGCTTCCCCTTGCTCAGTGACTGCCTGTCACTAGCGAGAACATGCCTTCTGTAGGTTATCCGAGTTCCTCCACTTGACAACTCTCCTGCTGCCTACCTTGATCAGCCAACAAGCAAGTCCTGCTTTGAATTGGCCTTCTCCAATCAAGCTCTGATCAGACTCTACAAGTCTTTGATCAGCCTCTGCTTTAACCACTCAGCTCTGCGTTCACTCTCTCTCTCAATGGTGATTCAATCTCTCCGTTCGGCACTCTGAATCTCTGTCAGTGTTTTCTCGGTACCTTGATGCTTGGATTCTGTATTGGATGGATACCGCTGCTCTGCTTGAGGCTTCTTTAAATAGGAACTCCGTGCTCCATCAATATCATCTTTTGGAAGTTACTGCAAGATCTCAACAAGATCCTATTTCCTACTTTGCAGGAGATTTGATTTCCCAATCAAATCTTCAAGCTGTGGCACGGAATCTTCACTTAGGATATTCTTAGATTATTTGGAAGCCTCTCGTTGCACAGCTACTTCATATCTGGGCAGATTGTCCTTCGCGCCAATACTGCTGCTACAGCTCCCTACTATAGCTCCTACTGTAGCAACTACTTGTTCACTGAGCTTGCTCACTCTAGCTGGTTTTGCATCAGCGACTGTCTTCACACGGGCAGTTGTATCATTTTGCTTTCAATCTTCACGATATTCTACCGACCAGTTGCGATGCTGGCAGTAACCCTCCGTACGTTCTTTGGGCTGCTCTAAGTTGATCGATATGCTGCTGGCTGCTCTAAGTCTTCATGGTATGCTATAGCATCTTCTGGAGATTGTCTTCAGAAATCTTGCTCCAGCTTGATGCCACGGAATGCTATAGCATCTTGCTAGATCACCTTTAGCGGAGTTTGTCAATGATGCCACATGCCTTAACATTCTCCCTCTTGGCATTTTTGACAAAATCCAAGGACCCTTCTGATCTTAGGCAATCCTCATCTCGTCTTCAGACTCCTTCTCTAGCAGCTTCCTCAGCTTCTTCAAAATTCATCTCAATTCAAGGACTCTGCTGATCTCAAGTTATCCCTAGCTTGTCTTCTGGCTTCTTCTCAAGTGGTGTCTTCAGATAGCTTCTGTTGTCATCTGATGGTGTACCAACTTCTTATTCTTTGTTGTTATTTTGTCAGTCCTTGAAAGAAGCTCTAGCTTCAATCTCCGCAGGACGTTGTAGCAACTTGTTGCGCTGGTTTTGTCAAGGATGTCATTACCTTAACAATCTCCCCCTTGTCATTTTTGACAAAACCTGAGCATCTTCTGCAGAGGCTCCTCTTCTTCCTCTGGGGTCGACTAGCAAAACCTGCCACATAATACAAACAACATAACACATCTTGTCCACCTTTTTGTCACAAATGATAATGGGGGGTGACAATCGTATTTTTAACCCTTTATTGTTGTCAGATATAAGTTTCAGTGGTCAAATTATAGTCAAAAATAATTTATAGACTTTGGTAAGCCAAGGGTTGATCCTAGGAACAGGCCCGTGTATATACTAGCTAGCAATCAATGTATTCAGCTACTCCTAATAGAAATTCTGGGTTTGTTCTAATTGTCCTAATTAATATAACTAATGGTTGATTCGATCAGAGAAAATAATTCTAAGATCGAACTTCACCCATGCGCAACATAATTCATGCAATCAGTCACACCATATAATCATGCAAAATAGCTTTGGAAATAACCTAAGTTGACATCACGCGAGCCGCCCATTCACGGATCATCACCTGAATTAATTTACACTATCGAACGTTGACCAATCACGGATTATCAACAGTTTCAATTTAGTAAGCCTAGGGTTTCCAGACAAAAGATGTCAACTTTCCTATCGATTCATGTACCAACAATATAGCTACCATGTTTCAATATCAACTTTACTCAATCCGATTAATTACCTCAGACCCAATCATCTTTTGGCATCTAACCTAGTTTCGTTTTAACATGCAGTCATCTCAATCAATGATCGACAATGGTAAAACGGTAGAATGAAGTATAGAAGAATTGAAAAACATATACTTGCATTAGATTAAAACTGATGTTTGTACAAATCACATGAATCAGGTTACATGCATGGGATCCGTATGATCCCAGAACTAAAAGACTATTCGCTACACATGGTGGTTACTACCAACACAAGAATGAAGATAATATAGAACAAAGAACCCGTGACGATGATCTTCACTTCAAGCTTATCTCTTCTCTCCTGCTTTCGTTCTCCAAATTGTCCAACCCTAGCCAATGTGTTCTCAATTTGTATTTATACTCAAAATCAATTGGGCTGATTTTTAGAATTAAGCTCCGGGCCGGTTTGGTGTCAAACCGGCAGTTCAATGTCCAAATCGCCGGTTTAACTGGAAAACCACCTGTTCTACATTGAACCGGCCTGTCTCAGTGAATCACCAATTTTTCCATTGCTGTCCGGTTCAAAACCAAACCGACGTTTGGTTGTCAAAATCACCGATTCTTCATTAAACTGGGCTGCTGTTCACTCGGACTTTGATTCTGAATTAGCTTGCACTTTTGACCATTCAAACCTTCGAATCACGTGTTAGTGTAAACTATAATGTTGTAGCCCTTTGAGTTAGCTATCCAGCAAGATATATCGCACCTCAATCGGATAAGAATTGCATGCTCGGAAAGCTTTTGACGACGAACAGGTAAATCTGCGCATTCCTTGATCATATTCATCCGAATCTTGTGATTTTCTTCATTTTTCTCTAACTGGGCTACAAAGTTGTAGTTGAATATGATTTGTCCTGAAAAGAGAGTGAAGTGGTAAAAACAAAAATAAAAATTCTGCTGCATTGCTGATGTGGAGTTATAGGTTCTGCTTAAGCACTCTCTGTATCTTTCTGTGAAATTACTCTACTGCTAGAATAAGAAAGACACAGTGTTTGTTCACCCAGTTCGGCAACTTGCCTACGTTTGGGGAGGATGCTCCAATACTCAAGACTCATACCTCTCTTTCTCACGTAGCCGAAAGCTAATGCTCAGTCTAATCTCCTAGACTGGCTAACAGTCGAACTCACATATTCTCTTCGTGCAGCCTACACACTCTCGGTAATCAATAGATACAGCTCTAACTCTCAGACTTAGCCTATTCTAATACAATACGTAGCTCATGGAATGTTTTAGCACACTCTTCAACAGAGTTGTTGTATCTTCAGTCGACGACACTCCATCTCTCCGGCCAAGTAGTCGAACACTCTGAGTTCTTCAAACTCAGCCTCTACTCCCCCCTCAATCAATGACTAACTCCGTCACTAGTGGGTAGCCTCGATCAATGCTCCGCAGCCCGTGACAATGCATGTCTACGGCTAATCACCGAGCTCTGATTGTCCCTTCAACGAGCAGCGCTCCAATTGAGCTCCGGGCCAATCCTGAGTCAAACTCCATGAGTTTTGATTTCTTCTGCACACAACACCAGTCTTCAACTTAATGTATAAACCCTGCTACCGTGGTTTATCTCTGTGTGTGTGTGTGTGTGTGTTCAGGAGCTGCGTCCAGACTTCCCTTTTAATGCTCTCCAAAAATGCCAAGGATCATTATCAGAATCTTCTCCTAGATTCTAGCAAGTTTGTTGAAGATTTCGTTGCTAAATTTAGATTCTTGGATCTTTATCTTCTTTGACCAAGTGCTGGCGTTTGCTGAGCTTTTGATGATGACTGCATACCTCTCTAAGCTTCCCCGTTGCCAGCCGAATCATGCCAGAGCCTCACCGTGCAACGCCAGGTTGATCGGGCATTCTGCTCTAGCCCTGGATCATCACGGAGTGCTAAAGCAGACTCTGTCTCTTCATAGCTGTCTCTCACCCATTCTTCAGATAGTGTCTCAGTTTTAAATCTTCAGGGATTGCTGAAGCAGACTCTGATTCTTTATTGTTGTTGTTTTGTCAGTCTTTCTATGGTGCTCCAGCCACCAATCTTCAGGGAGTGCTTCAGCAGTCTCTTGCACAGTTTTCTCAAGGATGTCACATCCTCAACAGTTTGTAACTTTAGATAGGTTTATACCTGAACCTAACCATATATATATATATGCGCTCAATTGAGGTCCTCATGATAAAGTACATCCCTAAGTTACTTTGTTAGGCATTTGATCAAATGGTTGACATATTATCTGGCACATTGAAGGAATGAATTAAATGAACATCTTTTTGGCATGAAAGGGTAGTAGAGTCAATCTGCACTTTATTTTTCTCTCTTCAGTCAAGTCTCACCAAACTTTAAATATAGCGAAATTCATTTTACTATAAACTCATTTCACTATAGCGAAACCATTTACAATCTTAAATTTTGATGTTCTAAGCACACAAAGTTCATTTAACTAGTAAAGTGCATTGCTATATATTATGTAAAATCATCGAAAGACCTAAAGTGCACTGTTATATATATGCTCTACTAAACTAGAAAATTGCGACATATAGTAGCAAAAGTACATTGCCCAAATCCTCTAAAATCTACATATTAAGCGCGTTGCCTAAAGTGCATTATGTGAAAATATTATGCCCGTATCTTCTAAAATCCTAAAGTGCATTGAGTGATATTGCTATAAATAATTATGTTGTGTTAAAATGAATTGAAATAATATTGTGAATAGTTAGACACGTGATTGAAGAGAGAGAGAGAGAGATTAAAGAAAATGACATGTGAATAGTGACATGTGATTGGGAAATGATGAATGGGTAAAGACTCAAATGCCCTTTCAAGGTTATTTCAAATTGGAAGTTTAACTAATACCGAGAATAGTAGTAGACACATGGCAATATATGGCTTGTTGGATCATTTGATCTAATGTCACAAAAGTATCTTAAGTATATACCTTATTAAAGGGCCTCATTTGAGCGCTCTTATGTATATCTATATAGGGCCGGGTTTCAGTAGAAACCTATTTTAAAATAAGAATTAAGAATTAATTTGGGCCATTAATTATTTATAATCAATGGATGATATGGCTGACCCAAATTTAAACAAACTATGACTTGCTCTGTGAACTAATTAGGTTAATTCCAAGGTATTTACGTGAATCACCATTATCTCATCATTGCTAATATCGTTCGATGAACGAGAGTCATTTCGGTTCTTCAAAATCGTTTGAGATTTCTTCTGATTTCAAAGATAAAATTTTTTAATTTGGCAGAAGTTCATCGGAAGCGATGAAGGTGGATTGCGACGACGGTGTGAAGCAATTCAGATGTGTCCGGCGATAACCATTCATCCGCAATCACTCCTGGTAGTCGCTCTTACTAATTTTATCACTCTACCTCCATCATCCTTTCACGCAAAAACTACTAGCAGCTCCTATTGTTAATTGAGTCTCTAGTATTCTACTATTTAGTTCACGCATCGCTTGTTCATTAAAATTTACTCTAATATTCATTGAAATTAGAAATCATTTGATGTGCTGCTTCTAAGTTATATGTATATAAAATTTGATGAACATTGTATATTTTCATCATTATAAATACATTGTTCACTTGGTTTCTCTGTAGATTTATATTATCAAAGTTGATGGTCTATGTTCTACGATGAATACAAATGAAAAATTCAAGAACACGAATGAATCCTAACGTAAGAATGAATGATAGAGCCTATTTATACGCGCTATTTAGATCCTAACACTATGCTTGTTTGCATCATTTTGTGTACAAGATTACTGGTTTCCGGTGTTTTTGTATTCCAGGGCGAAACGAGGGCCTAAGTCGGATACGCGCTAACAAGCAGCGTTTTAAGGAGTGCAACACACAGCCTGCGGAGCTAGCAGCGCAAACAAGATAGGAAGTGCCAGAGTCGACTATGGTGCGCAGACCGATTGCGCTAACCAATGTGTGCAGTGCGCCATGCGCAAGATAGTGGTGTTTCCAAATCTTGAACACCATAGGATTTGGAAGCTGCCAAGATTGGGCCTCATGAGCAGTATATAAAGAAAGGAAAGGGTTTGAGAGAGAGAAAGAGAGAAGCATCAGACACACCACAGCACACGAGAAAGAGGCAGACTTGAAAAACACGAGCTACAGGGAGGATCTGCGCTAGCCGACTGCGCCAGCCGAGACACTGCAACCTGCACGCACCTGCTTGTTACTGTTTTCTTGGATACTTTAGTTGTTATTTACTATTTCAATGATGTTTACTACTAGCATGTCTAGCTAAACGCTTTGTATCGGTTGGGCATGATTCTATGAGTATTTCCTTTGAGACTTGTGCTTAATGCATATTTTGTTTGCTTGTATTAATTCTGTGCACACGGTTGACAGCTAGTTGCATGAGTAGGGGAAGCCTTGAACCGCAATCTTACTCTTGCTACTTGTTTGTTATATGTTAAACTAGTTGGTAGCTTGACGGTGACAACTAGGAGTAACGCGCTAGGATAATCAGTTGCTACTGTGACAGGATTCGTAGCTGCTTAGACTAGTTTCAAGAATTAATAGCTCATGAACTTTGATCGGAACATGCGCATATGTTAGGAAGCCTTGATCGGACACTAACTTCAGTAAACCGAACTATAGACGTTTAGAGTCGATGATAAGGAATACATTCATAGAGGATTGTCTGCGCCGATACTTTTCATAGTCATAGTACTTAATCTCTACTGCATGCGCACGTCTAGTGCAAATCCTGCGTTAACTATTGTTTATTCGCGCACCTGCGCAACCCAATCACTCACACCCCCAATTTTCGTAAGTGTAGGTTACTAGTTAGAGCGAATCTGCTTGCTCCCTGTGGGATCGACCCTGACTTAGCCGCTATACTAAGTGGAGAAGGAAGGATTAATTTGACACGCACAACGACGCGTGCAATCAAATTTTGGCGCCGTTGCCGGGGAGCAACACAGATAAGCTTTAACCAGCTTAAGTTTTCTTTTACAATAGTTAGTTATTTCTGTTTGCTTTACTTTCGTTGTTGTTTCTGACAGCGCGCAATCAACATCAGCCTGCGCAACCTTGAAACAGTTGCGCTGCGTAGATTCTAGTTGCGCACTGATAGACGCGACAGCTTAGTGGTCTTTTAATTTCGTTTTCTTTGAGTTTTAGAACAGGTCATGGAGGATAATAGTGTCGTTGGAGACAACTTAGGGGACAGAACCCCAGAGAATGCGAGGGCGGACAACCGCGCAATTCGGTTCAGAGAGGAAGTGCAGCGCGAGGTTGAAGCAAGGATGGCCGCTGAAGTGTATAATGCGCCACCCGCGCGACAAGCCGCGCGACGCAGAACAGTGCGCGAGATGTCAGCCCCAATCACAGTTAACCAGTCATGGTGCATAGTGCTTCCACCAGACGGTCATTTTGAGCTAAGGAGCTCGCTCATTCATCACATGCCTAAGTTCCACGGGATGAACAACGAGAACCCAGTCAAGCATGTGCGAGAATTCCTAGTCATTTACGAGAACATGAAGGCCGAAGGGGAGGGCGACGAAGCGCTGAAGATGAAAGCGTTCCCATTTTCATTGTGTGACACGGCCAGGCATTGGCTGATGAACTTACCAGCAGGATCAATTCACACCTGGGAGCAGCTGCAGAAGAAGTTCTTGGACAAGTTCTATCCCGCAGCCAAGATCGCGCTACTCAAGAGGGAACTAGCCGCACCTAGGCAGGGCCCAGAAGAATCACTATCGGAGTATTACGAGCGTTTCAGGGAACTGGAGGCCAACTGCTACAATCACGACCTACCCCAGAATGTGCTGATAGAGAATTTCCTGAATGGATTGCTACCCATGGAGCTGAGATTATTGAATGCATGCGCAGGAGGTGACATTTGCAACATGTACCCAGAGGACGCGTGGCAGCTGATAGAAGACTTGCTGGGCAGGTAATACATCAGCTAACACTTGAGAATAGTCGTGCTCGTTCTGTGCATCAGGTAGAAACAAGCGCTGAGATAAAGGAAATGGAGGCCATGCTGCAGAAGTTGATGCATGCGCAGGGGGGGCAACCAGCTGCGCCAAAAGCATGCGAATTATGTACGTCCACTGAGCACAAAACCGATGCATGTCCACACTTTTTGAGGAATCGGGAGATGTCAATGCTCTAGGAGGATGGGATAATAGAGGGGCACAGAGGCAGAATCAGCCTCGTTTTGGACTAGCCGCAAATGGGTTCAGATGGAAGGAAGAAAACAATTTCCAGAGGCAGTCCGCGGATCAGCGCGCACCACAGCAGATGCAACAAGCTGTACCCTACAATCCACCGCATCGCCGCACTGACGCACCAGCACAAAACAACCAGCAGCCGAGGCGATCCTTAGAAGATATCGTGGGGCAGCTAGCAGACACAGTGCGGAAGAATGATGAAAAGTATGACAAGAGGTTCGAGTCCATTGAAAAGCAGCTATCACAGATCGCTACCACGGTGTATGAGCTGAAAAAGAGCGATGACAACCTGCCTTCGCAAGTGATCCAGAATCCCAAGGGAGGAGTCAACGCAGTGACACTGAGGACTGGGCGCACGGTAGGAACAGAGCAGACCGCAAAGGCGCCCGCGCAACCAGTTGCGCAAGCTCCAGATCCAGCAGAGCAAGATGCGCAACCAGAAGCGCCAGCCACAAGCCAGCAGGGCGAGGCGCCGGGTATGGCGCAATCAAAAGACAAAGGCATGAATCACACTAACATACCTGCACCTTTCCCTGTACAGGCACCATCGGCTAGGAAGGAAGCGCTTGATAAGGAGCTCTACGAGTTATTCAGTAAGGTGGAAATAAACATTCCCCTTATTGAAGCAGTTCGGCAGATCCCTAGGTACGTCAAGTTTTTAAAGGAGCTGTGCACAAACAAGAAGAGGAAAGGCGAGTGCGCATAGGTAATGCTAAATGCGCAGGCTTCAGCGATCGTGGAGCATAAGGTACCACCTAAATGCCAGGATCCAGGTACATTCACCATCCCCTGCACTTTAGGTGAGACCACAGTAAGCAACTGCATGATTGACTTAGGCGCATCTATAAATGTGCTTCCCTATTCCCTGTATGCGTCATTGCGCCTTGGACCACTAAAGCCTGCAGGTCTCACCATTCAGCTAGCAGATCGGTCGTGTAAGCAACCGACGGGCATGATCGAGGACGTCCTCGTCCGAGTAGGAGAGCTGGTGTTCCCAGCAGATTTCTATGTCCTAGAAATGGAGGGTGAGTCGAGCAAAGGCAGTGCGCAGATCTTATTGGGCAGACCATTCCTGATGACAGCGCGCACAAAGATAGACGTGTGGAGGGGTACGCTCTCAATGGAAGTTGATGGCGAGGAAATTCATTTTAACATATTCAAAGGGATGCAGCACCCTCATGAGGACGCCACAGTGCACGCGATGGACAGCATAGATGACTTAGTTGCAGATGCGCAATGTGCGAGCGCAGCAGAAGGACCTGAGACACTGGCACAGGCAGAGTTGGTGGCGCATGAGGATGAGCTGAGCAGTGCTGAACCAGTATCCAGACAGGTACACGATATAGTTAATGTCTGCATTGCTGATAAAATCTTGCCCTCTATTGAACAGGCACCCAAGGTCGAGCTTAAGCAACTCCCAGAGCAACCTCAAATACATATTTTTGGGAAACGAGGACACCCTGCCAGTAATCATAAAGAAAGGATTGGAAGAGGAGCAGGAGGCGCGATTACAGGAAGTGCTGCGCAAGAACCAGTGCGCCATAGGATGGACACTTGCTGACCTGCGCGGAGTGAGCCCGGACGTATGCATGCGTAGGATTATATTGGAAGATGATGCCAAATTGAACCGAATATGATGGAGGTGGTGCAGAAGGAGATCCTGAAGCTGCTTGACGCAGGAGTCATTTACCCGATCTCGGACAGCAAATGGGTAAGTCAAGTGCACATTGTGCCGAAGAAAGGAGGAATCACAGTAGAGGAAAATGCGCAGGGCGAGCTAGTTCCCAAGCGCATGCAAACTGGATGGCGCATGTGCATCGACTACAGAAAGCTTAACGCAGTCACGCGCAAGGATCATTTCCCGCTACCCTTCATGGACCAGATGCTAGATCGATTAGCGGGGAAGCCCTACTTTTGTTTCTTGGACGGGTATTCAGGGTACAATCAGATACCCATTGCTACGGAAGATCAAGAGAAAACCACGTTTACCTGCCCATTCGGTACGTTTGCGTTTCGGCACATGTCATTTGGGCTGTGTAACGCGCCAGGTACGTTCCAACGTCTAGTCATGAGCATCTTTTCTGGTATGATTGGTATGCATAGAGGTGTTCATGGATGATTTTACTGTGTACGGAGGTACCTTTGACGCATGCTTAACTCATCTTGATAAGGTCTTAGCGCGCTGCATTTCAAAAAACCTAGTGCTCAATTATGAAAAATGTCATTTTATGGTATCACATGGAGTAGTACTAGGACATATTATCTCGCAGGAGGGGATCAAGGTAGACGAAGCCAAAATAGATCTTATTTCTGATCTGCCTTATTCCACTAACGTGCGCGATGTGAAATCATTCTTCGGGCATGCTGGGTTTTACAGGCGTTTCATAAAAGATTTTTCTAAGATTTGTATACCCCTGTCTAACCTCTTACAAAAGGATGTGTGTTTCGAATTTACTGATGAGTGCAGGGCCGCGTTTGATAAGTTGAAGGAGGCGCTGACAAGTGCGCCAGTGATGCGCGCACCGGACTGGAGCCTGCCGTTTGAACTGATGTGCGACGCAAGTGACTATGCAGTGGGTGCAGTTCTGGGACAATGCGTGGACAAGAAGCCGCATGCCATCTATTATGCATCGCGCACACTGGATGCCGCGCAGAGGAACTACACCACGACGGAAAAGGAACTTCTGGCAATCGTGTTTGCACTGGAGAAGTTCCGCGCATATGTTCTTGGCGCCAGAGTCATCGTCTACACAGAAGGAGACTAAGCCGCGCCTGATGCGCTGGGTGCTCCTACTTCAGGAGTTTGACTTGGAAATCAAAGATAAGAAGGGCACGGAAAACACAGTCGCTGACCACCTGAGCAGGATCGTGAAAGAGGAGGAGCCAAGGCGGATCACGGAGACATTCCCTGACGAGAATCTGATGGCGCTGACAGGTAAGGTACCATGGTATGCGCACACTGCGAATTACTTGGTCACAGGTACGTTTCCTTCTCATTTCACTAAAACCCAATGCATGAGATTAAAGCATGAGTCCAGGTATTACATTTGGGATGATCCGTATATGCTCAGAATAGGACCTGATCAAATTTTGAGGCGATGCGTGCCTGACCATGAAATTAACTGTTTTGATGTTTTGTCATGTGCACGCATGTGGGGGACACTTTGGTCCAAAGCGCACGAGCAGAAAGATCCTGGATTGCGGATTTTATTGGCCGCACTTGTTTAGTGACTCGTATAACCCCTGCAGGAACTGTGACATGTGCCAGCGCACAGGGGGCATATCAGCGCGCAATGAGATGCCGCAGACGCCAATTCTGGTGGATGAAGTATTCGATATTTGGGGGATTGACTTCATGGGGCCATTTCCTCCATCTTCCGGATATGAGTATATATTGGTCGCGGTGGATTATGTCTCTAAATGGGTTGAAGCTAAGGCCACCAGGAAGGATGATGGTAAGACGGTCGCTGATTTTTGAGAACTAACATTTTTTGCAGGTACGGGGTGCCTAAGGCAGTCATAAGCGACTAGGGGATGCATTTTTGCAATAGGATAGTGGCGCAGGTATTCAAGCATTATGGAGTGCGCCACAAGACGTCCACCGCTTACCACCCTCAGACGAATGGACAGGCCGAAGTTTCCAACCGAGAGATCAAGCGCATCCTGGAGAAAACTGTGAGACCGTCGCGCAAAGACTGGAGCCAGCGCCTTGACGATGCGCTATGGGCATACCGAACCGCACATAAGACACCTGCCAGTGGAGTTGGAGCACAAAGCATACTGGGCATTGCGCGTTTGCAACCTGAACCTAGACGAGGCTGGTAAGGAGCGCGCGTTTGAGCTAAGCGAATTAGAAGAGCTACGCCTGGATGCATATGAGGGGCTGCGCGATTACAAGGCGCGCACAAAGGCATTTGATAGAGCCTATTTATACGCATTATTTAGATCATAACCCTATGCTTGTTTGCATTATTTTATGTACAAGATTACTGGTTTCTAGTGTTTTTGTATTTCAGGGCAAAACGAGGGCCTAAGTCGGATACGCGCTAACAGGCAGCGTTTAGGATGCGCATCACACAGCCTGCGGAGCTAGTGGCGCAAACAGAAGAATTGGCAGAGTCGACCACGGTGCGCTAACCGATTGCGCTAACCAATGTCGTGCGCCAGGCGCAGATGGTGGTGTTTCCAAATCCTGACCTCACCAGATTTGGAAGTTACCAAGAATGAGTCTCTGAGCAGTATATAAAGAAGGGGAAGTCTAGGGTTTAGAGAGAGACCAGAGGGATCATCACATCATAATTCAGAGAGAGAGAGGCAGAACTGGAAAACACACGAGCTTGCTGAGAGGACCTGCGCTAGCCGACTGCGCCAGCCAAGACTGCAACCTGCACGCACTGTTTGCTATTGTTTTCTTGGACGCTTTAGACATTATTTACTGTTTCTATGATTTTTACTACTAGCATGTCTAGCTAAACGCTTAGTATCAGTTGGGCATGAATCTATGAGTATTTCCTTTGAGACTTGCGCTTAATGCATAGCTTGCTTGCTTATATTAATTATGTGCACATTGTTGGCAGCTAATTGCATGAGTAGGGGAAGCCTTGAACCGCAATCTTACTCTTGTTGCTTGTTGTTGTATGTTAAACTAGTTGAATAGCCTGACGGTGCCAACTAGGAGTAACGAGCTAGGATAAGCAATTACTACCTTGATCGGATTCGTAGTTGTCTAGTCTAGTTCAAGAATTAATAGCACATGAACTTTGATCGGAACATGCGCACGTGTTAGGAAGCCTTGACCGGACACTAACATTAGCAAATCAAACTATAGACATTTAGAGTCAATGATAAGGAATACACTCATAGAGGATTGTCTGCGCCGATGCTTCTCATAGTCATAGTACTTAATCTCTACTGCCTGCGCACGTCTAGTGCAATTCCTGCGTTTACTACTGTTTACTCGCGCATCGCGCAACCCCAATCGCTCACACCCCCAGTTTTTGTAAGTGCAGGTCACTGGTTAAAACTGAACTGCTTGCTCCCTGTGGAGATCGACCCTGACTTAACCGTTGTACTAGTGGAAGAGGAAGGATTAATTTGACGCGTACAACGACGCGCGATCAAATTTTGGCGCCGTTGCCAGGGAGCAACACAACTAAGTTTTAGCTAGTTTACGTTTTTTTCCTTTTTAGTAACTAGTTATTTTCAGTTTGTTTTGTTTTCTCGTTGTTGTTTCTGACAGCGCGCAATCACTATTAGCCTGCGCAACCTTGAAATAGTTGCGCTACGCAGATTTTAGTTGCGCACTGACAGACGCAGCAGCGTTAGTTATCTTTTAATTTCTTTTTCTTTGAGATTTAGAACAGGTCATGGAGGATAACAGTGTCATTGGGGACAATTTAGGGGACAAAACCCCGGAAGAAGCAAGAGCACATAACCGCGCAGCCCTGTTCAGAGAGGAAGTGCAGCGCGAGGTTGAAGCAAGGAGGGCCGCTGAAGTATATCATGCGCCACCCGTGCAACAGGCCGCGCGACGCAGAATAGTGCGCGAGATGTCAGCCCCACTCACAGTTAACCAACCATGGTGCATCGTGCTTCCGCCAGACGGACATTTTGAACTAAGGAGCTCGCTCATTCATCACATGCCCAAGTTCCACGGGATGAACAACGAAAATCCAGTCAAGCATGTGCGAGAGTTCCTAGTCATTTGCGAGAACATGAAGACCGAAGGGGAAAGCGATGAGGCGCTGAAAATGAAGGCATTCCCATTTTCACTGTGTGATACAGCCAGACATTGGTTGATGAACTTACCAGCAGGATCCAGTCACACATGGGAGCAGCTGCAGAAGAAGTTCCTGGACAAATATTATCCCGCAGCGAAGATCGCGCTACTCAGGAGGGAACTGGCCGCGCCGAGGCAGAGCGCAGGAGAGTCACTGTCAGAATATTACGAGCGTTTCAGGGAGCTAGAGGCCAACTGCTACAATCATGGCCTACCCCAGAATGTGCTGATAGAGAACTTCCTGAATGGACTGCTACCCATGGAGCTGAGGCTATTGAACGCATGCGCAGGAGGCGACATTTGCAACATGTATCCAGAAGACGCGTGGCAGCTGATAGAAGACTCTGCTGGGCAGGTAAGACATCAGCTAACACTTGAAAATAGTCATGCTCGTTCTGTGCATCAGGTAGAAACAAGCGCTGAAATCAAGGAAATGAAGGCCATGCTGCAGAAGTTGATGAGTGCGCAAGGCGCACAACTAGTTGCGCCAAAGGTATGCGAATTCTGCAGGTCCACCGAGCACAAAACTGATGAATGTCCCACGCTTTTTGAGGAATCAGGAGATGTCAATGCTCTTGGAGGATGGGATAACCGAGGACCACAGAGACAGAATCAGCCGCGCTTTGGACTAGCCGCAAATGGGTTCAGATGGAAGGAGGAAAATAATTTCCAGAGGCAGTCCACGGATCAGCGCGCGCCACAGCAGACACAACAAGCTGCGCCCTACAATCCACCGCATCGCCGCACTGACGCACCAGCGCATAACAACCAGCAACCGAGGCGATCTTTGGAAGATATCGTGGGGCAGCTAGCAGACACAGTGCGCAAAAATGACGAGAAGTATGACAAGAGGTTCGAGTCCATTGAGAAGCAGCTATCACAGATTGCGACCACGGTGTATGAGCTAAAGAAGAGCGATGGCAACCTGCCTTCGCAAGTGATTCAGAACCCCAAAGGAGGAGTCAATGCAGTAACACTAAGGACTGGGCGCACGATAGGAACAGAGTAGACCGCGCAGGCGCCCGCACAACCAGCTGCGCAAGTCCCGGATCCAGCAGAAAAGAATGCGCAACCAGAGCCAGACGCGCAACCAGAAGTGCCAGCCACAAACCAGCAGGGCGAAGCGCCAGGTATAACACAATTAAAAGACAAGGGCACGAATCGTACTAATATACCTGCGCCTTTCCCTGTGCAGGCACCATCGGCTAGAAAGGAAGCGCTGGACAAGGAGCTATACGAGTTATTCAGCAAGGTGGAAATAAACATTCCCCTTATCGAAGCAGTTCGGCAGATCCCTAGGTACGCCAAGTTTTTAAAGGAGTTGTGCACAAACAAGAGGAGGAAAGGCGAGTGCGCACAGGTAATGCTAAATGCGCAGGCCTCAGCGATCGTGCAACATAAGGTACCACCTAAGTGCCGAGACCCAGGTACGTTCACTATCCCATGCACTTTAGGCAAAACCACAGTGAGCAACTGCATGATTGATTTAGGCGCATCTATCAATTTGTTACCTTATTCCTTATATGCGACATTGCGCCTTGGACCACTAAAGCCTGCAGGTCTCACCATTCAGCTAGCAGATCGGTCTTGCAAACAACCTGCAGGCATGATAGAGGATTTTCTTATGCGAGTAGGAGAGCTGGTGTTCCCAGCAGATTTTTATGTGCTAGAAATGGAGGGCCATTCAAGCACCAGCAGTGCGCAGATCCTACTAGGCAGACCTTTTCTGATTACCGCACGCACAAAGATAGACGTATGGAGGGGCACGCTCTCCATGGAGGTTGATGGCGAAGAAATCCATTTCAATATATTCAAGGGGATGCAGCATCCACATGAGGACGCCACAGTGCACGCGATGGATAGCATTGATGATTTAGTCACAGATGCGCAAGCGCAACAGTAGGACCAGAGCCACTGGCACAAGCAGAGTTGGAGGAGCAGGAAGAGGAGCTGAGCAGTGCTGAACCAGAATCCAAACAGGTACACAATTTAGTTCATATTTGCACTGCCAATAAAATCTTGCCCTCTATTGAATAGGCACCCAAGATCGAGCTGAAGCAACTTCCAGAGCACCTCAAATACATTTTCTTAGGAAATGCGGACACCCTGTAAGTGATCATAAAGAAAGGATTAGAAGAGGAGCAGGAAGCGCGCTTACAGCAGGTACTTCGCAAGAACTAGCGCGCCATAGGATGGACACTTGCTGATCTGCGTGGAGTGAGCCCAGACGTATGCATGCATAGAATTCTGTTGGAAGATGGTGCCAAACCATCCAGGGAGGCTCAGCGCAGATTAAAACCGAATATGATGGAGGTAGTGCAGAAGGAGATCCTGAAGTTGCTTGACGCAGGAGTCATTTACCCCATCTCAGACAGCAAATGGGTAAGTCCAGTGCACGTAGTGCCGAAGAAGGGAGGAATCACAGTGGAAGAGAATGCGCAGGGCGAGCTAGTTCCCAAGCGCATTCAGACTGGATGGCGCATGTGCATCGACTACAGGAAGCTTAACGCAGTCACGCGCAAGTACCATTTCCCGCTACCCTTCATGTACCAAATGCTGGACAGATTAGCAGAAAAGCCCTATTTTTGCTTCTTGGACGGATATTCAGGGTACATCCAGATACCCATAGCTGCGGAGGATCAAGAGAAGACCACGTTCACCTGCCCGTTCGGTACGTTTGCATTTCGGCGCATGTCATTTGGGCTGTGCAATGCGCCAGGTACGTTCCAACGCCTTGTCATGAGCATTTTTTCTGATATGATTGGTATGTGCATAGAGGTGTTCATGGATGATTTTACCGTATATGGAGGTACCTTTGATGCATGCCTAACTCATCTTGATAAGGTCTTAGCGCGCTGCATTTCTAAGAACCTAGTGCTCAATTATGAAAAATGTCATTTCATGGTAACGCATGGTGTAGTACTAGGACATATCATCTCAGAGGAGGGAATCAAGGTAGATAAAGCTAAAATTGATCTTATTTCTAATCTACCTTATGCCACTAACGTGCGCGATGTGAAGTCATTCCTTGGGCATGCCGGGTTTTACAAGCATTTTATAAAGGACTTCTCTAAAATTTGTATACCCCTGTCTAACCTCTTGCAAAAGGATGTGTGCTTCGACTTTACTGATGAGTGCAGGGCCGCGTTTGATAAGCTGAAGGAGGCGCTAACCAGTGCGCCAGTGATGCGCGCACCAGACTGGAACCTGCCATTTGAACTGATGTGCGACGCAAGCGATAACGCAGTAGGAGCAGTCCTGGGGCAGCGAGTAGACAAGAAACCGCACGCCATTTATTATGCGTCGCGCACACTGGACGCTGCGCAGAGGAACTACACCACCACGGAGAAGGAGCTTCTGGCAATTGTGTTTGCGCTGGAGAAGTTCCGTGCATATGTTCTAGGCGCCAGGGTCATCATATACACAGACCACGCAGCCATCCGCTACCTAATGTCCAAGAAGGAAACTAAGCCGCGCCTGATGCGCTGGGTGCTCCTACTTCAGGAATTTGATTTGGAAATTAAGGATAAAAAGGGCACGGAGAATAAAGTTGCTGACCACCTGAGCAGAATCGTGAAGGAGGAGGAGCCAGGGCAGATCACGGAGACATTCCCTGACGAGCATCTGATGGCGCTAACAGGTAAGGTACCATGGTATGCGCAGATTGCAAATTACTTGGTCACAGGTACGTTTCCTCCGCATTTCAATAAAACCTAGTGCATGAGATTAAAGCATGAGTCCAAGCATTACATTTGGGATGATCCATATATGCTCAGAATAGGACCTGATCAGATATTGCGGCGGTGTGTGCCTGACCATGAAATTAACTCTGTTTTAATGTTTTGTCATGCGCACGCATGTGGGGGACACTTTGGTCCCAAGCGCACGAGCAGGAAGGTCCTGGATTGCGGATTTTATTGGCCGCACCTGTTCAGAGACGCATATAACTACTGCCGGAATTGTGACAGGTGCCAGCGCACAGGAGGCATATCAGCGCGCAATGAGATGCCGCAGACGCCGATTCTAGTGGATGAAGTGTTTGATATATGGGTGATCACGCGTCGTCGTGCGCGTCAAATATAATCCTTCCTCTCCCACTAGTACAGCGGTTAAGTAAGGGTCGATCTCCACAGGGAGCAAGCAGTGAGTCTTAGCCAGTAACCTACACTTAAGAAAACGGGGGTTGCGTGAGTGATTGGGGGTTGTGCGCGATGCGCGAGTAGCAGTGAATATCGTAACGCAGGAAATTGCACTAGACGTGCGCAAGCAGTATAGATGAGATACTATGTTTATGAGAAGTGCTGGGCAGACAATCCTCTATGAATGCATTCCTTATCATCGACTCTAAAAATGTCTATAGTTTGTGTCCTACTTGGGTTAGTGTCCGGTAAAGGCTTCCTAACACACGCGCATGTTCCGTTCAAAGTTCATGTGCTATTAATCCTAGAACTAGACTAAACAGCTGCGAATCCTGTCACAGTAGCAACTGCCTACCCTAACTCGTTACTCCTAATTGTCACGGTAAGTTTGCGGTTCAAGGCTTCCCCTACGCATGCAACTAGTTTAACAGGTGACAAGCAAGCAACACAAGTAAGATTGCGGTTCAAGGCTTCCCCTACTCATGCAACTAACTGTCTCAGTACGCACAGAATTAATACAAGTAAATAAACTATGCATTAAGCTCAAGTCTCAAAGGTAATACATCATAGGTTCATGCCCGACCAACACTAAGTGTTTAGCTAGACATGCTAGTGGTAAACATCATAAAATAGTAAATAACAACTACTGTATCAGAGAAAACGGTAGCAAATAGTGCGTGCAGTGTCTTCTCTTGGCTGGCGCAGTCGGCTGGCGCAACTATCCTTGACAGGTCCGTGTGTTTTCCAGTTCTGCCGCGCAGTGCCTCTGGGATGCCGCTGAGTGATGATGTTCCGCTCACTTGAAACCCTAGACTTTCTTTGTTTAAATAGTGCCCAGGAAGTTTCATCTTTTGGCAACTTCCAAATCTGGTCACTGGGACTTTGCGCCTGGCGCACGGCATTGATTGGCGCAATCGGGTAGCGCACCTCTGCTGTCTTTCGCCATTTCTTCTTCTGTTTGCGCCGCTAGCTCCGCAGGCTGATCTTTCACTCCTAGAACGCTGCCTGTTAGCGCGTATCCGACTCAAGGACTCGTTCTGACCTGATATACAAAAACATTGGAAACGAGTAATCTTGCTCATGAAATATTGCAAACAAGCATAGGGTTATGACCTAAATAATGTGTATAACTAGGCTCTATCAATGGGGCATTGACTTCATGGGGCCATTTCCTTCATCTGCAAGATACGAGTACATATTGGTCGCAGTGGATTATGTCTCCAAATGGGTCGAGGCTAAGGCCACACGGAAGGATGATGGTAAGACGGTCGCTTAGTTTCTGAAAACTAACATCTTTTGTAGGTACGGGGTGCCCAAGGCAATCATCAGCAACCAGGGGACGCACTTTTGCAACTCGTGGCGCAAGTTTTCAAGCATTATGGAGTGCGACACAAGACGTCCACTGCTTATCATCCTCAGACAAATGGACAGGCCGAGGTTTCCAACAAAGAGATCAAGCGCATCCTGGAGAAGACTGTGAGACCATAGCGCAAAGATTGGAGCCAGCGCCTGGACGATGCGCTGTGGGCATACCGCACTGCGCATAAGACGCCCATCAGGACTTCACCTTTTCGGTTGGTCTATGGAAAGGCATGCCATCTGCCAGTAGAATTGGAACACAAAGCATATTGGGCCTTACGCATTTGCAACCTGAACCTACACGAGGCCGGCAACGAGCGCGCGTTTGAGCTGAGCGAATTAGAAGAGCTGCGCCTGGATGCCTATGAGGGACTGCGCGATTACAAGGAGCGTACAAAGGCGTTTCATGACAAGCATATCCTCAGACGCACTTTTGAGCCAGGAGACCAGGTATTATTATTCTCATCACGCCTGAAGCTCATGCCTGGAAAACTGCGCAGCAAATGGACAGGACCGTACACCGTCACCAAGGTTTTCCCCTACGGAACAATCGAGTTAGAAAACGAGCACCGGCATCGTTTTCAGGTCAATGGGCAGAGAGTGAAACGGTATCTAGGAGAACCTTGGGACGACACAGTGCGCGATATTGAATTGGCAGAACCTGAGATAGCAGATGCGCAGGTTGCTGAGGCCAGAGTCATCACCAGACGCGCCAGAGGGAGAAGAGGGGACTATTGCTCATATTTCTTCTCCCTCTTCACCTACCTTCGCTACTTATAATTTATCACATACTATTAACCATGCTGACCACCCGCCCGAACCTTTGCGCAGGACAAAGAAGAACACAGCACATGCACAAGCGCAGGGTCACTCAGGAGCAAGAGTGGGGGAGGTCGCTGGCATACATTTGGGCACGTAACGAGGTACAGTCGAGCCAACGACGTTAAACAAAGGCACTTGTCGGGAGGTAACCCGACTTGTAGTTTTTTCCTTTCGGGTGGTGTCCTTTTTCTTTTATATGCTGAACTTTATTTGATATTATGTTGCTATATTTGTGTGCTGAACTCCTGTGCTACATATTTTGTGTCCCTATGCTATATTGCGTTGCTTTGACTATTTGTTCTTCATTTTTATGTTCTTTATTTTTGCTTGCATGCATGTGCGCGTCCTCCGTGCGCTTGAGCTTGAGTCGTGCGGACACGTCTCTGTTTAAGTGTGGGGGGGGGGGGGGGAGCGTTACACTTACATTTCACGTTTTTTTGAGCATTTTTAGTGTAGTTTAGTTTAATTGAAGAAAACAGTAGCAGTAGTGCGCTTGTGTGCGGGTTGCGCGCACTGTTCAGCTTGTTTGCGCTATCCATATTGCGCCATGCGCTGCTATCAACTGTTTTAGTATTTTTTTTCGTTTTTTCTACTCCTGTTAGTTGGGATATACAGGGGATGTGGAGTTGACAGAAACGCTCTAGAGAGGCGGTTAGTCGCTCGCGCTTCAGAGGAGAGGTATATGGTTGAGAGCGCTAGTGGAGGCCTGTGCTTCGCGACCTTCGGAACAAGAGAGCGCGCTCAGTCACGTAGATGCCGAAGGCGAATTACCCAAAGCGTGGCGAGGTGGGAAAACAGACCACCTTCCCTCTGGTAGTCGAGCTAAGAAAGGCGGGCGCGGGTGTAAACGCGTGCGCCGACCTGCGCAGATAGACCACGGAGGGAGAGCGGGGCGTTGTTCCATAGCTGTTATCCGGAGGCCGAGACAGGAACCGTTCTGGGAAAAATAGGAACCATAGACAAAGCCTGTACAAAAGAAAAATAGCAGCAAATGATATGCGCTACAAAAGAATCAGCATGCGCACTATTAAGCACCAGCGAGCGCAAAGTCCACAAAGAAAATCATCAAAAGGCTCAGGTTCCCAGGAAGTGCGCGAAAGAATCACGCATGGGAAGAAGCTGCGCTGTTAACCATATACCCATCCTCGAAGTGAGAGATGACAGCCTGGAGCCTATAGAGAGCTATCTCCCAGCCATCCAAAATGATCTTCATCCCAGCTGAGAGGTAATGAATTTCGAAATCACTATACTTAAATTGTTGAAAGCAGTTGTGCACAGATGGTAGAGCAGCGCAAGGTGATCAGTAGTGCAGATCGCGCCAGAGTGCAAGACTGTGCGCTATACTCCAGAGAGGTAATGGTATCCGTGCTTGAGTGCTTGTTCGAGGACGAACAAGGGGCAAGTGTGGGGGGTTTTGATAGAGCCTATTTATACGCATTATTTAGATCATAACCCTATGCTTGTTTGCATTATTTTGTGTACAAGATTACTGGTTTCCAGTGTTTTTGTATTGCAGGGTAAAACAAGGGCCTAAGTCGGATACGCGCTAACAGACAGCGTTTAGGACGGGCATCACACAGCCTGCGGAGCTAGCGGCGCAAACAGAAGAATTGGCAGAGTCGACCACGGTGCGCTAACCGATTGCGCTAAGCAACATGCTGTGCGCCAGGCGCAGATGGTGGTGTTTCCAAATCCTGACACGACCAGATTTGGAAGTTGCCAAGGATGAGCCTCTTGAGCAGTATATAAAGAGGAGAAGAAGGCTAGGGTTTGATCATCATCACAGATACACAATTCGTACACCAAGGAGGCACTGCGCAGCAGAACTGGAAAACACACGAGCTTGCTGAGAGGATCTGCGCTAGCCGACTGCGCCAGCCAAGACTGCAACCTGCACGCACTGTTTGCTATTGTTTTCTTGGACACCTTAGTTATTATTTACTGTTTCTATGATGTTTACTACTAGCATGTCTAGCTAAACGCTTAGTATCGATTGGGCATGAATCTATGAGTATTTCCTTTGAGACTTGCGCTTAATGCATAGCCTGCTTGCTTATATTAATTCTGTGCACATTGTTGGCAGCTAGTTGCATGAGTAGGGGAAGCCTTGAACCGCAATCCTACTCTTGCTACTTGTTGTTGTTTGTTAAACTAGTTGAATAGCCTGACGGTGCCAACTAGGAGTAACGCGCTAGGATAAGCAATTACTACTTTGATCGGATTCGTAGTTGTTTAGTCTAGTTCAAGAATTAATAGCACATGAACTTTGATCGGAACATGCGCACATGTTAGGAAGCCTTGACCGGACACTAACTTAAGTAAAATCAAGCTATAGACGTTTAGAGTCAATGATAAGGAATACACTCATAGAGGATTGTCTGCGCCGATACTTCTCATAGTCATAGTACTTAATCTCTACTGCCTGCGCACGTCTAGTGCAATTCTTGCGTTTACGACTGTTTACTCGCGCATAGCGCAACCCCAATCACTCACACCCCCAATTTTTGTAAGTGCAGGTCACTAGTTAAAACTGAACTGCTTGCTCCCTGTGGAGATCGACCCTGACTTAACGGCTGTACTAGTGGAAGAGGAAGGATTAATTTGACGCGTACAACAACGTGCGATCACCAGTGCCTGGACGACGCGCTGTAGGCATACCGCATTGCGCATAAGACCCCCATCGAGACTTCACCGTTTCGGTTGGTCTATGGAAAGGCGTGCCATCTGCCAGTAGAATTGGAACACAAAGCATATTGGGCCTTACGCATTTGCAACCTGAACCTAGACGAGGCCGGAAAGGAGCGCGCATTTGAGCTAAGTGAATTAGAAGAGCTACGCCTGGATGCCTATGAGGGACTGCGCGATTACAAGTAGCGGACAAAGGCGTTTCATGACAAGCATATCCTCAGACGCACTTTTGAGCCAGGAGACCAGGTATTATTATTCTCATCACGCCTGAAGCTCATGCCTGGCATGCTGCACAGCAAATGGACAGGACCGTACACAGTCACCAAGGTTTTCCCCTACGAAACAATCGAGTTAGAAAACGGGCACCGTTTTCAGGTCAATGGGCAGAGAGTCAAACGGTATCTAGGAGAACCTTGGGATGGTACAGCGCGCGACATTGAATTGGCAGAACCTGAGATAGTAGATGCGTAGGTTGCTGCGCCAGAGTCACCATCAGACGCGCCAGAGGGAGAACAGGGGACTATTGCTGATATTTCTTCTCCCTCTTCACCTACCTTCGTTACTTATAATTTATCACATACTATTAACCATGCTGACCACCCGCCCGACCCTTTACGCAGGACCAAGAAGAACGCCACACATGCACAAGCGCAGGATCACTCAAGAGCAAGAGTGGGGGAGGTCGCTGGCACACATTTGGGCACGTAACGAGGTATAGTCGAGCCAACGACGTTAAACAAAGGCACTTGTCGGGAGGTAACCCGACTCGTTTTACTTTTACATGTCTTTCTTTTAGTTTTTCTAGTGTCTTTTAGTTAGTTTAGGACCTTGTAGTTTTTTTTTAGTCGAGCAGCAGTGCGCAAGTCCGTGCGCACTTCCGTGCGCAGGACAGCTGCGCCAGTCAGGGGGTATATAAGGGCAGGACTTAGAAAATTTCAGCACTTTTTCACACTCGACCGTTATGTTGCTATCTGTGTGCTAAACTTTTGTGCTGAATATTTTGTGTCCCTATGCTATATTGCGCTGCTTTGACTTTATGTTTTTATTTTTTTTGTTCTTTATTTTTGCTTGCATGCATGTGCGCGTTCCCTGTGCGCTTGAGCTTGAGTCGTGGGGACACGGCTCTGTTTAAGTGTCGGGGGGAGCGTTACATTTACATTTCACGTATTTTTGAGCTTTATAGTGTAGCTTAGTTTAATTGAAGGAAACAGTAGCAGTAGTGCGCTTGAGTGCGGGTTGCGCGCACTGTTCAGCTTGTTTGCGCTATCCATACTGCGTGCGCTGCTACCAACTGTTTTAGTATAATTTTTTCGTTTTTCTGCTCCTGTTAGTTGGGATATACAGGGGATGTGGTGTTGACAGAAACGCTCTAGAGAGGCGGTTAGTCGTTCGAGCTTCGGAGGAGAGGTATATGGTCGAGAGCGCGAGTGGAGGCCTGTGCTTCGCGCCCTTCGGAACAAGAGAGCACGCTCAGTCACGCAGATGCCGAAGGCGAAACACCCATAGCGTGGCGAGGTGGGAAAACAGACCACCTTCCCTCTGGAAGTCGAGCTAAGAAAGGCGGGCGCGGGTGTAAACGCGTGCGCCGACCTGCGCAGATAGACCAAGGAGGGAGAGCGGGGCGGTGTTCCATAGCTGTTATCCGGAGGCCGAGACTGGAACCGTTCTGGGAAAAATAGGAACCATAGACAAAGCTGTACAAAAGAAAAAATACCAGCAGATGATATGCGCTACAGCATGCGCACAAACACGTATCAGCGTGCGCAAAGTCCACAAAGAAAATCATCAAAGGCTTGAGTTCCCAGGAAGTGCGCGGAAGAATCACGCATGGGAAGAAGCTGCGCTGTTAACCATATACCCATCCTCGGAGTGAGAGCAGACAACCTGGCGCCTATAAAGAGCTATCTCCCAGCCATCCAAAATGATCGTCATCCTAGCTGAGAGGTAATGAATTGCGAAATCATTATATATTAGAACTGTTGAAAGCAGTTGCGCGCAGGTGGTAGAGCAGCGCAGGGTGATCAGTAGTGCAGACCGTGCCAGAGTGCAAGACTGTGCGCTAGACTCCAGAGAGGTGATAGTATCCGTGTTTGAGTGCTTGTTCGAGGACGAACAAGGGGCAAGTGTGGGGGGTTTGATAGAGCCTATTTATACGCATTATTTAGATCATAACCCTATGCTGGTTTGCATTATTTTATGTACAAGATTACGGGTTTCTAGTGTTTTTGTATTTCAGGGCAAAACGAGGGCCTAAGTCGGATACGCGCTAACAGGCAGCGTTTAGGACGCGCATCACACAGCCTGCGGAGCTAGCGGCGCAAACAGAAGAATTGGCAGAGTCGACCAAGGTGCGCTAACCGATTGCGCTAACCAATGCCGTGCGCCAGGCGCAGATGGTGGTGTTTCCAAATCCTGACCTCACCAGATTTGAAAGTTACCAAGAATGAGTCTCTGAGCAGTATATAAAGAAGGGGAAGACCAGAGGGAGAGACCAGAGGGATCATCACATCATAATTCAGAGAGAGGGAGGCAGAACTGGAAAACACACGAGCTTGCTGAGAGGACTTGCGCTAGCCGACTGCGCCAGCCAAGACTGCAACCTGCACGCACTGTTTGCTATTGTTTTCTTGGACGCTTTAGACATTATTTACTGTTTCTATGATGTTTACTACTAGCATGTCTAGCTAAACGCTTAGTATCGGTTGGGCATGAATCTATGAGTATTTCCTTTGAGACTTGCGCTTAATGCATAGCTTGCTTGCTTATATTAATTCTGTGCACATTGTTGGCAGCTAATTGCATGAGTAGGGGAAGCCTTGAACCGCAATCTTACTCTTGTTGCTTGTTGTTGTATGTTAAACTAGTTGAATAGCCTGACGGTGCCAACTATGAGTAACGCGCTAGGATAAGCAATTACTACCTTGATCGGATTCGTAGTTGTTTAGTCTAGTTCGAGAATTAATAGCTCATGAACTTTGATCGGAACATGCGCACATGTTAGGAAGCCTTGATCGGACACTAACATTACCAAACCAAACTATAGACATTTAGAGTCGATGATAAGGAATACACTCATAGAGGATTGTCTACGCCGATGCTTCTCATAGTCATAGTACTTAATCTCTACTGCCTGCGCACGTCTAGTGCAATTCCTGCGTTTACTACTGTTTACTCGCGCATCGCGCAACCCCAATCACTCACACCCCCAGTTTTTGTAAGTGCAGGTAACTGGTTAAAACTGAACTGCTTGCTCCCTGTGGAGATCGACCCTGACTTAACCGCTGTACTAGTGGAAGAGGAAGGATTAATTTGACGCGTACAACGACGCGCGATCAGCATTTCACGACAAAAACATCCTCAGACGCACTTTTGAGCCAGGAGACCAGGTACTATTATTCTCCTCGCGCCTAAAGCTCATGCCTGGGAAGCTGCGCAGTAATTAGACGGGACCATACACGGTTACCAAGGTTTTCCCTTACGGAACAATCGAATTAGAAAACGAGCACCGGCATCGTTTTCAGGTCAATGGGCAGATAGTGAAAAAGTATTTAGGAGAACCGTGGGATGGCACAGCACGCGAAGTTGAATTGGCAGAGCCAGAGATAGCAGATGCGCAGGTTGCTGCGCCAGAGTCGCCACCAGATGCACCAGAGGGAGAACTGGGAACTATTGCTCATATTTCTTCTTCCTCTTTACTTAACCTCGTTACTTATGACTTATCACATACTATTAACCATGCTGACCACCCTTCCGATCTTTTGCGCAGGACAAAGAAGAACGCAACACACGCACGAACGCGGGGTCACTCAGGAGCAAGAGTTAGGGAGGTCGCTGGCACGCTTTTAAGCAAGTAACGAGGTACGGTCGAGCCAACGACGTTAAACAAAGGCACTTGTCGGGAGGTAACCCGACACGTTCTACTTTTACATGTTTTTTTTGTTTTTTAGCTAGTTTAGAACTTGTAGTTTTAGTCGCGCAGCAGTGCGCAGGTCAGTGCGCAAATTTAGTGCGCAGAACAGCTGCGCCAGATGGGGGTATAAAAGGCCAGGACTTAGAAAAATTTCAGCATTTTCACATTTGACCGTTGCAAAGAAGCTCCTGCCCTCAGCCTCCGCTCACCGTCCGGCGATCAACCACCCATCCGTTTAGAAAGATTTGAAGAGCTCACCATCGCACACTCACCAGGTAACCCTTCCCCTCAGATTTGAGCCGATTCAGTTAGGGTTTGTGCGATAGGAAGGTTGCCCTAGGTTTGAAATCGCACCTGGATCGCCTGCACCATTTGGAGTTCTGGGCATTGGGTTTTGTAGGCGGGCATTAGGCGATCTGTGGGTGACAGTTTCAGGGTGTTTGTCGGAGTTTGGATTTTTGAGCATTTGTGGAGCTTTGACCTTAGTTGACCGGAGGAACCCCAGTGCACCATGCAGCCTGCCGAGGATCAAGAGACCCCCGCATCATTTGCCAGCAAGTTTGAAGCCTTCATGAGGCTGGAGATGTACGGGACCCCGTACATCAGCAGGGACTTCCTGCGCGAGGTCGGGATGGAGGACCTCATTGTGGAGAGGCTCGCGCTGGCGGGTGATCGCGCGTCGTTGTGCGCGTCAAATTAATTCCTTCCTCTTCCACTAGTACAGCGGTTAAGTAAGGGTCGATCTCCACAGGGAGCAAGCAGTTCAGTTTTAGCCAGTAACCTACACTTACGAAGATTGGGGGGTGAGTGATTGGTTTGCGCGATGCGCAAGTAACAGTGGTGTCGTAACGCAGGAAATTGCACTAGACGTGCGCAGGCAATAGAGATTAAGTACTATGACTTATGAGAAGTATCGGCGCAGACAATCCTCTATGAGTGTATTCCTTATCATCGACTCTAAATGTCTATAGCTTGATTTGCTAATGTTAGTGTCCGATCAAGGCTTCCTAACACGTGCGCATGTTCCGATCAAAGTTCATGTGCTATTAATTCTTACACTAGACTAAACAACTACGAATCCGATCAAGGTAGTAATTGCCTAACCTAGCGCGTTACTCCTAGTTGGCACCGTCAGGCTATTCAACTAGTTTAACAGACAACAACAAGCGACAAGAGTAAGATTGCGGTTCAAGGCTTCCCCTACTCATGTAACAAGCTGCCAGTAATGTGCACAGAATTAATATCAGCAAGCAAGATGCATTAAGCGCAAGTCTCAAAAGGAAATACTCATAGATTCATGTCCAACCGATACTAAGCGTTTAGCTAGACATGCTAGTGATAAACATCATAGAAATAGTAGATAATAACTAAAGTGTCCAAGAAAACAATAGCAAACAGTGCGTGCAGGTTGCTGTCTTGGCTGGCGCAGTCGGCTGGCGCAGATCCTCTCAACAAGCTCGTGTGTTTTCCAGTCCTGCTGCGCATTGCCTCCTGGGTCTACGAATTGTGAGTCCTGAGAATCGTTTGTGTGTCTCTTAACCCTAGCCTCCTTCTCTTCTTTATATACTGCTCAGAGGCTCACTCTTGGCAACTTCAAAATCTGGTCGTGTCAGGATTTGGAAACACCAACATCTGCGCCTGGCGCACGGCATCTGCTTAGCGCAATCGGTTAGCGCACCGAGGTCGACTCTGCCAATTTCTTCTGTTTGCGCCGCTGGCTCCGCAGGCTGTGTGATGCGCGTCCTAAACGCTGCCTGTTAGCGCGTATCCGACTTAGGCCCTCGTTTTCCCCTGAAATACAAAAACACTGGAAACCAGTAATCTTGTACATAAAATAATGCAAACAAGCATAGGGTTATGATCTAAATAATGCGTATAAATAGGCTCTATCAAAACCCCCCACACTTGCCCCTTGTTCGTCCTCGAACAAGCACTCAAGCACGGATATTACTACCTCTCTGGAGTCTAGCGCACAGTCTTGCACTCTGGCGCGATCTGCACGACTGAACACCTTGCGCTGCTCTACCACCTGCGCACAACTGTTGTCAACAGTTTAAGTATAGGGATTTCGCAATTCATTACCTCTCAGCTGGGATGAAAATCATTTCGGATGGCTGGGAGATAGCTCTTTATAGGCGCCAGGCTGTCAGCTCTTACTCCGAGGATGGGTATATGGTTAACAGCGCTAGCTTCTTCCCGTGCGTGATTCTTCCGTGCACTTCCTGGGAACTCAAGCCTTTTGATGATTTTTTGTGGATTTTGCACTCGCTGGTACTTGTGCGCATGCTGATTCTTTTGTAGCGCATATCATCTGCTGGTATTTTTTCTTTACAGCTTTGTCTATGATTTCTCATATTCCCAGAACGGTTCCAGTCTCGGCCTCCGGATAACAGCTATGGATACCGCCCCGCTCTCCCTCCATGGTCTGTCTGCGCAGGTCGGCGCACGCGTTTACACCCGCGCCCGCCTTCCTTGGCTCAACTTCCAGAGGGAAGGTGGTCTGTTTTCCCACCTCGCCACGCTTTTGGGTATTTGCCTTCGGCATCTGCGTGACTGAGCGCGCTCTCTTGTTCCGAAGGTCGCGAAGCACAGGCCTCCACTCGCGCTCTCGACCATATACCTCTCCTCTGAAGCGCGAGCGACTAACCGCCTCTCTAGAGCGTTTCTGTCAACTCCACATCCCCTGTATATCCCAACTAACAGGAGCAGAAAAACGAAAAAATATACTAAAAACAGTTGATGGCGCACGACGCAAAATGGATAGCGTAAACAAGCTGAACAGTACGCGCAACCCGCACTCAAGCGCACTACTGCTACTGTTTCCTTCAATAAAACTAAGCTACACTAAAAATGCTAAAAAAAACGTAAAATGTAAGTGTAACGCTCCCCCCCCCACACTTAAACCGAGACGTGTCCCCAGGACTCAAGCTCAAGCGCTCGGACAACGTGCACATGCAAAACAGATGCATGCAAGCAAAATAAAGAACAGTATAAAGAAAAACGTGTAAAAGGAAAGCATGTCGGGTTACCTCCCGACAAGTGCCTTTGTTTAACGTCGTTGGCTCGACTGTACCTCGTTACGTGCCCAAATGTGTGCCAGCGACCTCCCCCACTCTTGCTCCTGAGTGACCCTGCGCTTGTGCATGTGCTGTGTTCTGCTTGGTCTTGCGCAAAGGGTGAGAAGGGTAGTCAACATGGTTAATAGTACGTGATAAACCATAAGTAACGAGGGTAGGTAAAGAGGAAGAAGAAATGTGAGCAATAGGTTCCAGTTCTCCCTCTGGTGCATCTGGTGGCGGCTCTGGCGCAATGCTCATGCGCCATCCAGTCTGAATGCGCATGGGAACTAGCTCGCCCTGCGCATTTTCCTCTACGGTAATTCCTCCCTTCTTTGGCACAACGTGCACTGGACTGACCCATTTGCTGTCCGAGATGGGGTAAATGACTCCTGCGTCAAGCAACTTTAAAATCTCCTTCTGCACCACCTCCATCTTATTTGGATTCAATCTGCGCTGAGCCTCCCTGGATGGTTTGGCACCATCTTCCAACAGAATTCTATGCATACACACGTCTGGGCTCACTCCACGCAGATCAGCTAGTGTCCATCCTATGGCGCGCTGGTTCTTGCGCAGCACCTGCTATAAGCGCACTTCCTGCTCCTCTTCTAATCCTTTCTTTATGATCACTGGCAGGGCGTCCTCATTTCCCAAGAAAATGTATTTGAGGTGCTCTGGCAATTGCTTCAGCTCGACCTTGGGTGCCTGTTCAATAGAGGGCAAGATTTTATTGGCAGTGCAAATATGAACTAAATCATGTACCTGTCTGAGTTCTGGTTCAGCACTGCTCAGCTCCTCGTCCTGCTCCTCCAACTCTGTCTGTGCCAGTGGCTCTAGTCCTATTGTTGCGCTTGCGCATTGCGCATCTGTGACTAAATCATCTAAGCTGTCCATTGCGTGCACTGTGGCGTCCTCATGAGGATGCTGCATCCCCTTGAATATATTAAAATGGATCTCTTCGCCATCTACCTCCATGGAAAGCGTGCCCCTCCACACGTCTATCTTTGTGCGCGCGGTCATCAGAAAAGGTCTACCCAGTAGGATCTGCGCACTGCTGGTGCTTGATTCACCCTCCATTTCCAGCACATAAAAATCTGCTGGAAACACCAGCTCTCCTACTCGCACAAGAACATCCTCGATCATGCCTGCAGGTTGTTTGCAAGACCGATCTGCTAGCTGAATAGTGAGACCTGCAGGCTTTAGTGGTCCAAGGCGCAATGTCGTATATAGGGAATAAGGTAACAAATTGCTCACTGTGGTCTTACCTAAAGTGCAAGGGATAGTGAACGTACCTGGGTCTCGGCACTTAGGTGGTACCTTATGTTGCACGATCGCTGAGGCCTGCGCATTGAGCATTACCTGTGCGCATTCGCCTTTCCTCCTCTTGTTTGTGCACAGCTCTTTTAAAAACTTGGCGTACCTGGGAATCTGCCGAACTGCTTCGATAAGGGGAATGTTGATTTCCACCTTGCTGAATAACTCGTATAGTTCCTTGTCCAGCGCTTCCTTTCTAGCCGATGGTGCCTGCACAGGAAAAGGTGCAGGTATATTAGTACGATTCGTGCCCTTGTCGTTTAATTGCGTTATACCTGGCGCTTCGCCCTGCTGGCTTGTGACTGGCACTTCTGGTTGCGCGTCTTGCTCTGGTTGCGCATTCTGTTCTGCTGGATCCGGGACTTGCGCAGCTGGTTGCGCGGGTGCCTTCGTGGTCTGCTCTGCTCCTATTGTGCGCCCAGTCCTCAATGTCACTGCATTGACTCCTCCTTTGGGGTTCTGAATCACTTGCGAAGGCAGGTTGCCATCGCTCTTTTTCAGCTCATACACCGTGGTGGCGATCTGTGATAGCTGTTTTTCAATGGACTCTAACCTCTTGTCATACTTCTCATCATTCTTGCGCACTGTGTCTGCTAGCTGCCCCACGATATCTTCCAAAGATCGCCTCGGTTCCTGGTTGTTATGCGCTGGTGCGTCAGTGCGGCGATGCGGTGGATTGTAGGGCGCAGCTTGTTGCGTCTGCTGTGGCGCGCGCTGATCTGTGGACTGCCTCTGGAAATTGTTTTCCTCCTTCCATCTGAATCCATTTGCTGCCAGTCCAAAACGCGGCTGATTCTGCCTCTGTGGTCCTCTGTTATCCCATCCTCCAAGAGCATTGACATCTCCAGATTCCTCGAAAAGTGTGGGACACTCATCAGTTTTGTGCTCGGTGGACCTGCAGAATTCACATACCTTTGGCGCAACTGGTTGTGCGCTTTGCGCACTCATCAACTTCTGCAGCATGGCCTTCATTTCCTTGATCTCAGCGCTTATTTCTACCTGATGCACAGAACGAGTACGACTATTTTCAAGTGTTAGCTGATGTCTTACCTGACCAGCAGAGTCTTCTATCAGCTGCCACGCGTCTTCTGGATACATGTTGCAAATGTCGCCTCCTGCGCATGCGTTCAATAACCTCAGCTCCATGGGTAGCAATCCATTCAGGAAGTTCTCTATCAGCACATTCTGGGGCAGGCCATGATTGTAGCAGTTGGCCTCTAGCTCCCTGAAACGCTCGTAATACTCTGACAGTGACTCTCCTGCGCTCTGCCTCGGCGCGGCCAGTTCTCTCCTGAGTAGCGCGATCTTTGCTGCTGGATAGAATTTGTCCAGGAATTTCTTTTGCTGCTACTCCCATGTGTGAATTGATCCGGCTGGTAAGTTCATCAACCAATGTCTGGTTGTGTCACACAGTGAAAATGGGAATGCCTTCATCTTCAGCGCCTCATCGCTCTCCCCTCCGGTCTTCATGTTCTCGCATATGACTAGGAACTCTCGCACATGCTTGACTGGATTTTCATTGTTCATCCCGTGGAACTTGGGCATGTGATGAATGAGCGAGCTTCTTAGTTCAAAATGACCGCCTGGCGGAAGCACGATGCACCATGGCTGGTTAACTGTGAGTGGGGCTGACATCTCGCGCACTGTTCTGCGTCGCGCGGCCTATTGCACGGGTGGCGCATGATACACTTCAGCGGCCCTCCTTGCTTCAACCTCGCGCTGCACTTCCTCTCTGAACAGGGCTGCGCGGTTGTGTGCTCTTGCTTCCTCTGGGGTTCTGTCCCCTAAGTTGTCCCCAACGACACTGTTATCCTCCATGACCTGTTCTAAATCTCAAAGAAAACGAAATTAAAAGATAACTAATGCTGCTGCGTCTGTCAGTGCGCAACTAGAATCTGCGCAGCGCAACTGTTTCAAGGTTGCGCAGGCTGATGGTGATTGCGCGCTGTCAGAAACAACAATGAGAAAACAAAACAAACTGAAAATAACTAGTTACTAAAAAGAAAAAATGTAAACTAGCTATAACTTAGCTGTGTTGCTCCCCGGCAACGGCGCCAAAATTTGATCGCGCGTTGTTGTGCGCGTCAAATTAATTACTTCCTCTTCCACTAGTACAGCGGTTAAGTAAGGGTCGATCTCCACAGGGAGCAAGCAGTTCAGTTTTAGCCAGTAACCTACACTTACGAAGATTGGGGGGTGAGTGATTGGTTTGCGCGATGCGCAAGTAACAGTGGTGTCGTAACGCAGGAAATTGCACTAGACGTGCGCAGGCAATAGAGATTAAGTACTATGACTTATGAGAAGTATCGGCGCAGACAATCCTCTATGAGTGTATTCCTTATCATCGACTCTAAATGTCTATAGCTCGATTTGCTAATGTTAGTGTCCGATCAAGGCTTCCTAACATGTGCGCATGTTCCGATCAAAGTTCATGTGCTATTAATTCTTACACTAGACTAAACAACTACGAATCCGATCAAGGTAGTAATTGCCTAACCTAGCGCGTTACTCCTAGTTGGCACCGTCAGGCTATTCAACTAGTTTAACAGACAACAACAAGCGACAAGAGTAAGATTGCGGTTCAAGGCTTCCCCTACTCATGTAAAAAGCTGCCAGTAATGTGCACAGAATTAATATCAGCAAGCAAGCTATGCATTAAGCGCAATCTCAAAAGGAAATACTCATAGATTCATGTCCAACCGATACTAAGCGTTTAGCTAGACATGCTAGTGATAAACATCATAGAAATAGTAGATAATAACTAAAGTGTCCAAGAAAACAATAGCAAACAGTGCGTGCAGGTTGCTGTCTTGGCTGGCGCAGTCGGCTGGCGCAGATCCTCTCAACAAGCTCGTGTGTTTTCCAGTCCTGCTGCGCAGTGCCTCCTGGGTCTACGAATTGTGAGTCTTGAGAATCGTCTGTGTGTCTCTTAACCCTAGCCTCCTTCTCTTCTTTATATACTGCTCAGAGGCTCACTCTTGGCAACTTCAAAATCTGGTCGTGTCAGGATTTGGAAACACCAACATCTGCGCCTGGCGCACGGCATCTGCTTAGCGTAATCGGTTAGCGCACCGAGGTCGACTCTGCCAATTTCTTCTGTTTGCGCCGCTGGCTCCGCAGGCTGTGTGATGCGCGTCCTAAACGCTGCCTGTTAGCGCGTATCCGACTTAGGCCCTCGTTTTGCCCTGAAATACAAAAACACTGGAAACTAGTAATCTTGTACATAAAATAATGCAAACAAGCATAGGGTTATGATCTAAATAATGCGTATAAATAGGCTCTATCAGCGGGCTAGGAGGCGCTGTTGGAGATCAACAGCGCAGCGGACAAGGAGGATACATGTGAGTTTTTGGCATCGCTGGAGACGGCCGATTTGGAGATCAGGTACCGGCACCGAGGGGTCTGGTACATTGCCTCGGCCAAGAGGCTGAAGCGCACGCTGAGGTGCGCCAAGTTGCGCGAGGCGGATATAGACACGCACAAGAATCAGGAGGCGTGGCGTGAGATGGCGACCGGCCCAGTTTTTGCAGCGAGCCGCAGCCAAGGATGCGAGCTGCGCGACCCGTGGATGTTCTACCTCTGGCGCATGGTCGCTTATGCAATCATCGGGCGTTTCAATGGTGCGCGGAAGATCAGCCTGCTGGACATGGACATATTGAAGGGATTTTACTATGGGAAGAAGGTGCTGTTTGTCTCGGACATGGTGGTCTATTGGAGTCAGGTCAGCACGAAGGGGCCGCTGACTTGTGGAGGAATGATCACGCACCTGCTGCTTGCGCTGCATGGAGTGCCGGAGGTGCCCGAGCACACGGTAGTGCCAGCTGTTCCCCTGGACCGTGCCCATATGCTGCAGCTCAGAGCGGTAGCCGTGAGAGAGGATGGGACCTTGGAATGGTGCTACCAGCTGCAGCCGGCCAGAGCGCCAAGGCAAAGAGCAGAGAGCAGCGCGCAGCCAGAGGAGGCCGCTGAGGACAGGGAGATGGAAGAGGCCCCAAAGCCAGCTGCGCCTCCAGTCAGGCGCATGAGGACTCGTGCGCAGACTGGAGCGCGCCGGGGGGCGAGTGCACCGCAGGGGGAGCCAGTGAACCATAGCCATTGATGATTCTCCCCCGCGAGCACAAGGAAAGCGCCCCAGGACAGAGGCAGAGGAGGCGCCTGAGGAGGTATCAGAGGAGCAGCGCATGATGTTCAACGTCATGCGCGTGCTCGAGTATTTAGCGCTAGAGGGGGCAGACCTGAGCATGAGCCCACCATCAGGGTGGAGATTTGAAGATTCTATCCCCCCCCCCCTCTCCTCAGTCTGCGTAGGCCGCCTCCAGGATCCCCCAGCGAGCCGCGCCAGCCAGCCAGCCCTCCTACCCAGTTCCCGGTCCATGCAGCAGAGCCCACCCCAGCAGTAGACCCAGTACCAGCACCTGCAGCACCCCCTGCACAGCCTTCTATTCAGAGGTCCCCTGAAGCCGATCCCATCATAAGTTCCAGCTCAGATTCACTATGGGACCCTATCTCAGAGGACGACCTCTTGGCTCAGCCCGCCGCCGTTTCTGTAGTGCCGCCAGCCTCCAGTACCGAGTATGAGACCGATTCTTCAGATGAGGAGGCGCACGGATCCGCAGCTGAGTCCAGCTCCAAGGATATCTAGGGCTGCAGTGAGGGCGCGCATTTCTTTCGGGTGGTTTCTTATTTTCTGCTTTGAAAACTATTGCTCCATGTTGCTATATTGTGCTGAATATTTTGTGACCCCTGACTATATTGTTGCTGCGCTGACTATATGTTTTTCTTTCTTATATTCTTTGTTTTGCTTGCATGCATGTGTGCGCTTGATAGAGCCTATTTATACACACTATTTAGATCCTAACCCTATGCTTGTTTGCATTATTTTGTGTACAAGATTACTAGTTTCCAGTGTTTTTGTATTTCAGGGCAAAACGAGGGCTTAAGTCAGATACGCGCTAACAGGCAGCGTTTAAAGAGCGCAACACACAGCCTGCGGAGCTAGCAGCGCAAACAGTTAAGAAGTGGCAGAATCGACTACGGTGCGCAGACCGATTGTGCTAACCAAGGTGCAGTGCGCCATGCGCAGGATAGTGGTGTTTCCAAATCTTGACACCATCAGATTTGGAAGTTGCCAAGGCCGTCCTTGGGCCTCATGAGCAGTATATAAAGAGAGGAAGGCTAGGGTTTGAGACACACACCACGACACACAGAGAAACAGGAGAGAGAGGCAGAACTGAAAAACACATGAGCCTACTGAGAGGACCTGCGCTAGCCGACTGCGCCAGCCGAGATACTGCAACCTGCACGCACCTGCTTGTTACTATTTTCTTGGATACTTTAGCTATTATTTACTGTTTCTATGATGTTTACTACTAGCATGTCTAGCTAAACGCTTTGTATCGGTTGGGCATGATTCTATGAGTATTTCCTTTGAGACTTGTGCTTAATGCATAGTTTGTTTGCTTGTATTAATTCTGTGCACACGGTTGACAACTAGTTGCATGAGTAGGGGAAGCCTTGAACTGTAATCTTACTCTTGCTACTTGTTTGTTATATGTTAAACTAGTTGAATAGCTTGACGGTGACAACTAGGAGTAACGCGCTAGGATAATCAGTTGCTACTGTGACAGGATTCGTAGCTGCTTAGACTAGTCTTAAGAATTAATAGCTCATGAACTTTGATTGGAACATGCGCACATGTTAGGAAGCCTTGATCGGACACTAACTTCAGTAAATCAAACTATAGACGTTTAGAGTCGATGATAAGGAATATATTCATAGAAGATTGTCTGCGCCGATACTTTTCATAGTCATAGTACTTAATCTCTACTGCCTGCGCACGTCTAGTGATATTCCTGCGTTAACTATTGTTTATTCGCGCACTTGCACAACCCAATCACTCACACCCCAACTTTCGTAAGTGTAGGTTACTAGTTAGAGCAAATCTACTTGCTCCCTGTGGAATCGACCCTGACTTAGCCGCTATACTAAGTGGAGAAGGAAGGAATTAATTTGACGCGCACAACGACGCGCCCATCAAATTTTGGCGCCGTTGCCGGGGAGCAACACAGATAAGCTTTAATTAGCTTAAATTTCCTTTTACAATAGTTATTTTATTTCTGTTTGCTTTATTCTCGTTGTTGTTTCTGACAGCGCGCAATCAACATCTGTCTGCGCAACCTTGAAACAGTTGCGCTTCGCAGATTCTAGTTGCGCACTGACAGACGCAACAACTTAGTTGTCTTTTAATTTCGTTTTCTTTGAGATTTAGAACAGGTCATGGCGGATAATAGTGTCGTTGGAGTCTTAGGGGACAGAACCCCAGAGGATGCAAGGGCACATAACCGCGCAGCCCTGTTCAGAGAGGAAGTGCAGAGCGAGGTTGAAGCAAGGATGGCAGCTGAAATGTATAATGCGCCACCCGCGCGACAAGTTGCGCGACGCAGAACAGTGCGCGAGATGCCAGCCCCAATCACGGTTAACCAGCCATGGTGCATAGTGCTTCCACCAGACGGTCATTTTGAACTAAGGACCTCGCTCATACATCACATGCCCAAGTTCCACGGGATGAACAATGAGAACCCAGTCAAGCATGTGCGTGAATTCCTAGTCATTTGCGAGAACATGAAGGCCGAAGGGGAGAGCGACGAAGCGCTAAAGATGAAAGCGTTCCCATTTTCACTGTGTGACACGGCCAGGCATTGGCTAATGAGCTTACCAGCAGGATCAATTCACACATGGGAGCAGCTGCAGAAGAAGTTCTTGGACAAGTTCTATCCCGCAGCAAAGATCGCGCTACTCAGGAGGGAGCTGGCCGCACCTAGGCAGGGCGCAGGAGAGTCACTATCGGAGTATTACGAGCGTTTCAGGGAGCTGGAGGCCAACTGCTACAATCACGGCCTACCTCAAAATGTGCTGATAGAGAATTTCCTGAATGGATTGCTGCCCATGGAGCTGAGATTATTGAATGCATGCGCAGGAGGCGACATTTGCAACATGTACCCAGAGGACGCGTGGCAGCTGATAGAAGACTCTGCTGGGCAGGTAAGACATCAGCTAACACTTGAAAATAGTCGTGCTCGTTCTGTGCATCAGGTAGAAACAAGCGCTGAGATAAAGGAAATGAAGGCCATGCTGCAGAAGTTGATGCATGCGCAGGGAGCACAACCAGCTGCGCCAAAGGCGTGCGAGTTCTGCACATCCACTGAGCACAAAACTGATGCGTGTCCCACACTTTTCGAGGAATCAGGAGATGTCAATGCTCTTGGAGGATGGGATAATAGAGGGGCACAGAGGCAGAATCAGCCGCGTTTTGGACTAGCCGCAAATGGGTTCAGATGGAAAGAGGAAAACAATTTCCAGAGGCAGTCCGCGGACCAGCGCGCACCACAGCAGACGCAACAAGCTGAGCCCTACAATCCACCGCATCGCCGCACTGACGCACCAGCACAGAACAACCAGCAACCGAGGCGATCCTTAGAAGATATCGTGGGGCAGCTAGCAGACACAGTGCGCGGGAATGATGAGAAGTATGACAAGAGGTTCGAATCCATTGAGAAGCAGCTGTCACAGATCGCTACCACTATGTATGAGCTGAAAAAGAGCGATGGCAACCTGCCTTCGCAAGTTATCCAGAATCCCAAGGGAGGAGTCAACGCAGTGACACTGAGGACTGGGCGGACGGTAGGAACAGAGCAGACAGCAAAGGCACCCGCGCAACCAGTTGCGCAAGCTCCAGATCTAGCAGAGCCAGATGCGCAACCAGAAGCGCCAGCCACAAGCCAGCAGGGTGAGGCGCCAGGTATGGCGCAATCAAAAGACAAAGGCATGAATCGTACTAACATACCTGCACCTTTCCCTATACAGGCACCATCGGCTAGGAAGGAAGCTCTTGATAAGGAGCTCTACGAGTTATTCAGTAAGGTGAAAATAAACATTCCCCTTATTGAAGCAGTTCGGCAGATCCCTAGGTACTCCATATTTTTAAAGGAGCTGTGCACAAACAAGAGGAGGAAAGGCGAGTGCGCACAGGTAATGCTAAATGCGCAGGCTTCAGCGATCGTGGAGCATAAGGTACCACCTAAATGCCGGGATCCAGGTACGTTCACCATCCCCTGCACTTTAGGTAAGACCACAGTAAGCAATTGCATGATTGACTTAGGCGCGTCTATAAATGTGCTTCCCTCTTCCCTATATGCGTCATTGCGCCTTGGACCACTAAAGCCTGCAGGTCTCACCATTCAGCTAGCAGATCGGTCGTGCAAGCAACCGACGGGCATGATCGAGGACGTCCTTGTCCGAGTAGGAGAGCTGGTGTTCCCAGCAGATTTCTATGTCCTAGAAATGGAGGGTGAGTCGAGCAAAGGCAGTGCGCAGATCCTACTGGGCAGACCATTTCTGATGACAGCGCGCACCAAGATAGACGTGTGGAGGGGTACGCTCTCAATGGAGGTTGATGGGGAGGAAATTCATTTTAACATATTCAAAGGGATGCAGCACCCTCATGAGGACGCCACAGTGCATGCAATGAACAGCATAGATGACTTGGTTGCAGATGCGCAATGTGCAAGCGCAGCAGAAGAACCTGAGACACTGGCACAGGCAGAGTTGGTGGCGCAAGAGGATGAGCTGAGCAGTGCTGAACCAGCATCCAGACAGGTACACGATATAGTTAATGTATACACTGCTAATAAGATCTTGCCCTCTATTGAACAGGCACCCAAGGTCGAGCTGAAGCGACTCCCAGAGCACCTCAAATACATATTTTTGGGAAATGAGGACACCCTGCCAGTAATCATAAAGAAAGGATTGGAAGAGGAGCAGGAGGCCCGATTACAGCAGGTGCTGCGCAAGAACCAGCGCGCTATAGGATGGACACTTGCTGACCTGCGCGGAGTGAGCCCGGACGTATGCATGCATAGGATTCTATTGGAAGATGGTGCCAAACCATCCAGGGAGCCTCAGCGCAGATTGAACCCGAACATGATGGAGGTGGTGCAGAAAGAGATCCTGAAGCTGCTTGACGCAGGAGTCATTTACCCAATTTCGGACAGCAAATGGGTAAGTCCAGTGCACGTTGTGCCGAAGAAAAGAGGAATCACAGTAGAAGAGAATGCGCAGGGCGAGCTAGTTCCCAAGCGCATGGAAACTGGATGGCGCATGTGCATCGACTACTGGAAGCTTAACGCAGTCACGCGCAAGGACCATTTCCCGCTACCCTTCATGGATCAGATGCTAGATCGATTAGCGGGGAAGCCCTACTTTTGTTTCTTGGACGGGTATTCAGGGTACAATCAGATACCCATAGCTGCGGAAGATCAAGAGAAGACCACGTTTACCTGCCCATTCGGTACGTTTGCGTTTCGGCGCATGTCATTCGGGCTGTGTAACGCGCCAGGTACGTTCCAACGTTTAGTCATGAGCATCTTTTCTGATATGATTGGTATATGCATAGAAGTGTTCATGGATGATTTTACTGTGTACGAAGGTACCTTTGACGCATGCTTAACTCATCTTGATAAGATCTTAGCGCGCTGCATTTCAAAAAATCTAGTGCTCAATTATGAGAAATGTCATTTCATGGTATCACACGGTGTAGTACTAGGACATATTATCTCGCAGGAGGGGATTAAGGTAGATAAGGCCAAAATTGATCTTATTTCTAATCTGCCTTATTCCACTAACGTGCGCGATGTGAAATCATTCCTTGGGCATGCTGGGTTTTACAGGCGCTTCATAAAAGATTTTTCTAAGATTTTGTATACCCCTGTCTAACCTCTTGCAAAAGGATGTGTGTTTCGAATTTACTGATGAGTGCAGGGCCGCGTTTGACAAGCTGAAGGAGGCGCTGACAAGTGCGCCAGTGATGCGCGCGCCAGACTGGAACCTGCCATTTGAACTGATGTGCGATGCAAGCGACTATGCAGTAGGTGCAGTCCTGGGACAGCGAGTGGACAAGAAGCCGCACGCCATTTATTATGCATCGCGCACACTGGACGCTGCGCAGAGGAACTACACCACCACGGAGAAGGAACTTCTGGCAATCGTGTTTGCACTGGAGAAGTTCCGCGCATATGTTCTTGACGCCAGAGTCATCGTCTACACAGACCACGCAGCAATCCGTTACCTGATGTCCAAGAAGGAGACTAAGCCGCGCCTGATGCGCTGGGTGCTCCTACTTCAGGAATTTGACTTGGAAATCAAAGATAAGAAGGGCACAGAGAACACAGTCGCTGACCACCTGAGCAGGATCGTGAAAGCGGAGGAGCCAGGGCGAATCACGGAGACATTCCCTGATGAGCATCTGATGGCGCTGACAGGTAAGGTACCATGGTATGCGCACATTGCGAATTACCTGGTCACAGGTACGTTTCCTCCTCATTTCACTAAAACCCAATGCATGAGATTAAAACGTGAGTCCAAGTATTACATTTGGGATGATCCGTATATGCTCAGAATAGGACCTGATCAGATTTTAGGCGATGCGTGCCTGACCATGAAATTAACTCTGTTTTGATGTTTTGTCATGCGCACGCATGTGGAGGACACTTTGGTCCAAAGCGCACGAGCAGAAAGATCCTGGATCGCGGATTTTATTGGCCGCACTTGTTTAGTGACTCGTATAACCACTGCAGGAACTGTGACAGGTGCCAGCGCACAGGAGGCATATCCGCGCGCAATGAGATGCCGCAGACGCCAATTCTAGTGGATGAAGTATTCGATATTTGGGGGATTGACTTCATGGGGCCATTTCCTCCATCTTCTGGATATGAGTATATATTGGTCGCAGTAGATTATGTCTCCAAATGGCTTGAGGCTAAGGCCACCAGGAAGGATGATGGTAAGACGGTCGCTGACTTTTTGAGAACTAACATATTTTGCAGGTACGGAGTGCCTAAGGCAATCATCAGCGACCAGGGGACGCATTTTTGCAACAGGATAGTGGCGTAGGTATTCAAGCATTATGGAGTGCGCCACAAGACGTCCACCGCTTACCACCCTCAGACGAATGGCCAGGCTGAGGTTTCCAACAGAGAGATCAAGCGTATCTTGGAGAAAACTGTGAGACCGTCGCGCAAAGACTGGAGCCAGCGCCTTGATGATGCGCTGTGGGCATACCGAACCGCACATAAGACACCAATTGGGACTTCACCGTTTCGGTTGGTTTATGGAAAAGCGTGCCACCGTTTCGGTTCGGTTGGTTATACCGAACCGCACAAACGACGCGTGCAATCAATGAACAATATAAATATTCATCAGAATATAATTAATGTTCATTGCTGACGATAGTCTGCTTGTGAGTTGATGATATAAATTTCTGATGAACACAGATGAATATTGTATATATTCATAGATATAACCATATTATTTTCTACAAGTTTGTATACATTGTATAAGTTCGTGATGAACATAGATGAAAATTTTGATGAACAAACATGAACATTGTATATCGTGAAATCTTCTCCTCTTTAAACACCATAATGACAGAATCAAAAGTAGTTAGAGACTTATCGGTGGATGCCGAAGAAAGCTTGATTTCGAAAAACCATGAATAATCCATTACAATAGTATAAAAAGCTTGAATTTAGAGTACCTATGACTTCCCTAACGAGCATGGAACCTAAGGTTGTCGCACTGAGTTCGCTCGACATTGATTAAGTTGTTAAACAAATTTTGCGATTGCGTCTTCATCTTCATCATCGAACGCCACAGGGAGAGTCGTAGCTTTTTTGTATCAATTTTTTGAAAACCATGATCGTGCTTCGTATTTTTTATCCTTATAAATATATGATTCTGGAAGAAAAAAAGATAAGATCGCTGTTGGATCGTTAGCTAGCGTTCCCTCTTGAGTAACTCAGTTTTGGGTTACTCGTGAGGTATTGTAGCAAAGGTTCAGGTTGAGTTACCAGAGAGGTAATGCAGTGGGTAACTCAATAATAGCAGCGGAATTAAGAATAATAAGAATACTCACTATTTATAGTGGAAACCTCAATGCCAAACAAGCAATGAGTAAAACCACTACCTTCCAGTGTTTGCTGGAAGGATTTGTGAAAGATGGGTCGTCACTTTATTCAGATCTCTTGTCAAGTACAAAATGAACCACTTATCGCCTCCAATGCAGATGTTGTTCTTTTGTCTCTCCTTGACTCAATCTGGCTCTCGGACAATCCTTCCATCACTTTTGAACTCGACCGTTCAAGATCTCCGAGTACTCGTCACGCTTCCTTGGTGCACACACTTTTTTCTTGTTCACTCAAGACCCACTTTCCGCAACTCCCAGCTTGGTTGCTTAAAAGGGCAGCACGTGATCTTCCGAGTATCTTGGATTAATGTACCTGATTGGTATGCCATCTTCAGGTTCCCAAATCAGCCTTAATCCCAAACAGATATCTCTTAATTAAATAAAGAATCAAAACTTAATTTGTTTTCCTTATTTAAATAAGAGATAATCTGGGAGATTTAGTGTATATCTCATACTATATTGGAAATATTCGACTATCCCTGAAGGATAATTGAATATCTGTTGGATTCTTTTCCGACTTGTATCTCGCCTTGTTTTTTGGGTTACGCTGTTTGTACTCTTTCATGAGTTCCTCCTAGCCTTCCCTGAAGCGGAACTCAGTCGCCCTTTTGGCATAACCACCTGAACACTTAGTGGTTATTTATTAGCTGAGTGTTTGTCATTATCAAAACTCAAGGGTCCAACAATATTCTCCCTTTTTGATGATGACAAACACTCCTTCGATAAGGGCAGAAAAACACAAATATTGACAGCACATATTAGATATCCGAGTTCCCTGTCATGTGAGTCAATTAACTTATACTCAAGCTAAACAGTTCATAAAGTTCCCCCTAAGGTACTCTAACAGATAGACTGTATGTGGTGACTTCCTTCCCTGGTAATACAGTTACACAGTTCCCTTTAAGATAGACAGCAGAATAGAATTCAAGTAATGACTTCCCCCTCAAGTTATGCAGTCCCTTATCGCTCTTCCCCCTTTTGGCATCATCGAAAAGAAAATCGTTAGTAACAAGTTAAGGATCACATCAATTTAGTAACTCCGTTTTTCAATCATAACTGGATGCCATCCAAAGTGGCACCAACCGGAAGATAGGAGACATAATTAACAACTAACATAGATAAACGTCAGCGCATGATAAGGAACAAAAAAAAAAGCAAGGAACGGGTATCATTAGGCGGGGAAGCAAGGAGGGGATGAACTATGAGAACATGAACCAATCACTGGACCTCACAGATAGTTTCTTGCACTTGTGCGAGCAGCCTCTCGAAGTGACCATTCCCGACAGAGAGATCAATTAACTCCTCCATCATAAACACCCACTATATCCAGGAGGTACATATAACCTCCAGCCTTTGACTGCCCTCCATAACAGGGCTGGCATCCCCCTGAGGGACATCTGAACGATCAGCGCTCTGCATTCCTCCATCGGGAACACCACCTTGACAGCTTTGGATTTTGGAGCGACTTTTACTCAACCGACCCCATAGGTGAACATATGGCTCAATTTATTGCATTTATCATTCGTGATCCCTTTCCATGAACGGATCTCCTCATCCTTGGTGTGAAGACATGCCATATGGTGCATCACGACTGGAAAGATTAATATGCACCCTCTTTAGTATGTCCATTGCTTTCCTGTCAAATTTTTCTTTCTTGATTTCCCTCTGATTGTTTCTGCATGAAAACTCCCGCTCGAAACTTTCTGTTCAGCCCAGATATTCGGTTCGAGTCTTATGGTTCAATCAAGGAGGGGCTTCAAATGAGAAATGAGAAAGTGCATGTGTACCTCAAGATTGGTCGCCCCAGTTTGTAATATGACTGATAGAGGCTATTTGTACGCATTATTTAGATCATAACCCTATGCTTGTTTGCAATATTTTATGAGCAGGATTACTCGTTTCTAGTGTTTTTGTATTACAGGGCAAAACGAGTCCTTGAGTCGGATACGCGCTAACAGGCAGCGTCCTAGGAGTGAGAGATCCGCCTGCGGAGATAGCAGCACAAGCAGAAGAGAAGTTGGTGAGAGTCGGTAGCGGTGCGCTAGCCGATGCGCTAGCCGAATGCCATGCGCCAGGCGCAAAATCCAGTGACCAGATTTGGAAGTTGCCAAAGGTGAACTTCCTGGGCAATATATAAACGAAGGAAGTCTAGGGTTTCAAGGAGAGAGATATCACAGCCGTCATTGGACAACGCACATCAGAGAGAGCGGCAACACTGGAAAACACACGGACTTGTTGAGAGGATTTGCGCCAGCCGAGAAGACAATCTGCACGCATTGTTGCTACTGTGTTTCTCAGACATATTAGACCTTATTTACTATTCTATGATGTTTATTACTAGCATGTCTAGCTAAACTCTTAGTGTTGGTCGGGCATGAATCTATGAAGTATTACCTTTGAGACTTGAGCTTAATGCATAGTTTACATACTTGTATTAATCCTGTGCGTACGGAGACAGCTAGTTGCATGAGTAGGGGAAGCCTTGAACCGCAATCTTACTTATGTTGCTTGCTTGTCATATGTTAAACTAGTTGATAGCTTTACGGTGACAACTAGGAGTAACGAGCTAAGGTAAGCAGTTGCTACTGTGACAGGATTCGCAGCTGTTTTAGTCTATGTTCTAAGAATTGATAGCACATGAACTTTGAACGAAACATGCGCACGTGTTAGGAAGCCTTGACCGGACACTAACCCAAGAAAACCACAAACCATAGACATTTAGAGTCGATGATAAGGACTGCGTTCATAGAGGATTGTCTGCCCAATACTTCTCATAGTCATAGTATCTAATCTCTATTGCTTGCGCACGTCTAGTGCAATTTCCTGCGTTACGCTAGCTACTGTTCATTTGCGCATCGCGCACCCCAATCTCACACAACCCCCATTTTTAGTGTAGATGACAGGATTGAAGACTGAACTACTTGCTCCCTGTGGAGATCGACCCTTACTTAACCGCTGTACTGGTGGAAGAGGAAGGATTATATTTGACGCGCACAACGACGCGCGATCAAATTTTGGCGCCGTTGCCGGGGAGCAACACAGCTAAGTCTTTAGTCTGAGTTTTTTTTTTCCTTCTTTATAGTAATTCTTTCAGTTTGTTTTGTTTTCGTTGTTGTTTCTGACAGCGCGCATTCACATCAGCCTGCGCAACCTTGAAACAGTTGCGCTGCGCAGATTCTAGTTGCGCTGCGCAGATTCTAGTTGCGCACTGACAGCCGCAACAACATTAGTTATCTTTTAATTTCATTTTTCTTGAGATTCGGAACAGGTTATGGAGGATAACAGTGTCGTAGGAGACAACTTGGGGGACAGAACCCCAGAGGAAGCAAGGGCACATAACCACGCAGCCCTGTTCAGAGAGGAAGTGCAGCGCGAGGTTGAAGCAAGGAGGGCCGCTGAAGTGTATCATGCGCCACCCGTGCAACAAGCCGCGCGACGCAGAACAGTGCGCGAGATGTCGGCCCCTATCACTGTTAACCAGCCATGGTGCATCGTGCTTCCACCAGGCGGTCATTTTGAGCTAAGGAGCTCGCTCATCCATCACATGCCCAAGTTCCACGGGATGAACAATGAAAATCCAGTCAAGCATGTGCGAGAGTTCCTAGTCATTTGCGAGAACATGAAGACCGAAGGGGAGAGTGATGAGGCGCTGAAAATGAAGGCATTCCCATTTTCATTATGTGATACAGCTAAACACTGGCTAATGAATTTACCTGCAGGATCTATTCACACATGGGAGCAGCTGCAGAAGAAATTCCTAGATAAATTCTATCCAGCAGCAAAGATTGCGCTGCTCAGAAGGGAACTGGCCGCGCCAAGACAGAGCGCAGGGGAGTCTCTGTCAGAATACTATGAACGTTTCAGGGAGCTAGAAGCCAACTGCTACAATCACGGGCTTCCCCAGAATGTGCTGATAGAGAACTTTCTAAATGGACTGCTGCCCATGGAGCTGCGACTACTGAATGCATGCGCAGGAGGGGACATTTGTAACATGTACCCAGAGGATGCGTGGCAGCTGATAGAAGATTCTGCTGGGCAGGTAAGACATCAATTGACGCTTGAAAGTAGCGGTAATCGTTCTGTGCATCAGGTAGAAACAAGCGCTGAGATCAAGGAAATGAAGGCCATGCTACAGAAGCTGATGAGTGCGCAGAGCGCACAACCAGTTGCACCAAAGGTATGTGAATTCTGCAGGTCCACTGAGCACAAGACAGACGAATGCCCAACACTTTTCGAAGAGACTGGAGATGTCAATGCTCTTGGAGGATGGGACAACAGAGGACCGCAGAGGCAGAATCAGCCGCGCTTTGGGCTTGTCGCAAATGGATTCAGATGGAAGGAGGAGAACAATTTCCAGAGGCAGCCCACAGATCAGCGCACACCACAGCAGACGCAACAAGCTGCGCCCTACAATCCGCCGCACCGCCGAAATGACGCACCAGCGCAGAACAACCAACAGCCGCGGCGTTCCTTGGAAGACATCATGGGGCAGCTAGCAGATACAGTGCGCAAAAATGACGAGAAATATGACAAAAGGTTCGAGTCCATAGAAAAGCAGCTATCACAAATAGCAACCACGGTGTATGAGCTGAAAAAGAGCGATGGCAACCTGCCTTCGCAAGTGATTCAGAACCCTAAAGGAGGAGTCAATGCAGTGACACTGAGGACTGGGCGCACAGTAGGAACAGAGCAGACCGCACAGGCGCCCGCGCAACCAGTTGCGCAAATCCCGGATCCAGCAGATCAGAATGCGCAACCAGAGCAAGATGCGCAACCGGAAGCGCCAGCCACAGACCAGCAGGGCAAAGCGCAAGGTATGTCTCACTCGAAAAACAAGGATAAAAAATTGTACTAACATACCTGCTCCGTTCCCTGTGCAGGCACCACTGGCGAGAAAAGAAGCGCTGGACAAGGAATTATATGAGCTATTCAGCAAGGTAGAAATCAACATACCTCTCATAGAAGCTATTCGACAGATCCCCAGGTATGCGAAGTTTTTAAAAGAGCTGTGCACAAACAAGCGAAGGAAAGGTGAATGCGCACAGGTAATGCTAAATGCGCAGGCCTCAGCGATCGTGCAACAAAAGGTACCACCCAAGTGCCGAGATCCAGGTACATTTACTATCCCATGCACGCTAGGTAAGACCACAGTGAGTAATTGCATGATCGATTTAGGCGCATCCATCAATTTGCTACCTTATTCTCTATATACGACATTGCGCCTTGGACCACTTAAGCCTGCAGGTCTCACCATTCAGCTAGCAGACAGATCGTGCAAACAACCTGCAGGCATGATAGAAGATGTCCTAGTTCGCGTAGGAGAGCTGGTCTTCCCAGCAGATTTTTATGTGCTCGAAATGGAGGGTGAATCAAGCGCCAGCAGTGCGCAAATCCTCCTAGGCAGACCATTTCTGATGACCGCGCGCACGAAGATAGACGTATGGAGGGGCACGCTCTCCATGGAGGTAGATGGCGAAGAAATCCATTTCAACATATTCAAGGGGATGCAGCACCCACATGAGGACGCTACCGTGCACGCGATGGACAGCATTGACGATTTAGTCACAGAAGCGCAGTGTGCGAGCGCAACCATAGGACCAGAGCTACTGACACAGGCAGAGCTGGAGGAGCAAGAGGAGGAGCTAAGCAGTGCTGAACCAGCACCCACACAGGTACTTGATATAGTTCATATTTGCACCGCTAACAAAATCTTGCCCTCTATTGAACAGGCACCCAAGATCGAACTGAAGCAACTCCCAGAGCACCTCAAGTACATTTTCTTGGGAGATGAGGACACCCTGCCAATGATCATCAAGAAGGGATTAGAAGAAGAGCAGGAGGCGCGCTTACAACAGGTACTGCACAGGAACCAGCGCGCTATAGGATGGACTCTTGCTGATCTGCGCGGAGTGAGCCCAGACGTGTGCATGCATAGAATTTTGTTGGAAGATGGTGCCAAACCATCCAGGGAGGCTCAGCGCAGGTTGAATCCAAACATGATGGAGGTAGTGCAAAAGGAAGTCCTGAAATTGCTTAGCGCAGGGGTCATCTACCCAATTTCGGACAGCAAATGGGTCAGCCCGGTGCATGTTGTGCCAAAGAAAGGAGGAATCACAGTGGAAGAGAATGCGCAGGGCGAACTAGTTCCCAAGCGCATTCAAACTGGCTGGCGCATGTGCATCGACTACAGGAAGCTGAACGCTGTCACACGCAAGGACCACTTCCCGTTACCCTTTATGGACCAGATGCTGGATCGCTTAGCAGGTAAGCCTTATTTTTGTTTTCTGGACGGATATTCAGGGTACAACCAGATACCCATAGCTGCGGAGGATCAAGAGAAGACCACATTCACATGCCCGTTCGGTAAGTTTGCGTTTCGGCGCATGTCTTTTGGGCTGTGCAACGCGCCAGGTACATTCCAACGCTTAGTCATGAGCATTTTTTCTGATATGATTGGTATATGCATAGAAGTGTTCATGGATGATTTCACTGTATATGGGAGTACCTTTGATGCATGTTTAACTCATCTAGATAAAGTTTTAGCGTGCTGCATCTCTAAGAATTTAGTGCTCAATTACGAAAAATGTCATTTCATGGTCACGCACGGAGTAGTACTAGGACATATCATTTCAGAGGAGGGTATTAAGGTAGACAAGGCTAAAATAGATCTCATTTCTAATCTGCCTTATGCCACCAACGTGCGCGACGTGAAATCATTCTTAGGGCATGCTGGGTTTTACAGGCGTTTTATTAAGGATTTCTCTAAAATTTGTATACCCCTGTCTAACCTGTTGCAAAAAGATGTGTGTTTCGATTTTACTGATGAGTGCAGGGCGGCGTTCGATAAGCTGAAGGAAGCGCTGACCAGTGCGCCAGTGATGCGCGCACCAGACTGGCACCTGCCATTTGAGCTGATGTGTGACGCAAGTGATTACGCAGTGGCTGCAGTCTTGGGGCAGCGCGTGGACAAGAAGCCGCACGCCATTTACTATGCATCGCGCACGCTGGACTCTGCGCAGAGGAACTACACCACCACGGAAAAGGAGCTTCTGGCAATTGTATTTGCGCTGGAGAAGTTCCGAGCTTATGTCCTAGGCGCAAGAGTCATCATCTACACTGACCACGCAGCTATCCGCTACCTCATGTCCAAGAAGGAGACCAAGCCGCGCCTGATGCGCTGGGTGCTCCTGCTTCAGGAATTCGACTTGGAGATCAAAGATAAGAAGGGCACGGAAAATACAGTCGCTGATCACCTGAGCAGGATTGTCAAGGAGGAGGAGCCAGGGCAGATCAAGGAGACATTCCCTGACGAGCACCTGATGGCGCTGACAGGTAAGGTACCATGGTATGCGCATATCGCAAATTACCTGGTCACAGGTGCGTTTCCTCCGCATTTCAATAAAACTCAGTGCATGCGATTGAAACATGAGTCCAAGCATTACCTTTGGGAAGATCCTTACATGCTTAGAATAGGTCCAGATCAGATATTAAGGCGTTGCGTTCCTGACCATGAGATTAACTCTGTTTTGATGTTTTGTCATGCGCACGCATGTGGAGGGCACTTTGGTCCCAAGTGCACGAGTAGGAAAATCTTGGACTGCGGATTCTACTGGCCGCACCTATTCAGAGACGCATATGACCATTGCAGAAATTGCGACAGGTGCCAGCGCACAGAAGGAATATCCGCGCGCAACGAGATGCCGCAGACCCCGATTCTGGTGGATGAAGTGTTCGATGTTTGGGGAATCGACTTCATGGGTCCATTTCCCCCATCTGCCGGCTACGAGTACATACTGGTGGCCGTGGATTACGTATCCAAATGGGTCGAAGCTAAGGCCACGCGCAAGGATGATGGTAAGACTGTCGCTGACTTTCTCCGAACTAACATATTTTGCAGGTATGGAGTACCTAAGGCAGTCATCAGCGACCAGGGGACGCACTTCTGCAACAGGATTGTGGCGCAAGTTTTCAAGCACTATGAGGTGCGCCACAAGACGTCCACCGCTTACCATCCACAAACGAATGGGCAGGCCGAAGTGTCTAACAGAGAAATCAAGCGCATCTTGGAAAAGACTGTGAGGCCATCGCGCACAGATTGGAGCCAGCGCCTGGATGATGCGCTATGGGCATACCGCACTGCGCATAAGACGCCCATTGGGACTTCACCATTTCGGCTGGTCTATGGGAAGGCATGCCACCTGCCAGTAGAGCTCGAGCACAAGGCATATTGGGCCTTGCGTATTTGCAACCTGAACTTGGATGAGGCAGGAAAAGAACGCGCATTTGAGCTGAGTGAACTAGAAGAGCTGCGCCTGGACGCCTATGAGGGACTGCGCGATTACAAGGAGCGCACCAAAGCGTATCATGACAAGCATATCCTCCGGCGCACATTTGAACCAGGAGACCAGGTATTGTTATTTTCATCACGCCTGAAGCTCATGCCTGGAAAGTTGCGCAGCAAGTGGACGGGACCATACACCATCACCAAGGTTTTCCCCTACGGAACAATCGAGTTAGAAGACGGGCACCGGCATCGTTTTCAGGTTAATGGGCAGAGAGTCAAACGGTACTTAGGAGAACCTTGGGATAACACAGCACGCGACATTGAGCTGGCAGAACCAGAGATAATCGATGCGCCAGCTGACGCGCCAGAGGCACCACCAGATGCACCAGAGGGAGAACCGAAGATCATAGCTCACATTTCTTCTCCCTCTGCATCTACCTTCGTTACGCATAATTTATCACATACTGACCTTCCATTTTACCCTTTGCGCAGGACCAATGAGATCGCGACACACACGCTGGCGCAGGAACACTCAGGAGCAAGAGTGGGTTTGGTTGCAGACACACGTTTTGGCACGTAACGAGGTACAGTCGAGCCAACGACGTTAAACAAAGGCACTTGTCGGGAGGTAACCCGACACGTTTTATTTCCGCCTATTTTATTTTTTCTGTTTGTTTTGTGTTTTTTGAGTTTTTTTTAGCTAGTTTAGGACTTGGTAGTTTTTTGAGTCACACAGTAGTGCGCGGGACCGTGCGCCTCCGTGCGCTTGCGCTTGAGTCGTGGGGACACGTCTCTGTTCAAGTGTGGGGGGGCGTTACACTTACATTTCACGTTTTTGAGCATTTTTAGTAGACCTTAGTTTAAACTGAAGAGAATAGTAGCAGCAGTGCGCTAGAGTGCAAGATGCGCATGCGCTCCAGCTTGTTTTGCGCTATCCATATTGCGTGCGCTGCTATCTACTGTTTTAGTATAATTTTTTCGTTTTTTTTTTGCTCCTGTAGTTGGGATAGGCAGGGGATGTGGAGTTGATAGAAATGCTCCAGAAAGGCGGTTAGTCGCTTTTGCTTCGAAGGCAAGGTATATGGTCGAGAGCGTTAGTGAAGGCCGGTGCCTCGCAACCTTCGGGACAAAAGAGCGCGCTCAGTCACGCAGATGCCAAAGGCAAAACACCCAATGCGTGGCGAGGTGGGAAAACAGACCACCTTCTCTCTGGATATCGAGCTAAGGAAGGCAGGCGCGGATGTAAACGCGTGCGCTGACCGGCGCAGACAGATCAAAGGAGAGAGAGCGGGGCGAGTTCCATAGCTGCTATCCGAAGGCTGAGACTGGAACTGCTCTGGGAATGTAAGAAATTAAAGATGAAGCTGCACAAAAGAAAAATACCAGCAGATGATACACGCTACAAAAGAATCAGCATGCGCACAAACATCAAAATGCGCAAAGACCATAAGGAAATCATCAGAGAGCTCAGGTTCCCAGGAAGTGCGCGGGCAAATCACGCACTGGAAGAAGCTGCGTTATCCACCATATACCTATCTTCGGAGTAGGAGCTGGCAGCCAGGAGCCTAAGAAGAGCTATCTCCCAGCCATCCAAAAATCTTCATCCCGGCTGAGAGGTAATGAATTTCGAAATTATTATATTAGAACTGTTGAAAGCAGTTGTGCGCAGGTGATAGAGCAGTGCGAGTTGAGCAAATTGCGCATTCGCATCAGAGTGCAAGACTGTGCGCTAGACTCCAGAAGAGGTAATTGTATCCGCGCTTCAGTGCTTGTTCGGGACGAACAAGGGGCAAGTGTGGGGGGTTTGATAGAGGCTATTTGTACGCATTATTTAGATCATAACCCTATGCTTGTTTGCAATATTTTATGAGCAGGATTACTCGTTTCTAGTGTTTTTGTATTACAGGGCAAAACGAGTCCTTGAGTCGGATACGCGCTAACAGGCAGCGTCCTAGGAGTGAGAGATCCGCCTGCGGAGATAGCAGCACAACCAGAAGAGAAGTTGGTGAGAGTCGGTAGCGGTGCGCTAGCCGATGCGCTAGCCGAATGCCATGCGCCAGGCGCAAAATCCAGTGACCAGATTTGGAAGTTGCCAAAGGTGAACTTCCTGGGCAATATATAAACGAAGGAAGTCTAGGGTTTCAAGGAGAGAGATATCACAGCCGTCATTGGACAACGCACATCAGAGAGAGCGGCAACACTGGAAAACACACGGACTTGTTGAGAGGATTTGCGCCAGCCGAGAAGACAATCTGCACGCACTGTTGCTACTGTGTTTCTTAGACATATTAGACCTTATTTACTATTCTATGATGTTTATTACTAGCATGTCTAGCTAAACTCTTAGTGTTGGTCGGGCATGAATCTATGAAGTATTACCTTTGAGACTTGAGCTTAATGCATAGTTTACATACTTGTATTAATCCTGTGCGTACGGAGACAGCTAGTTGCATGAGTAGGGGAAGCCTTGAACCGCAATCTTACTTATGTTGCTTGCTTGTCATATGTTAAACTAGTTGATAGCTTTACGGTGACAACTAGGAGTAACGAGCTAGGGTAAGCAGTTGCTACTGTGACAGGATTCGCAGCTGTTTTAGTCTATGTTCTAAGGATTGATAGCACATGAACTTTGAACGAAACATGCGCACGTGTTAGGAAGCCTTGACCGGACACTAACCCAAGAAAACCACAAACCATAGACATTTAGAGTCGATGATAAGGACTGCGTTCATAGAGGATTGTCTGCCCAATACTTCTCATAGTCATAGTATCTAATCTCTACTGCTTGCGCACGTCTAGTGCAATTTCCTGCGTTACGCTAGCTACTGTTCATTTGCGCATCGCGCACCCCAATCTCACACAACCCCCATTTTTAGTGTAGACGACAGGATTGAAGACTGAACTACTTGCTCCCTGTGGAGATCGACCCTTACTTAACCGCTGTACTGGTGGAAGAGGAAGGATTATATTTGACGCGCACAACGACGCGCGATCAATGACAATGGGCTCATAGGGGCGTCAAATCCTGAGCAATTAAGGGTGGCTTTGAGATCTTCCGTAGCTTGTAGAGAGGGATCAATTTTCTGGAAGACTCAATAGGTCTAGAAAGAGGCTCATCATGTCTTCTTGAATCAAGGTTAGAGAAAATTATGATACCCATATGCTTATGATGCTACAATGCAGAAGCTACCCAGAAGTGTTTAATAAAGCAGCATTTCATAATTGAATGCACACTAAAACAGGTACTTATGTATGCTCTTCATAGCCAGTCATTGAAGGACTACGACAGGTGACGCACATATCAGTCAAGGCAAAACATACCTAGTTCCAAGCACTGTTTTTTAGTGAATATATGATCGCGCGTCGTCGTGCGCGTCAAATATAATCCTTCCTCTCCCACTAGTACAGCGGTTAAGTAAGGGTCGATCTCCACAGGGAGCAAGCAGTGAGTCTTAGCCAGTAACCTACACTTAAGAAAACGGGGGATGCGTGAGTGATTGGGGGTTTTGCGCGATGCGCGAGTAGCAGTGAATATCGTAACGCAGGAAATTGCACTAGACGTGCGCAAGCAGTAGAGATGAAGTACTATCTTTATGAGAAGTGCTGGGCAGACAATCCTCTATGAATGCATTCCTTATCATCGACTCTAAACATCTATAGCTTGTGGTTTACTTGGGTTAGTGTCCGGTAAAGGCTTCCTAACACGTGCGCATGTTCCGTTCAAAATTCATGTGCTATTAATCCTAGAACTAGATTAAACAGCTGCGAATCCTGTCACAGTAGCAACTGCCAACCCTAACTCGTTACTCCTAATTGTCACGGTAAGTTTGCGGTTCAAGGCTTCCCCTACGCATGCAACTAGTTTAACATATGACAAGTGAGCAACACAAGTAAGTTTGCGGTTCAAGGCTTCCCCTACTTATGCAACTAACTGTCTCAGTACGCACAGAATTAATACAAGTAAGTAAACTATGCATTAAGCTCAAGTCTCAAAGGAAATACATCATAGGTTCATGCCCGACCAACACTAAGTGTTTAGCTAGACATGCTAGTGGTAAACATCATAAAATAGTAAGTAATAACTACTGAATCCAAGAAAACGGTAGCAAACAGTGCGTGCAGTGTCTTCTCTCGGCTGGCGCAGTCGGCTGGCGCAAATCTCCTCAATAAGTCCGTGTGTTTTCCAGTTCTGCCGCACAGTGCCTCCTTGCGTCCTCTGGTGCCTCTGGAACAACAGTCTTCTCGAACTCTCTGAAACCCTAGACTTACTTCCTTTATATAGGAGGTTCATCTTTCGGCAACTTCCAAATCTGGTCACTGGGACTTTTGCGCCTGGCGCACAGCATTGATTGGCGCAATCGGGTAGCGCACCTCTGCTGTCTTTCGCCATTTCTTCTTCTGTTTGCGCCGCTAGCTCCTCAGGCTGATCTTTCACTCCTAGAACGCTGCCTGTTAGCGCGTATCCGACTCAAGGACTCGTTCTGACCTGATATACAAAAACATTGGAAACGAGTAATCTTGCTCATGAAATATTGCAAACAAGCATAGGGTTATGACCTAAATAATGTGTATAACTAGGCTCTATCAAACCCCCCACACTTGCCCCTTGTTCGTCCCGAACAAGTACTGAAACGCGGATACAATTACCTTTTCTGGAGACTAGCGCACAGCCTTGCATTCTAGCGCAAAATGCACAGTCACTCAGCTTGTGCTGCTCTATCACCTGCGCACAACTGCACTCAACAGTTCTAATATAATAATCCCGAAATTTCATTACCTCTCAGCCGGGATGAAGATCTTTGGATGACTGGGAGATAGCTCTTCTTAGGCTCCTGGTTGTCAGCTCCCGCTCCGAAGATAGGTATATGGTTTCTTGCGCGAGCTTCTTCCAGTGCGTGATTCGTTCGCACACTTCCTGGGAACCTGAGCCTTTGATGATATCCTTTTGGTCTTGCGCACGCAGGTACTAAGTAGTGCGCATGCTGATTCTTTGTAACGCAAATCATCTGCTTCTGCTGGTATTTTTCTTTTGTACAGCTTCCTTTCCAATTTTTTTCATTCCCAGAACAGTTCCAATCTCAGCCTTCGGATAGCAGCTATGGAACTCGTTCCGCTCTCCCTCCTTGGTCCGTCTGCGCCGGTCGGCGCACGCGTTTACATCCGCGCCCGCTTTCCTTAGCTTGATTTCCAGAGAGAAGGTGGTCTGTTTTCCCACCTCGCCACGCTTTGGGTACTTTGCCTTTGGCATCTGCGTGACTGAGCGCGCTCTTTTGTTCCGAAGGTTGCGAAGCACCGGCCTCCACTAGCGCACTCGACCATATACCTCGCCTTCGAAGCACAAGCGACTAACCGCCTCTCTGGAGCATTTCTATCAACTCCACATCCCCTGTATATCCCAACTAACAGGAGCAGAAAAAACGAAAAAATTATGCTAAAACAATAGAGAACGGCGCACGCAATACGGATAGCGCAAAACAAGCTGGAGCGCATGCGCATCCTGCACCTTAGCGCACTACTGCTACTAATTCTCTTCAACTTAAACTAGGCTATACTAAAAATGCTCAAAACATGAAATGTAAGAGTAACGCCCCCCCCCCCCCCCCCCCCACACTTGAACAGAGACGTGTCCCCACGACTCAAGCTCAAGCGCACGGAGGCGGTGCACATGCATGCAATGCAACGAAAATAAAGAACAGAAAAGTGAACACAAAAAGTCACACAAAATATAGCAAGGGAGTCACAGAATGTATGGCACAAATATTCAGCACACATAATAGTCAACTAGACGCAGCAAAAATAAAAGACACCACCCTAAAGAAAATCACTGCGCCTGCCCAAGGCCTTAGAAGTCCTCCGAGCTAGACGCTGCTGCTGACCCATGCGCCTCATCCTCTGAAGAATCAGTCATGGAGTCGGTGCTGGAGGATGGTGGCACAATGGTGAGGGGGTCAGGCTGCTCGTCCTCGGAAAGTGACTCCCATATGGAATCGGAGTCTACGCTGGGAAAGTTAATGGGGGACTCCGGAACAGAAGGCCGGGCTGGGGAAGCTACTGGTGATGGTACTGGTTCGGGTGCAGGGGTGGGCTCTGCTGCTGGGGCTGCTGGGGCTGCTGCGGGTGCTGACTCTGCTGGGGCTGGGGCTGGGGTTGGTGCTGGAGAGGGTGCTGCTGGGGCTTCTGGGGTTCGGGTAGGAGGTGGATGGTGCAGGCTGAGGAGAGGGGGAATCGCATCTCCAAATTTCCACCCGGATGGTGGACTCATACTTAAATCTGCCCCCTCTGGCGCTAAGTATTCGAGCACGCGCATGACGTTGAACAACATGCGCTGCTCGGCAGTGGCTTCCTCAGGCGCCTCCTCAGTCTCGGTCCTTGGGCGCTTGGCAGGTGCACGAGGGGGAGAATCCTCGATGGAAATGGTCACTGGCTCCCCCTGTGGTGCACGGGCCCGCTGGTGCGCTCCAGTCTGCGCCCGGGTCCTTGGGCGCCTGACTAGAGGCACCTCTGGTTCGAGGGCCTCCTCCATCTCATCATCTGCTGAGGCGGCTGTTGCGGCTGCTGCGCCCTGTGCACTGCTCTCTGCTCTGGCCCGCGCACTGCTCTCTGCTCTGGCCCGCGGTGGTCTGGCTGGCTGCAGACGGTAGCACCACTCTAGTGTGCCATCGTCCCGAACGGCTACCGCCCTGATTTGCAGCATGTGGGCGCGGTCCAGAGGTATAGGCTGCACCAAGGTGTGCTCTGGCACCTCGGGCTCTCCATGTAAGGCCCGCAGCAGGTGCGTGATAAGGCCTCCACACGTCAGCGGCCCCCTCATGCTGACTCGGCTCCAATGGTGCACCATGTTCAGGATGAACAGCACCTTCCGCTCATAATAAAGCCCCGTCAAAATCTCCATATCCAGGAGGCTGATCTTTGGCGCGCCGTTGAAACGGCCAATGACTGTGTAGGCCACGATGCGCCATAAGTAGAACAGCCACGGGTCGCGCAGCTCTCGGCCCCTGCTGCGCCCCGCGGCGAATGCTGGCCCTGTTGCCATGTCCCGCCAAGCCTCCTGGTTATTGTGCGTGTCTAACTCCTCCTCACGCACCTTGGCGCATCCGAATGCGCGCCTCAGCCTCCTTTCCGAGGCTATGAACCAGACACCCCTGTATCTATATCTGATCTCCCTGTCCCCTGCCTCCAGAGACGCCAGGAAATCACACGTATCTTCCTGGTCTGATGCGCTGCGGAGGTCCATAAGCGCCTCCCAGCCGGCAATCGCTAGCCTCTGCGCCACGAGGTCCTCTAGTCCTACCTCGCGCAGGAAATCGCGGCATATGTACGGTGTCCAGTACATGTCCAGGCTGATGAATGCTGCATACCTGTTAGCGAAAGCCGCTGGGGTCTCCTGGTCTGTGGCGGGTTTCATCTTGCGCTGGGCTCCGGTCAAACGCGGTCAATGCTCCCCAAAACCCTAAAATTCGAAACTGCCCAGAATCCTATGAAACTTGGACCGAACGAGCGCCTACTGGTCGCCTACTCAACGCACAAAACAGCACTCCAAGCCGCGCACTCTAGCCTGGTGCGATTTCAAAACCCTAAAAACTGTATTCTCCGCGCAAACCCTAACAGAAGCGGCTCAAAGCGGAATCGGGGGGTTACCTGGGTGCTGTGCGGTCGTGTTGTCCTTGAATCCCTCTAGACGGACGGTGGGTTGGGCGCTGATCGACGGCAGAGGTCTGAAGGCGGGAGCTTGTGTGTAACGGTCGAGTGAAAAAGTGCTGGGAATTTTCTAAGTCTGGCCTTATATACCCCCCTCTGGCTAGCGCAACGGACCTGCGCATTGATAGGCGCACGGTCCTGCGCACTTGTGTGACTAAAAACTACCAAACCCTAATCTAACTAAAAACACTCAAAAAACAAAACAAGCAGAATAGAATGTGCCAAATTAAAACGTGTCGGGTTACCTCCCGACAAGTGCCTTTGTTTAACGTCGTTGGCTCGACGGTACCTCGTTACGTGCCAAGAAGTGCGTCTGCAGCCCCCCCACTCTTGCTCCTGAGTGTCCTTGCGCCAGTGCTTGTGTTACGATCTCATTGGTCCTGCGCAAAGGATACAAGGGAGGGTCAGCATGTGATACATTATTCGTAATGAGGGTAGATGCAGAGGAAGAGGAGATATAGGCGATGGGTGCTAGTTCTCCCTCTGAAACATCTGGTGGTGCGTCTGGCGCAGCAGCTTGTGCATCCACTATCTCCGGCTCGGCCAAGTCAATGTTGCGTGTTGCGCCATCCCAAGGTCCGCCCAAGTACCGTTTGACTCTCTGCCCGTTAACCTGAAAACGATGCTGGTGCCCGTCTTCTAATTCAATTGTGCCGTAGGGGAAAACCTTGGTGACGGTGTATGGTCCCGTCCACTTGCTGCGCAACTTCCCAGGCATGAGCTTCAGGCGCGATGAAAATAACAGTACCTGGTCTCCTGGTTCAAATGTGCGCCGGAGGATATGCCTGTCATGAAACGCCTTGGTGCGCGCTTTGTAATCGCGCAGTCCCTCATAGGCGTCTAGGCGCAGCTCTTCGAGTTCGCTCAGCTCAAATGCGCGTTCTTTTCCTACCTCCTCCAAGTTCAAGTTGCAAATACGTAAGGCCCAATATGCCTTGTGCTCGAGCTCTACTGGCAGGTGGCATGCCTTCCCATAGACCAGCCGGAATGGTGAGGTTCCAATGGGCGTCTTGTGTGCAATGCGGTATGCCCATAGCGCATCATCCAGGCGCTGGCTCCAATCCTTGCGCGACGGCCTCACAGTCTTTTCCAAGATGCGCTTGATCTCTCTGTTAGAAACTTCGGCCTGTCCATTTGTCTGCGGATGGTAAGCGGTGGACGTCTTGTGGCGCACCCCATAGTGCTTGAAAACTTGCGCCACAACCCTGTTGCAGAAGTGCGTCCCCTGGTCGCTGATAACTGCCTTAGGCACTCCGTACCTGCAAAATATGTTAGTTCTGAGAAAATCAGCAACAGTCTTACCATCATCCTTGCGTGTGGCCTTAGCTTCGACCCATTTGGATACGTAATCCACGGCCACCAGTATGTACTCGTAGCCGGCAGATGGGGGAAATGGACCCATGAAGTCGATTCCCCAAACATCGAACACTTCGTCCACCAGAATCGGGGTCTGCGGCATCTCGTTGCGCGCGGAGATTCCTCCAGTGCGCTGGCACCTGTCACACTTCCTGCAGTGGTCATAGGCATCTCTGAATAGGTGCGGCCAGTAGAATCCGCAGTCCAAGATCTTCCTGCTCGTGCGCTTGGGACCGAAATGTCCTCCACAGGCGTGCGCGTGACAAAACATCAACACAGAATTAATCTCATGGTCAGGCACGCAACGTCTTAATATCCGATCTGGACCTATTCTAAGCATGTAAGGATCATCCCAAAGGTAATGCTTGGACTCATGTTTCAATCGCATGCACTGAGTTTTATTGAAATGAGGAGGGAACGCACCTGTGACCAGGTAATTTGCGATATGCGCATACCATGGTACCTTACCTGTTAGCGCCATCAGATGCTCGTCAGGGAATGTCTCCTTGATCTGCCCTGGCTCCTCATCCTTTACGATCCTGCTCGGGTGATCAGCGACGGTATTTTCTGTGCCCTTCTTATCTTTGATCTCTAAGTCGAATTCCTGAAGCAGAAGTACCCAGCGCATCAGGCGCGGCTTGGTCTCTTTCTTGGACATGAGGTAGCGGATAGCTGCGTGGTCCGTGTAGATGATGACTCTGGCGCCTAGAACATATGCTCGGAACTTCTCCAGCGCAAATACAATTGCCAGAAGCTCTTTCTCCGTGGTGGTGTAGTTCTTCTGCGCGGAGTCCAGTGTGCGCGATGCATAGTAGATGGCATGCGGCTTCTTGTCCTCGCGCTGCCCCAAGACTGCTCCTACTGGGTAGTCACTTGCGTCACACATCAGCTCGAATGGCAGGTTCCAGTCTGGTGCGCGCATCACTGGCGCACTGGTCAGCGCTCCTTTCAGCTTATCGAACGCCGCCCTGCACTCATCAGTAAAATCGAAGCACACGTCTTTTTGCAACAGGTTAGACAGGGGGATGCAAATTTTAGAGAAATCCTTAATAAAACGCCTGTAAAACCCAGCATGCCCTAAGAACGATTTCACGTCGCGCACGTTGGTGGCATAAGGCAGATTAGAAATAATATCTATCTTAGCTTTGTCTACCTTAATACCCTCCTCTGAAATGATATGACCTAGTACTACTCCGTGCGTTACCATGAAATGACATTTCTCGTAGTTTAGCACTAAGTTCTTAGAGATGCAGCGCGCTAAGACTTTACCTAGATGTGTTAAGCATGCATCAAAGGTACTCCCATATACAGTGAAATCATCCATGAACACTTCTATGCATATACCAATCATATCAGAGAAAATGCTCATGACGAGGCGTTGGAACGTACCTGGCGCGTTGCACAGCCCAAAAGACATACGCCGAAACGCAAATGTTCCGAAGGGGCATGTGAACGTGGTCTTCTCTTGATCCTCCGCAGCTATGGGTATCTGATTGTAACCTGAATATCCGTCCAAAAAACAAAAGTAAGGCTTACCTGCCAAGCGATCCAGCATCTGGTCCATGAAGGGTAGCGGGAAGTGGTCCTTGCGCGTTACAGCGTTCAGCTTCCTGTAGTCGATGCACATGCGCCAGCCAGTTTGTATGCGCTTGGGAACTAGCTCGCCCTGCGCATTCTCCTCCACCGTGATTCCTCCTTTCTTTGGCACAACGTGCACCGGGCTGACCCATTTGCTGTCTGAGATTGGGTAAATGACCCCTGCGTCAAGCAACTTCAGGACTTCCTTTTGCACTACCTCCATCATATTTGGGTTTAACCTGCGCTGAGCCTCCCTGGATGGTTTGGCACCATCTTCCAACAGAATTCGGTGCATGCACACGTCTGGGCTCACTCCGCGTAGATCAGCAAGAGTCCATCCAATAGCGCGCTGGTTCCTGCGCAGCACCTGTTGTAAACGCGCCTCCTGCTCTTTTTCCAATCCCTTCTTGATGATCACTGGCAGGGTGTCCTCATCTCCCAAGAAAATGTACTTGAGGTGCTCCGGGAGTTGCTTCAGTTCGATCTTGGGTGCCTGTTCAATAGAGGGCAAGATTTTGTTAGCGGTGCAAATATGAACTATATCAAGTACCTGTGTGGGTGCTGGTTCAGCACTGCTTAGCTCCTCCTCTTGCTCCTCCAGCTCTGCCTGTGTCAGTAGCTCTGGTCCTATGGTTGCGCTCGCACACTGCGCTTCTGTGACTAAATCGTCAAAGCTGTCCATTGCGTGCACAGTAGCGTCCTCATGTGGGTGCTGCATCCCTTCGAAGATGTTGAAATGGATTTCTTCGCCATCTACCTCCATGGAGAGCGTGCCCCTCCACACGTCTATCTTCGTGCGCGCAGTCATCAGAAACGGTCTGCCTAGGAGGATCTGCGCACCGCTGGCGCTTGATTCACCCTCCATTTCGAGCACATAAAAGTCTGCTGGGAACACCAGCTCTCCTACTCGAACTAGGACATCTTCTATCATGCCTGCAGGTTGTTTGCACGATCTATCTGCTAGCTGAATTGTGAGACCTGCAGGTTTTAGTGGTCCAAGGCGCAAGGTCGCATAGAGAGAATATGGTAATAAATTGATTGATGCGCCTAAATCGATCATGCAGTTGCTTACCGTGGTTTTACCTAAGGTGCAAGGGATAGTGAATGTACCTGGATCTCGGCACTTAGGTGGTACCTTTTGTTGCACGATTGCTGAGGCCTGCGCATTTAGCATTACCTGTGCGCATTCGCCTGTCCTTCTTTTATTTGTGCACAGCTCTTTTAAAAACTTCGCATACCTGGGAATCTGTCGAATAGCTTCTATGAGAGGTATGTTGATTTCCACCTTGCTGAACAGCTCATATAGTTCCTTGTCCAGTGCTTCTTTTCTCGCCAGTGGTGCCTGCACAGGGAAAGGAGCAGGTATGTTAGTACAATTTTTGTCCTTGTTTGTCGAGTGAGACATACCTGGCGCCTTGCCCTGCTGGTTCGTGGTTGGCGCTTCTGATTGCGCCTCTGGCTCTGGTTGCGCACTCTGAGCTGCTGGATCTGGGACTTGCGCAACTGGCTGCACGGGCGCCTGCGCGGTCTGCTCTGTTCCCACTGTGCGCCCAGTCCTCAGTGTTACTGCATTAACTCCTCCTTTAGGGTTCTGAATCACTTGCGAAGGCAGGTTGCCATCGCTCTTTTTCAGCTCATACACCGTGGTTGCAATCTGTGATAGATGCTTCTCTATGGATTCGAACCTCTTGTCATACTTTTCGTCATTCTTGCGCACTGTGTCTGCTAGCTGCCCCATGATATCTTCCAAGGATCGCTTTGGTTGCTGATTGGTCTGCGCTGGTGCGTCTGTGCGGCGATGCGGTGGATTGTAGGGTGCAGCTTGTTGCGTCTGCTGTGGCGTGCGCTGATCAGGGGGCTGCCTCTGGAAATTGTTCTCTTCTCTCCATCTGAATCCATTTGCAGCAAGCCCAAAGCGCGGCTGATTCTGCCTCTGCGGTCCTCTGTTGTCCCATCCTCCAAGGGCATTTACGTCTCCAGTTTCTTCAAAAAGTGTTGGGCATTCGTCTGTCTTGTGCTCAGTGGACCTGCAGAATTCACATACCTTTGGCGCAACTGGTTGTGCGCTCTGCGCACTCATCAGCTTCTGTAGCATGGCCTTCATTTCTTGGATCTCAGCGCTTGCCTCTACCTGATGCACAGAACGATTACGACTACTTTCAAGTGTCAATTGATGTCTTACCTGCCCAGCAGAATCTTCTATCAGCTGCCATGCATCCTCCGGGTACATGTTGCAAATGTCCCCTCCTGCGCATGCATTCAGTAGTCGCAGCTCCATGGGCAGCAGTCCATTCAGAAAGTTCTCTATCAGCACATTCTGAGGAAGCCCGTGATTGTAGCAGTTGGCTTCCAGCTCCCTGAAACGCTCGTAGTATTCTGACAGAGACTCCCCTGCGCTCTGCCTTGGCGCGGCCAATTCCCTTCTGAGCAGCGCAATCTTCGCTGCTGGATAAAATTTGTCTAAGAACTTCTTCTGCAGCTGTTCCCATGTGTGAATAGATCCTGCAGGTAAATTCATTAGCCAGTGTCTAGCTGTATCACTTAGTGAGAATGGAAATGCCTTCATTTTTAGCGCTTCATCGCTTTCCCCTTCGGTCTTCATGTTTTCGCAAATGACCAGGAACTCTCGCACATGCTTGACTGGATTTTCATTGTTCATCCCGTGGAACTTGGGCATGTGATGGATGAGTGAGCTCCTTAGCTCGAAGTGACCGCCTGGTGGAAGCACGATGCACCATGGCTGGTTAACAGTGATAGGGGCCGACATCTCGCGCACTGTCCTGCGCCTCGCGACTGGACGAATGGGTGGCGCAATGTATGGTTCAGCGGCCATCCGTGCGTCGACCTCACGCTGCACTTCCTCTCTGAATAGGACTGCGCGGTTATGTGCCCTTGCTTCCTCTGGGGTTCTGTCTCCCAGGTTATCTCCAACCACACTGTTATCCTCCATGTCCTGATCCAAACTCAAGAAACGAATTAAATGGCAACGAAGTTGTTGCGTCTGTCAGTGCGCAACTAGAATCTGCGTAGCGCAACTGTTTCAAGGTTGCGCAACCGGATGTGATTGTGCGCTGTCAGAAACAACAACGAGAAAACAAAACAAAATGAAATAACTAGTTACTAAAATGAGAAATGTAAGCTAGCTAAAACTTAGCTGTGTTGCTCCCCGGCAACGGCGCCAAAATTTGATCGCGCGTCGTCGTGCGCTTCAAATATAATCCTTCCTCTCCCACTAGTACAGCGGTTAAGTAAGGGTCGATCTCCACAGGGAGCAAGCAGTGAGTCTTAGCCAGTAAACTACACTTAAGAAAACGGGGGTTGCGTGAGTGATTGGGGGTTTTGCGCGATGCGCGAGTAGCAGTGAATATCGTAACGCAGGAAATTGCACTAGACGTGCGCAAGCAGTAGTGATGAAGTACTATCTTTATGAGAAGTGCTGGGCAGACAATCCTCTATGAATGCATTCCTTATCATCGACTCTAAACATCTATAGCTTGTGGTTTACTTGGGTTAGTGTCCGGTAAAGGCTTCCTAACACGTGCGCATGTTCCGTTCAAAGTTCATGTGCTATTAATCCTAGAACTAGACTAAACAGCTGCGAATCCTGTCATAGTAGCAACTGCCTACCCTAACTCGTTACTCCTAATTGTCACGGTAAGTTTGCGGTTCAAGGCTTCCCCTACGCATGCAACTAGTTTAACATATGACAAGTGAGCAACACAAGTAAGTTTGCGGTTCAAGGCTTCCCCTACTTATGCAACTAACTGTCTCAGTACGCACAGAATTAATACAAGTAAGTAAACTATGCATTAAGCTCAAGTCTCAAAGGAAATACATCATAGGTTCATGCCCGACCAACACTAAGTGTTTAGCTAGACATGCTAGTGGTAAACATCATAAAATAGTAAGTAATAACTACTGAATCCAAGAAAACGGTAGCAAACAGTGCGTGCAGTGTCTTCTCTCGGCTGGCGCAGTCGGCTGGCGCAAATCTCCTCAATAAGTCCGTGTGTTTTCCAGTTCTGCCGCACAGTGCCTCCTTGCGTCCTCTGGTGCCTCTGGAACAACAGTCTTCTCGAACTCTCTGAAACCCTAGACTTACTTCCTTTATATAGGAGGTTCATCTTTCGGCAACTTCCAAATCTGGTCACTGGGACTTTTGCGCCTGGCGCACAGCATTGATTGGCGCAATCGGGTAGCGCACCTCTGCTGTCTTTCGACATTTCTTCTTCTGTTTGCGCCGCTAGCTCCTCAGGCTGATCTTTCACTCCTAGAACGCTGCCTGTTAGCGCGTATCCGACTCAAGGACTCGTTCTGACCTGATATACAAAAACATTGGAAACGAGTAATCTTGCTCATGAAATATTGCAAACAAGCATAGGGTTATGACCTAAATAATGTGTATAACTAGGCTCTATCAATATATCAGCCACCATTAGTGCTAGTGTTATCACATAGTGTAACAGAATGATTGATTGAGACACCAAAATCACTTAGCTATTGCATTAACCATAGGAGTTGAGCACAACATGCAGCACTAGAGACGTATTTCGCCTTTGTATACCTGATCGCGCGTCGTCGTGCGCGTCAAATATAATCCTTCCTCTCCCACTAGTACAGCAGTTAAGTAAGGGTCGATCTCCACAGGGAGCAAGCAGTGAGTCTTAGCCAGTAACCTACACTTAAGAAAACGGGGGTTGCGTGAGTGATTGGGGGTTTTGCGCGATGCGCGAGTAACAGTGAATATCGTAATGCGGGGAATTGCACTAGACGTGCGCAAGCAGTAGAGATGAAGTACTATCTTTATGAGAAGTGCTGGGCAGACAATCCTCTATGAATGCATTCCTTATCATCGACTCTAAACATCTATAGCTTGTGGTTTACTTGGGTTAGTGTCCGGTAAAGGCTTCCTAACACGTGCGCATGTTCCGTTCAAAGTTCATGTGCTATTAATCCTAGAACTAGACTAAACAGCTGCGAATCCTGTCACAGTAGAAACTGCCTACCCTAACTCGTTACTCCTAATTGTCACGGTAAGTTTGCGGTTCAAGGCTTCCCCTACGCGTGCAACTAGTTTAACAGGTGACAAGCAAGCAACACAAGTAAGATTGCGGTTCAAGGCTTCCCCTACTCATGCAACTCACTGTCTCAGTACGCACAGAATTAATACAAGTAAATAAACTATGCATTAAGCTCAAGTCTCAAAGGTAATACATCATAGGTTCATGCCCGACCAACACTGAGTGTTTAGCTAGACATGCTAGTGGTAAACATCATAAAATAGTAAGTAATAACTACTGAATCCAAGAAAACGGTAGCAAACAGTGCGTGCAGTGTCTTCTCTCGGCTGGCGCAGTCGGCTGGCGCAAATCTCCTTGACAGGTCCGTGTGTTTTCCAGTTCTGCCGCGCAGTGCCTCTGGAGTGCCGCTGAGTGATGATGTTCCGCTCTCTTGAAACCCTAGACTTTCTTTGTTTAAATAGTGCCCCAGGAAGTTCATCTTTTGGCAACTTCCAAATCTGGTCACTGGGACTTTGCGCCTGGCGCACAGCATTGATTGGCGCAATCGGGTAGCGCACCTCTGCTGTCTTTCGCCATTTCTTCTTCTATTTGCGCCGCTAGCTCCGCAGGCTGATCTTTCACTCCTAGAACGCTGCCTGTTAGCGCGTATCCGACTCAAGGACTCGTTCTGACCTGATATACAAAAACATTGGAAACGAGTAATCTTGCTCATGAAATATTGCAAACAAGCATAGGGTTATGACCTAAATAATGTGTATAACTAGGCTCTATCAAACCCCCCACACTTGCCCCTTGTTCGTCCCGAACAAGTACTGAAACGCGGATACAATTACCTTTTCTGGGGACTAGCGCACAGCCTTGCATTCTAGCGCAAAATGCACAGTTGCTCAACTTGTGCTGCTTTATCACCTGCGCACAACTGCACTCAATAGTTCTAATATAATAATCCCGAAATTTCATTACCTCTCAGCCGGGATGAAGATCTTTGGATGACTGGGAGATAGCTCTTCTTAGGCTCCTGGTTGTCAGCTCCCGCTCCGAAGATAGGTATATGGTTTCTTGCGCGAGCTTCTTCCAGTGCGTGATTCGTTCGCACACTTCCTGGGAACCTGAGCCTTTGATGATATCCTTTTGGTCTTGCGCACGCAGGTACTAAGTAGTGCGCGTGCTGATTCTTCGTAACGCAAATCATCTGCTTCTGCTGGTATTTTTCTTTTGTACAGCTTCCTTTCCAATTTGTTTCATTCCCAGAACAGTTCCAATCTCAGCCTTCGGATAGCAGCTATGGAACTCGTTCCGCTCTCCCTCCTTGGGTTGTCTGCGCCGGTCAGCGCACGCGTTTACATCCGCGCCCGCCTTCCTTAGCTGGATTTCCAGAGAGAAGGTGGTCTGTTTTCCCACCTCGCCACGCTTTGGGTACTTTGCCTTTGGCATCTGCGTGACTGAGCGCGCTCTTTTGTTCCGAAGGTTGCGAAGCACCGGCCTCCACTAGCGCACTCGACCATATACCTCGCCTTCGAAGCACAAGCGACTAACCGCCTCTCTGGAGCATTTCTATCAACTCCACATCCCCTGTATATCCCAACTGACAGGAGCAGAAAAAAACGAAAAAATTATGCTAAAACAGTAGAGAACGGCGCACGCAATACGGATAGCGCAACACAAGCTGGAGCGCATGCGCATCCTGCACCTTAGCGCACTACTGCTACTAATTCTCTTCAACTTAAACTAAGCTATACTAAAAATGCTCAAAACATGAAATGTAAGAGTAACGCCCCCCCCCCCCCCCCCCACACTTGAACAGAGACGTGTCCCCACGACTCAAGCTCAAGCGCACGGAGGCTGCGCACATGCATGCAATGCAACGAAAAATAAAGAACAGAAAAGGGAACACAAATAGTCACACAAAATATAGCAAGGGAGTCACAGAATGTAGGGCACAAATATTCAGCACACATAATAGTCAACTAGACGCAGCAAAAATAAAAGACACCACCCTAAACAAAATCACTGCGCCTGCCCAAGGCCTTAGAAGTCCTCCGAGCTAGACGCTGCTGCTGACCCATGCGCCTCATCCTCTGAAGAATCAGTCATGGAGTCGGTGCTGGAGGATGGTGGCACAATGGTGAGGGGGTCAGGCTGCTCGTCCTCGGAAAGTGACTCCCATATGGAATCGGAGTCGACGCTGGGAAAGTTAATGGGGGACTCCGGAACAGAAGGCCGGGCAGGGAAAGCTACTGGTGATGGTACTGGTTCGGGTTCAGGGGTGGGCTCTGCTGCTGGGGCTGATGCAGGTGCTGACTCTGCTGGGGCTGGGGCTGGGGTTGGTGCTGGAGAGGGTGCTGCTGGGGCTTCTGGGGTTCGGGTAGGAGGTGGATGGTGCAGGCTGAGGAGAGGGGGAATCGCATCTCCAAATTTCCACCCGGATGGTGGACTCATACTTAAATCCGCCCCCTCTGGCGCTAAGTATTCGAGCACGCGCATGACGTTGAACAACATGCGCTGCTCGGCAGTGGCTTCCTCAGGCGCCTCCTCAGTCTCAGTCCTTGGGCGCTTGGCACGTGCACGAGGGGGAGAATCCTCGATGGAAATGGTCACTGGCTCCCCCTGTGGTGCACGGGCCCGTACATGTCCAGGCTGATGAACGCTGCATACTTGTTAGCGAAAGCCGCTGGGGTCTCCTGATCTGTGGCGGGTCTCATCTTGCGCTGGGCTCCGGTCAATCGCGGTCAATGCTCCCCAAAACCCTAAAATTCGAAACTGCCCAGAATCCTCTGAAACTTGCACCGAACGAGCGCCTACTGGTCGCCTACTCAACGCACAAAACAGCACTCCAAGCCGCGCACTCTAGCCTGGTGCGATTTCAAAACCCTAAAAACTGTCTTCTCCGCGCAAACCCTAACAGAAGCGGCTCAAAGCGGAATCGGGGGGTTACCTGGGTGCTGTGCGGTCGTGTTGTCCTTGAATCCCTCTAGACGGACGGTGGGTTGGGCGCTGATCGACGGCAGAGGTCTGAAGGCGGGAGCTTGTGTGTAACGGTCGAGTGAAAAAGTGCTGGGAATTTTCTAAGTCTGGCCTTATATACCCCCCTCTGGCTAGCGCAACGGACCTGCGCATTGATAGGCGCACGGTCCTGCGCACTTGTGTGACTAAAAACTACCAAACCCTAATCTAACTAAAAACACTCAAAAAACAAAACAAGCAGAATAGAATGTGCCAAATTAAAACGTGTCGGGTTACCTCCCGACAAGTGCCTTTGTTTAACGTCGTTGGCTCGACGGTACCTCGTTACGTGCCAAGAAGTGCGTCTGCAGCCCCCCCACTCTTGCTCCTGAGTGTCCTTGCGCCAGTGCTTGTGTTACGATCTCATTGGTCCTGCGCAAAGGATACAAGGGAGGGTCAGCATGTGATACATTATTCGTAATGAGGGTAGATGCAGAGGAAGAGGAGATATAGGCGATGGGTGCTAGTTCTCCCTCTGAAACATCTGGTGGTGCGTCTGGCGCAGCAGCTTGTGCATCCACTATCTCCGGCTCGGCCAAGTCAATGTTGCGTGTTGCGCCATCCCAAGGTCCGCCCAAGTACCGTTTGACTCTCTGCCCGTTAACCTGAAAACGATGCTGGTGCCCGTCTTCTAATTCAATTGTGCCGTAGGGGAAAACCTTGGTGACGGTGTATGGTCCCGTCCACTTGCTGCGCAACTTTCCAGGCATGAGCTTCAGGCGCGATGAAAATAACAGTACCTGGTCTCCTGGTTCAAACGTGCGCCGGAGGATATGCTTGTCATGAAACGCCTTGGTGCGCGCTTTGTAATCGCGCAGTCCCTCATAGGCGTCTAGGCGCAGCTCTTCGAGTTCGCTCAGCTCAAATGCGCGTTCTTTTCCTGCCTCCTCCAAGTTCAAGTTGCAAATACGTAAGGCCCAATATGCCTTGTGCTCGAGCTCTACTGGCAGGTGGCATGCCTTCCCATAGACCAGCCGGAATGGTGAGGTTCCAATGGGCGTCTTGTGTGCAGTGCGGTATGCCCATAGCGCATCATCCAGGCGCTGGCTCCAATCCTTGCGCGATGGCCTCACAGTCTTTTCCAAGATGCGCTTGATCTCTCTGTTAGAAACTTCGGCCTGTCCATTTGTCTGCGGATGGTAAGCGGTGGACGTCTTGTGGCGCACCCCATAGTGCTTGAAAACTTGCGCCACAACCCTGTTGCAGAAGTGCTTCCCCTGGTCGCTGATAACTGCCTTAGGCACTCCGTACCTGCAAAATATGTTAGTTCTGAGAAAATCAGCGACAGTCTTACCATCATCCTTGCGCGTGGCCTTAGCTTCGACCCATTTGGATACGTAATCCACGGCCACCAGTATGTACTCGTAGCCGGCAGATGGGGGAAATGGACCCATGAAGTCGATTCCCCAAACATCGAACACTTCGTCCACCAGAATCGGGGTCTGCGGCATCTCGTTGCGCGCGGAGATTCCTCCAGTGCGCTGGCACCTGTCACACTTCCTGCAGTGGTCATAGGCATCTCTGAATAGGTGCGGCCAGTAGAATCCGCAGTCCAAGATCTTCCTGCTCGTGCGCTTGGGACCGAAATGTCCCCCACAGGCGTGCGCATGACAAAACATCAACACAGAGTTAATCTCATGGTCAGGCACGCAACGTCTTAATATCCGATCTGGACCTATTCTAAGCATGTAAGGATCATCCCAAAGATAATGCTTGGACTCATGTTTCAATCGCATGCACTGAGTTTTATTGAAGTGAGGAGGGAACGCACCTGTGACCAGGTAATTTGCGATATGCGCATACCATGGTACCTTACCTGTTAGCGCCATCAGATGCTCGTCAGGGAATGTCTCCTTGATCTGCCCTGGCTCCTCATCCTTTACGATCCTGCTCAGGTGATCAGCGACGGTATTTTCTGTGCCCTTCTTATCTTGGATCTCTAAGTCGAATTCCTGAAGCAGAAGTACCCAGCGCATCAGGCGCGGCTTGGTCTCTTTCTTGGACATGAGGTAGCGGATAGCTGCGTGGTCCGTGTAGATGATGACTCTGGCGCCTAGAACATATGCTCGGAACTTCTCCAGCGCAAATACAATTGCCAGAAGCTCCTTCTCCGTGGTGGTGTAGTTCTTCTGCGCGGAGTCCAGTGTGCGCGATGCATAGTAGATGGCATGCGGCTTCTTGTCCTCGCGCTGCCCCAAGACTGCTCCTACTGCGTAGTCACTTGCGTCACACATCAGCTCGAATGGCAGGTTCCAGTCAGGTGCGCGCATCACTGGCGCACTGGTCAGCGCTTCTTTCAGCTTATCGAACGCCGCCCTGCACTCATCAGTAAAATCGAAGCACACGTCTTTTTACAACAGGTTAGACAGGGGTATGCAAATTTTAGAGAAATCCTTAATAAAACGCCTGTAAAACCCAGCATGCCCTAAGAACGATTTCACGTCGCGCACGTTGGTGGCATAAGGCAGATTAGAAATAATATCTATCTTAGCTTTGTCTACCTTAATACCCTCCTCTGAAATGATATGACCTAGTACTACTCCGTGCGTTACCATGAAATGACATTTTTCGTAGTTTAGCACTAAGTTCTTAGAGATGCAGCGCGCTAAGACTTTATCTAGATGTGTTAAGCATGCATCAAAGGTACTCCCATATACAGTGAAATCATCCATGAACACTTCTATGCATATACCAATCATATCAGAGAAAATGCTCATGACGAGGCGTTGGAACGTACCTGGCGCGTTGCACAGCCCAAAAGACATACGCCGAAACGCAAATGTTCCGAAGGGGCATGTGAACGTGGTCTTCTCTTGATCCTCCGCAGCTATGGGTATCTGATTGTAACCTGAATATCCGTCCAAAAAACAAAAGTAAGGCTTACCTGCCAAGCGATCCAGCATCTGGTCCATGAAGGGTAGCGGGAAGTGGTCCTTGCGCGTTACAGCGTTCAGCTTCCTGTAGTCGATGCACATGCGCCAGCCAGTTTGTATGCGCTTGGGAACTAGCTCGCCCTGCGCATTCTCCTCCACTGTGATTCCTCCTTTCTTTGGCACAACGTGCACCGGGCTGACCCATTTGCTGTCTGAGATTGGGTAAATGACCCCTGCGTCAAGCAACTTCAGGACTTCCTTTTGCACTACCTCCATCATATTTGGGTTTAACCTGCGCTGAGCCTCCCTGGATGGTTTGGCACCATCTTCCAACAGAATCCGGTGCATGCACACGTCTGGGCTCACTCCGCGCAGATCAGCAAGAGTCCATCCAATAGCGCGCTGGTTCCTGCGCAGCACCTGTTGTAAACGCGCCTCCTGCTCTTTTTCCAATCCCTTCTTGATGATCACTGGCAGGGTGTCCTCATCTCCCAAGAAAATGTACTTGAGGTGCTCCGGGAGTTGCTTCAGTTCGATCTTGGGTGCCTGTTCAATAGAGGGCAAGATTTTGTTAGCGGTGCAAATATGAACTATATCAAGTACCTGTGTGGGTGCTGGTTCAGCACTGCTTAGCTCCTCCTCTTGCTCCTCCAGCTCTGCCTGTGTCAGTAGCTCTGGTCCTATGGTTGCGCTCGCACACTGCGCTTCTGTGACTAAATCGTCAAAGCTGTCCATTGCGTGCACAGTAGCGTCCTCATGTGGGTGCTGCATCCCTTCGAAGATGTTGAAATGGATTTCTTCGCCATCTACCTCCATGGAGAGCGTGCCCCTCCACACGTCTATCTTCGTGCGCGCAGTCATCAGAAACGGTCTGCCTAGGAGGATCTGCGCACCGCTGGCGCTTGATTCACCCTCCATTTCGAGCACATAAAAGTCTGCTGGGAACACCAGCTCTCCTACTCGAACTAGGACATCTTCTATCATGCCTGCAGGTTGTTTGCACGATCTATCTGCTAGCTGAATTGTGAGACCTGCAGGTTTGAGTGGTCCAAGGCGCAAGGTCGCATAGAGAGAATATGGTAATAAATTGATTGATGCGCCTAAATCGATCACGCAGTTGCTTACCGTGGTTTTACCTAAGGTGCAAGGGATAGTGAATGTACCTGGATCTCGGCACTTAGGTGGTACCTTTTGTTGCACGATTGCTGAGGCTTGCGCATTTAGCATTACCTGTGCGCATTCGTCTGTCCTTCTTTTATTTGTGCACAACTCTTTTAAAAACTTCGCATACCTGGGAATCTGTCGAATAGCTTCTATGAGAGGTATGTTGATTTCCACCTTGCTGAACAGCTCATATAGTTCCTTGTCCAGTGCTTCTTTTCTCGCCAGTGGTGCCTGCACAGGGAAAGGAGCAGGTATGTTAGTACAATTTTTGTCCTTGTTTGTCGAGTGAGACATACCTGGCGCTTTGCCCTGCTGGTTCGTGGTTGGCGCTTCTGATTGCGCCTCTGGCTCTGGTTGCGCCTCTGGCTCTGGTTGCGCAATCTGAGCTGCTGAATCTGGGACTTGCGCAACTGGTTGCGCGGGCGCCTGCGCGGTCTGCTCTGTTCCCACTGTGCGCCCAGTCCTCAGTGTTACTGCATTAACTCCTCCTTTAGGGTTCTGAATCACTTGCGAAGGCAGGTTGCCATCGCTCTTTTTCAGCTCATACACCGTGGTTGCAATTTGTGATAGATGCTTCTCTATGGATTCGAACCTCTTGTCATACTTTTCGTCATTCTTGCGCACTGTGTCTGCTAGCTGCCCCATGATATCTTCCAAGGATCGCTTTGGTTGCTGATTGTTCTGCGCTGGTGCGTCTGTGCGGCGATGCGGTGGATTGTAGGGTGCAGCTTGTTGCGTCTGCTATGGCGCGCGCTGATCAGGGGGCTGCCTCTGGAAATTGTTCTCTTCTCTCCATCTGAATCCATTTGCAGCAAGCCCAAAGCGCGGCTGATTCTGCCTCTGCGGTCCTCTGTTGTCCCATCCTCCAAGGGCATTTACGTCTCCAGTTTCTTCAAAAAGTGTTGGGCATTCGTCTGTCTTGTGCTCAGTGGACCTGCAGAATTCACATACCTTTGGCGCAACTGGTTGTGCGCTCTGCGCACTCATCAGCTTCTGTAGCATGGCCTTCATTTCTTGGATCTCAGCGCTTGCCTCTACCTGATGCACAGAACGATTACGACTACTTTCAAGTGTCAATTGATGTCTTACCTGCCCAGCAGAATCTTCTATCAGCTGCCATGCATCCTCCGGGTACATGTTGCAAATGTCCCCTCCTGCGCATGCATTCAGTAGTCGCAGCTCCATGGGTAGCAGTCCATTCAGAAAGTTCTCTATCAGCACATTCTAAGGAAGCCCGTGATTGTAGCAGTTGGCTTCTAGCTCCCTGAAACGCTCGTAGTATTCTGACAGAGACTCCCTTGCGCTCTGCCTTGGCGCGGCCAATTCCCTTCTGAGCAGCGCAATCTTCGCTGCTGGATAAAATTTGTCTAAGAATTTCTTCTGCAGCTGCTCCCATGTGTGAATAGATCCTGCAGGTAAATTCATTAGCCAGTGTCTAGCTGTATCACTCAATGAAAATGGGAATGCCTTCATCTTCAGCGCTTCTTCGTTCTCCCCCAAGGTCTTCATGTTCTCGCAAATGATTAGGAACTCCCGCACATGCTTGACTGGATTTTCGTTGTTCATTCCGTGAAACTTGGGCATGTGATGGATGAGTGAGCTCCTCAGTTCGAACTGTCCGTTGGGCGGAAGCACTATGCACCATGGCTGGTTAACAGTGAGTGGGGCTGACATTTCGCGCACTGTCCTGCGCCTCGCGACTGGACGAACGGGTGGCGCAATGTATGGTTCAGCGGCCATCCGTGCGTCGACCTCACGCTGCACTTCCTCTCTGAATAGGGCTGCGCGGTTATGTGCCCTTGCTTCCTCTGGGGTTCTGTCTCCCAGGTTATCTCCAACCACAATGTTATCCTCCATGTCCTGATCCAAACTCAAGAAACGAAATTAAATGGCAACGAAGTTGTTGCGTCTGTCAGTGCGCAACTAGAATCTGCGCAGCGCAACTGTTTCAAGGTTGCGCAGGCGGATGTGATTGTGCGCTGTCAGAAACAACAACGAGAAAACAAAACAAAATGAAATAACTAGTTACTAAAATGAGAAATGTAAGCTAGCTAAAACTTAGCTGTGTTGCTCCCCGGCAACGGCGCCAAAATTTGATCGCGCGTCGTCGTGCGCGTCAAATATAATCCTTCCTCTCCCACTAGTACAGCGGTTAAGTAAGGGTCGATCTCCACAGGGAGCAAGCAGTGAATCTTAGCCAGTAACCTACACTTAAGAAAACGGGGGTTGCGTGAGTGATTGGGGGTTTTGCGCGATGCGCGAGTAACAGTGAATATCGTAATGCGGGGAATTGCACTAGACGTGCGCAAGCAGTAGAGATGAAGTACTATCTTTATGAGAAGTGCTGGGCAGACAATCCTCTATGAATGCATTCCTTATCATCGACTCTAAACATCTATAGCTTGTGGTTTACTTGGGTTAGTGCACGGTAAAGGCTTCCTAACACGTGCGCATGTTCCGTTCAAAGTTCATGTGCTATTAATCCTAGAACTAGACTAAACAGCTGCGAATCCTGTCACAGTAGCAACTGCCTACCCTAACTCGTTACTCCTAATTGTCACGGTAAGTTTGCGGTTCAAGGCTTCCCTACGCGTGCAACTAGTTTAACAGGTGACAAGCAAGCAACACAAGTAAGATTGCGGTTCAAGGCTTCCCCTACTCATGCAACTCACTGTCTCAGTACGCACAGAATTAATACAAGTAAATAAACTATGCATTAAGCTCAAGTCTCAAAGGTAATACATCATAGGTTCATGCCCGACCAACACTGAGTGTTTAGCTAGACATGCTAGTGGTAAACATCATAAAATAGTAAGTAATAAATACTGAATCCAAGAAAACGGTAGCAAACAGTGCGTGCAGTGTCTTCTCTCGGCTGGCGCAGTCGGCTGGCGCAAATCTCCTTGACAGGTCCGTGTGTTTTCCAGTTCTGCCGCGCAGTGCCTCTGGAGTGCCGCTGAGTGATGATGTTCCGCTCTCTTGAAACCCTAGACTTTCTTTGTTTAAATAGTGCCCCAGGAAGTTCATCTTTTGGCAACTTCCAAATCTGGTCACTGGGACTTTGCGCCTGGCGCACAGCATTGATTGGCGCAATCGGGTAGCGCACCTCTGCTGTCTTTCGCCATTTCTTCTTCTGTTTGCGCCGCTAGCTCCGCAGGCTGATCTTTCACTCCTAGAACGCTGCCTGTTAGCGCGTATCCGACTCAAGGACTCGTTCTGACCTGATATACAAAAACATTGGAAACGAGTAATCTTGCTCATGAAATATTGCAAACAAGCATAGGGTTATGACCTAAATAATGTGTATAACTAGGCTCTATCAATACCCTATGAGACTCAGGACACCTCCTCGAGGGTACCACGGGCACAGTTTGTTTTCCCTAACGTGTGTCTCCCTTGGGTGACTCTGAAACTTTCTGGTGCAACTCGTCTTGCATGGCAACCACCCAGTCGGGGTCCTTTAGTGCTTCCTTCACGATTTTAGGCTCCGCAAGAGACACAAAAGCAGCACATTTACTTATTAGTGAAAAATTGGAAGGACTATTGTGTACCCGCTCATGTGAAGAGTAGCATTCATAGTCTGATAGTTGAGTGGGTTGATGAACAAGTCTTCCACTTCTGGTGACCCTTTGTTCTGGGCTTGGAGATTGTTGGGTTGTCTCTGCTCGTCCTTCCTCGTGAGGGAGGTCAGGTTGTTCCCCCTCAGATTGTGCATCTCCAGCCTCTTCTTCCTGGGGAGTTGGGTCGGCGGCTTCCTCCGCAGGGTTGACGTCAGGTGCTTTCTCGTGTGTTCATTCGGGAGTGCAGTCAGTGTGATCGTCTCTCGAAGTCAGTTGAAGTTCGTCTTCCCTCATAAGGAATTCTAGATTCGGTTCCTTTTTACGATCACCTCCTCCACTTAGAATATTAACGAGGCCACAGAGATCCATATATATCTTCTCGAGAGGGACAGCTGTGCTCACTGTCTGCTTAGATTTGAAGGATACTCTTGTTGGCTTTCTTCTAACGCATGCATCGCAGACTCCGCCTGTCTCGCTCCCCACTCTGGTTAGACTGTCTACCAGACTATTTATGTAGAGTTTGTATAGCAATTTTAGGCAGACATGTCCGAATCTTCTATGCCACAGCAGGGTGTCATCTTGAATGGTTGATAGACGGACTTCTTCGTCAGGTACGTACTCCACGCAGAATGATCTTTCCTTCTTTCTTAACCGATTACCTTTTCTTTTCCATTGTTCCCGAAGAATATGTGTCCTCCGGAACCTTCTTGAAGAGTGATGAACCATGCTTTGTTTCCAGTCATTTGTCTTCAGTATGCATTGTCTATGAAGCAAGACTCAGTTATCGCTCTTACCAGGGAAACGTTCGTTTTTCGAACCCAGATAAACTTAGGTTTGTTGGGATTAGAAGAAGGAATAGTACGGATATAACAAGTATCAGACAAGTCAATTTTACTCTTTGGGGTATTTCTTGGTTTCCCCATCCCTGAGTTTGAGTGATGTCGAGGTTGAGTATAATTATGCTGGATTCCCTGTGAGGGAACACATATTGTCCTTCTCCGAGTTCCCTAAGGGGCAGTTCAGGCTTTCTTTGGAGCACTTTTACCATAAGTTCGTTGGACCTTTTCTTCTATACCTTTCCATTTGGGACAGTCCCTTTTGTAGTGTCCTTCCATTCCACAGTGCCAACATACTCGATGACATTTCAGACCCACATATTTGCTTCTGCCAGCGGGAACTGACTTATTGGGAGATCTATCTTGGGAGGGTCCTGACTCATGCTCTGTTTCCTCCAAATATGATATGCTTTCTTTGCGTTGAAGGGCACAGACTGTTCAGTGGGATACTTCATTCTCTGATCCTTTGCTTTTGCATAAGAGCCTTGATTTTTATTAGTGCAGAGTTCCTCTCCAGGTGTGGCAGTTGCAGAATTCAGTGCAACTTCTTCATCTGAATATCCTATTCCTGATTTAATGAACTTTCTTTCAAAGTTTTTGCTCTCCTCCTCCAACTTAAGAGCAGCTTGTTCTTTGATCAGCATTTCTCTAATCTCTTCCTTGCTAGCTCTGGCATTTTGCAAAGAGTGAAGTAACTCAGCGTTGTCGGATTCCAGTTGAGTCACTTTATCCCAAAGAGTTATTGCTTCGAAATGCTTTCCTCACAGGTGACGAACTGGTGCTTGTGTGGAGTCCTTTCTTCCAGCTCCGCAACCTTTTCAACGCACTCTTGAATTTTCTGTTCCTCCTCAGCTATTTTCTCATCTTTCTTTGCGATGATCTTTTTCAGCTTGTTATTAGTCTTTAGCAGTTCTCTTATTACTTCTACATAATCAGAGTTAGAATATTCTGAATCATCACTGTTATCAAAATGGTTTACCTCAGAAGTGTCTGACCTAGCCATCAAGTAGCCTTCCCTCACCCGTGTCTCTTCGTCGCTGTCTGGATCTGACTCTCCCCACGCGGTCAGCATTGCTTGTTTGGTTTTCTGAGTTGGAGGTTCTCCTTTCTTCTTACTGTTGCAGTCAAGGGAGCGGTGTCCTTTCTTTTGGCAGTGGTAGCACACTAGGTCCTTGTCGTCCAGTTTTTCATGCCTCTGATTGCAAGGACCTCTGTTCCCTCTGAGGGAAGCCACTCTAAAAGTTTTAGTCATAAGGAAAGTCTCTTCATCGTCACCATCGTCATCCGATTGGTCATTTTGTGAGATGTCAAATGCCCTCTCTATCTTTCCTGCAATGGATTTTGAGCGGTCGGGTTCACGCCTAGACATCTTCCTTTCAATGATTCCAGCATGGCTCTGTAATTTAGCCACCAGTTCCTCAAAGGTAATCCTCTTTATGTTGCTTTGCGCTTGTAGGGCTAGGGTAACGTCATCCCACTTAGAGTTCAGTGCTTGGAGGAATTGGTGTGTGACTTTCCATTCAGGTATTTCTTCGCCCAAAAACTCCATCTGTCCTACGTACGTCTGGAAACGGGTGTGGAAATCTTCCAGGGATTCTGTCTTCCCTTGTAGGGCGTTCTCATAGTCTTTTGATGCGGTTAGAATTCTATTTCGCTTGATGTCTTCGTTCCCTCCGTACAAACGGCACAATCCATCCCAGATTTCCTTGGCAGTCTTGTACTTCATGACTTTCTTGATATCACCAGGGGAGAGAGCTGCATAGAGCACCTTCTTGGCCCGGTTGTTCTTCACCAGGGCCTTGTAGTCTTCATCTTTGTGATTTTCCTTTTTCTTGTCCTTGGTTGGATCCGAAGTGTCCTTGATGGGTAACGGTCCCTGCTCAATTACTCTCCATAGCTGTCCATCGAGCGAGCAAATGTGTGCTTCGATCTGTTGAGTGCATCAATCATATTCTTCAGGCTTCAGCATAGGAGGTTTCCAGAAGGAATCACTGATTGAGGCCATTTTCCTGCAAAGCTAACTTCAAAATCTAGAGCGTCTAGCTCTGATACCAATTGTTGGATCGTTAGCTAGCGTTCCCTCTTGAGTAACTCAGTTTGAGAGGTATTGCAGTAAAGGTTCAGGTTGAGTTACCAGAGAGGTAATGCAGTAGGTAACTCAATAATAGCAGTGGAATTAAGAATAATAAAAATAATAAGAATACTCACTATTTATAATGGAAACCTCAATGCCAAACAAGCAATGGGTAAAACCACTACCTTCTAGTGTTTGCCGGAAGGATTTGTGAAAGATGGGTTCACTTTATTCAGATCTCTTGTCAAGTACAAAATGAACCACTTATCGCCTCCAACGCATATGTTGTTCTTTTGTCTCTCATTGACTCAATCTGGCTCTCGGACAATCCTTCTATCACTTTTGTACTCGACCGTTCAAGATCTCCGAGTACTCGTCACGCTTCCTTGGTGCACGCACTTTTTTCTCGTTCACTCAAGACCCACTTTCCGCAACTCCTAGTTTGGTTGCTTAAAAGGGCAGCATGTGATCTTCCGAGTATCTTGGATTAATGTACTGATCGGTATGCCATCTTTAGGTTCTCAAATCAGCCTTAATCCGAATCAGATATCTCTTAATTAAATAAAGAATCAAAACTTAATTTGTTTTCCTTATTTAAAGAAGAGATAATCTGGGAGATTTAGTGTATATCTCATACTATATTGGAAATATTCGACTATCCCTGAAGGATAATCGAATATCTGTTGGATTCTTTCCCGACTTATATCTCGCCTTATTTTCTGGGTTACGCTGTCTGTATTTCTTCATGAGTTCCTCCTAGCCTTCCCTGAAGCGGAACTCAGTCGCCCTTTTGGTATAATTACTTGAACACTTAGTGGTTATTTATTAACCGAGTGTTTGTCATTATCAAAATTCAATGATCCAACAATCGCAAAAAAATATAAGAGCTACGATGTAATTTTGATTAGCTCGACATTGATTAGGTTGTTAAAAATATATGTGCCACTTTTAAGATAGTAGAAATGTATGATGTAATTTTGATAGTAAAGTATAAGACTATTTATATGTGTAATTTTGATGATTAAATAAAAGATCATGTACAACTGCATGCGGTAATTTTGATGGGAAGATATAAGATCGGATTGGATCTAAAACAACCATGATCAATTTTACTATTTAGGTTGAGCCCATCGTCTGAAAGGCTCTTACTGAGGAGCTGTTTTTAAAATTAAACTTATTTATTTACTAAAATTGTAAGTGGAAAAGTATAGAACCTAGCTAGTTGACTACTCTCTTTTTGTTTAGTACGGGTCTGTTCTTTAAATTTTAACTTATGCTTAATTTATCTTAACTTACCTTAACTTAACTGAACTTATCTTAACTTAACTGAATTTAATTTAACTTAACTAAACTTACCTTAACTTAAATGAACTTAACTTAACTGAACTTAAGCACTTTTACAAACATATTTTTATGGTGGTGGTGGTGTGGTTGGGGTGGTGGGTTGGGGTTGTGGTGGTGGGGGTGTTGGTGGTGGTGGGGGTTGTGGGTTGGGGTTGTGGTGGTGAGGGTGTTGGTGGTGCTGGGTTGGGGTTGTGGTGGTGGGTTGGTGGTGGTGGGGAGTGTTGGTGGTGGTGGGATGGTGGTGGTGGTGTGGTGTTGTTGGGGTGGTGGTGGTGGTGTGGTGTTGTTGGGGTGGTGGTGGTGTGGTGTGGTTGGGGTGGTGGTGTGGGGGTGGTGTGGTTGGGGTGGTGGTGGGTTGGGGTGTTGGTGGTTGGGGTGGTGGTGGGTTGGAGTGTTGGTGATGGGGGTGGGGGTGGTGTTGGTGTGGTTGTGATGGTGGTGGTGTGGTTGGGGTGGTGGGTTGGTGGTGGTGGGTTGGTGTGTTGGTGGTGGGGGTGGAGGTGGTGGTGGTGTGGTTGGGGTGGTGGGTTGGGTGGTGGTAGGTTGGAGTGGTGGTGGTGGTAGGTTGGAGTGGTGGTGGTGGGGTGTGATGGTGGGTTGGGGTGATGAGTAGTACTTTACTTAACTTAAATTACCTTAATTTAATTTAATTTACCTTAACTTAACTTAACTTAATTTATCTTATCTTAATTGAACTTAACTTAACTTAACTGAATTTAACTTAATTTAATTTAATTTAATTAAACTTAATTTAATTTCACTAAACTGAAAATTTAATATCTAAAAAAACAGAGCCTGAGTTTCTGTTTTCATAGTGAAATTTTCTTTTCAGGCAGCTTGTTGTCGTATTTATTATTTGGTTGCAAAACGGCATCGTTTTGTGCAGTATTTGTCTGGATGTAAATTTCGACACGGGAGGAGGAGCAGAAGTAGCTCTTTCCCTCAATCTCTCCGCCAACGGCCATAATAAGCAAAAACCACTCGGCGATTTGTACCACTCTTTCTTCCTCAGAACTGCAACTCGCTTTCTCCCCCCACATTTTCATCTCCCAACACTCTCTCTCTCTCTCGGGATAAAGGAGAACGTGCACTGTGAGGATTATCCGAAGACTAGAGTGGGGAGATGGCCCAAGTCGTAGCCACCGGACCAATTCAAGCCTCATTGTCTTCTCCTACCTCCGGCCCCGTTCAAGACCGGCTGGATATGCTGATACCCTCTCGTACAGCTTCCAGACTTGTGTACCGCGAACACAGAAGGAGTTACCGTGTGACCACACGCACCACTCCCTACATCACTGCCCAGAGATCTGTTGGCCTTGACCCGGAGGTGGTTCCCGCCATCCCCCCCAAGGTCAGTCTGTTCTGCTGGTTAACAAAGATCTGCCATTTCAACTTGTTGACATTAGTGATTTCAATCTTCCTACATACAACTTCAATAACCTAACAGATCCGACTCAGTACATACCTATTGAGAAAAAGACAATTAAAGTAGAAAAATGTATTTGTTAATTCATTGTTTTTATCGTCAATTTGAATAAATGAATTACTTAGTTGGGTTCTTAGATTCTCAAAAAATAGGATTCTCAGTAAAACGCTCCTCTAATATATATAGTAGGAGCTTGATTTTACTGAATAATTTTTGCCTATTTTATTTTATGTATCTTGTGTGGTCTAGAGAAGTGAGCATTTTCAGCAATCATTGGGAATTCATCAGTCTGGAGATAGGTCAGTGAGCATGTGGTCCAAACCCGCTGTTAGACGTAAGACAAAGATTGTTTGCACAATTGGACCTTCCACTAACACAAGGGAAATGATATGGAAAATGGCTGAGGCTGGAATGAATGTTGCCCGACTCAATATGTCCCATGGAGACCATGCTTCTCACCAGAAAGTTATAGATTTGGTCAAAGAATATAATGCACAAGCTAAGGATAATGTCATTGCCATTATGCTTGACACCAAGGTTACTTCACACTTACCAAACCGCACTCCTCGATCTGACATGCCCATGTTCTTCACTCAGCGATCAGTTTTTTGTATCTTCAGGGTCCTGAAGTTAGGAGTGGGGACTTGCCACAGCCAGTCATGCTCAAAAGTGGTCAAGATTTCACTTTCACTATTCAAAGAGGGGTTGGCACATCAGATAGTGTCAGTGTCAACTATGATGACTTTGTGAATGATGTAGAAGTTGGGGACACACTCCTTGTTGATGGTATGACGCCGTTGTCTTTTATATATTTCTTTCTCTCGTATTATTCATGTTTGTTGCAACATAACTAATTCTGTCAAAGTACACTGGAAAATAAGGCCCTAGTAAACCACCTTCACCGGCAACTCTAGGGGTACACGTACATCTACATCTCTAAATTATCCAGTTACATTGATAAAACTTATTAATTGAAAGTTTGTGCCTGGAGTCTAAGAGCTTTGTTTCTCATTTTAAACTTTTAAAGAAGCGCCACAGCTTGCACGAATCCCCGTTTCTAGTTTAGGGTGTTAATAATGTATCTTGCCTCAGTTCCATTTAGGAAAAAAAAAAAAATCTTCTCTCTGGTTGAAGGTTCATTCTGATTAAAAATATAGAAAGAGCAGCATGGTCAAACAAAAGAAACTAGCCACTAATGGTATGACATTGGAAGGCTAATGTCGTCATTATGTACATTTCAGGTGGAATGATGTCCTTTTTGGTCAAATCCAAAACTGAGGACTCTGTGAAATGTGAAGTATTAGATGGAGGAGAACTCAAATCAAGAAGACATCTGAACGTTCGAGGAAAAAGTGCAACTCTTCCTTCAATTACTGGTATCGTTTGATTTTACAGAGATCAATTTTATAGCCTTGCCCTAACTTTGTGGGTCGTCATTGAACTGTCTATGAGAGCCTTTACCATATAAATTGAATATTTACTGGCGCAGATAAGGACTGGGATGACATTAAATTTGGAGTGGATAATAAAGTTGACTTCTACGCGGTTTCTTTCGTCAAAGATGCAGACGTAGTCCATGAATTGAAGAACTATCTTCAAAGTAAAAGAGCTTGCCGCTAAACGTTTTGCCAACTATATAATGATATTTATACCTCTATTTAATATTTTATTTAATTTCATCTGCAGGCTATGGTGCAGATATTCATGTTATTGTTAAAATTGAAAGTGCAGACTCAGTTCCTAATCTGCACTCCATTATTACTGCATCTGATGGGGTAATCACATAGACTTCAGCTTCAGTGTAAGTGCGGACTATTTTGGGACGATTGTTGATCATGATAGAAGCGTCGTACTCTTTTTACAGGCGATGGTTGCCAGAGGGGATCTTGGTGCTGAGCTTCCTGTCGAGGAGGTTCCACTTTTGCAGGTAACTTTCGGTTTGTCAATAAAGACCATTTAATAAAAATATATTTCATGGGACAGCTGGAACTTCTTTATTCTAAGGCTAAGGCAGGAACTTGTCTATGTTATTTTGTAGCTAAGGAAATATCTCAAAACAAAACTTGAATATTACAGGAGGAGATAATCAGGAAATGTCATATGATGGGAAAAGCTGTTATCGTGGCAACAAATATGTTGGAAAGCATGATTGTGCATCCAACACCAACTCGAGCGGAAGTGTCGGATATTGCCATTGCTGTCCGAGAAGGCGCTGATGCAGTAATGCTTTCTGGGGAAACTGCTCATGGAAAGTAAGTTGGTTTCATGATGATTACTTTTGTACTACACGAAGTATTCATTCCTCTTATGAAATCTCTTGCAACTTTTTTTACATCCTACTCTTTCCTTCTACGAAGTCATGTATTTCAGCAAATTAGAATGCAGAAACCATTCAGAAATGAAGCTTTTGTTACACATTTCTTTTCTGCACCAAAGTCCATGCGATGAATGAGTAGTGAATTTATAGGAGATTTCTGGTGATCCTTTTAAGTTTTTTCTCTTTCCCTTCTGATAAAAAAAAAAGCTAAATAATCCTTGAACATCATACAAAAAAGTGTATATTTTGTGTGGCAGTTATTTCTATGACTTGAACTCGCAAGGGTCTGAATACTTATCAGAAGATCAATTGTTGATTTTCTTGGTGATGAAGCTTAATTTTTGTTGCTCGCGCATGATACTTATATTAGTTTAAAGTATTTCATATTTCCTTAACTCACATCAAAACATGTAGCATAGGATGTTGTGAGGTTCTGTGAACACTTTCAAGGATATGTTTCACACCATTGCAGGTTCCCTTTGAAGGCGGTCAAGGTAATGCATACAGTATCACTACGGACAGAAGCAACCATTGCTACTGGCCAGATGCCAACCAATCTCGGCCTGGCTTTCAAGGTTATCCACATATATGTCCATCATCATTCTTTGGACGTTCCATACCGAATCTTTATGTTGTACTCTTTCTCCTTTTGATAGTTAATAACAGATTGTGATTACGGAAATTTGTGCTGTACAGAACCACACTAGTGAGATGTTTGCATATCATGCAACAATGATATCTAACACTCTTGGGACTTCACTTTTAGTCTTCACCAGAACAGGCTTCATGGCGATTCTGTTAAGTCACTATAGGCCTTCGGGAACAATATTTGCCTTAACAAATGAGTGAGTTGTATACCATCAACTTGGTTACCTAATATTAGCCAACTAACTAGTACTGACATTTTGATGTTACTGGATAAACTTACACATCATCTATGAAAGGTCCTATTTGATCAGGTCATGAAAGTTGCACTTCTAAAGTCATCATAGCTGATTGTTTTGACATATATTATACCTGCAGCAAGAGAACTCAACAAAGACTAGCTCTATACCAGGGGGTCTGTCCAATTTACATCGAGTTTTCAGATGATGCTGAAGAGACTTTCAACAATGCTGTGGCTTTGCTGCAAGTAAGAAACAGTATTAATATTCAAGCCTTACCTTTCTGGAATAAGAATTTTGTGCCATGATCTAAACTTAAATGTTCATTGTTCTTGATTTGCATACACATTTAGGGTAGTTTAAAGCTAAACCAAGTGAATATATAGTTTCCATTATTCTATTTAGTTTTTCTTTTACATATTGCTCATCACTTTCAAATTTCGTAATATGATTATTTAATTTTTTTTTTTAGTTGATGATGAATATATTAGAAATTCCTGAAGTGTTTCTCCTGTGGTTCCCATATTTTAGAGTATGCTTTTAAAAAAATAAATAAATCCTCTGTTATGGGGTAAAGAAAAATCAAACAAAGATATCTGAAAAATAAATTTGTAAAATCATGTATTTTCTATCCAACTGATAATTTTTTTCTCTTTTCCCTCAAATATAGGACGAAGGACTAGTGAAACAAGGAGAAGAAGTTGCTCTTGTCCAGAGTGGTAGGCAGCCCATCTGGCGATTCCAGTCCACACACAACATTCAAGTCAGGAAAATATAATATGCTTCGATGGGAGCATCATACGTATAGTGGGCTGAGATAAAAACAAACCATAGAGCAAATGCATCCTGTCTTGCCAAGATAAATTTGGCTGGGTTATTTTGTGCTCTCTTGTTGTTTTGAATCACTTGCGGCATGCCGTAACTTCTTAATTTGTTCTTCAGAGAGTTCATTGCCGTATTTAAAAATGCATAATTGTCATCCATCAGTTCTTTCATAGCAATTATAGTTTTGAAGTTGGAAGTGTTGAAGTGGTGTGGAGCTTCTTTGCTGCGGTGTTTATGATTTGATGGTAGTCCTATTAAGAAACTGGAATCAAGGAGTGGTTCAAGATGAGACTATAATGCTGCAGTGCATGAAAAGATGAACAGGGCATTCATTATATGTTTCTTGCATGCATGCTGTTACTCGCTTCTCTAATAATTATAGCAGGAAAGGCCCGATGATCCCCTTGCAATCTCCATTCAACTTAGGATGCTCTTGTCCCTAAGAGTCCACTTGCGGTGCTGCCTGCCATGTGCACATTTCACATTTTTCTTGTTTGCACCTTTTCCTTGTGTTATGGCGCATCCTCTGGAATGTGTTCCTTGTTTATAGCAGGTTGCATTTTAATGTATGAACATACATAGCTAGACACGAAAAGGTAAGGTCGAAAACCAGGCTTTGATTGAAGTTAAACGGGGAAGCTATTTGTGCTTGAAAGACTAGGATTTAGGCATTTCTTACTCTTTTAATCATATAATGATAGTTGGTGATTGAATCAACAATCGACATGCATTAGATGTGTGATTCAAGAGTAAAGGATAATGATATTTGGTCCTTTTTTATTTGGAAATAAACATGGTCTATTTCCAGCTCGTACTCAACATAATATTTATATAGTACAAATAAGTGAAGTATAAATCTTGAAATAATATTTAAATCGAATTTTTATCTCTTACTTGCACTTGTAAACACTATTTTTATAACTTAAACCATTCATTATCCTAAAATTAATGAAGAAATTATTATTTTAAATAGGACATAGAGGTAAAAGTAAAGCTATGTCACAGAGGGTTCAACAATTGTAATAAACCCTTTTTGAACTTCCTCTTAAAATATTATAATATATCCCTCATCAAAGCCATTGTTTACAATCAGAAACTACATTATCCCATCTATGACAATCATGTATATAGTTAAGAGTAGTCAATGCATACAATCCGACTCGACTGCTGTAAACTAAAAATGATACGACCTTTTCTCTCACTTAGAACATATGCATCGGTGGGGGGATTTATTCCATGGAGAGATCGTTCTATCTCAATGTGAAAACGTTCTTTCCACTTTCAAATGCACCGGTTGAGAGGAAGAACGATCTGGAGGTAGAAAGAACATCTTCAAGTCGATCTTCCCGAGCACGCCGAGGAGATCGATCGCGGGAGGAGAGAGACGCTGCAGAGGAGAGAGGAAAACACGTGCTTTGCACGTGACTGACAATCCAACGACAAGATTTTATAACGGGAAAAAGATCTGGTCCTTTGGATCAGATCCAAATTTGATCTAACGGCTCAGATTGATTTTCAACAGAATTTAAGCCAAAAAAATTTAAAAAAATCGAAAAAAATTATGGAAAAACAAAATTTTCTATCTAAAAAACCACTATAAATCTTCTACTCTTCTACATCAAACTTCACACAAAGTTTCAATACTTCACTCTTCTCTCATATTTCTATTCACATATTTCATCTCTTCTCTCAAATTTTCAATATGTCGAGCAATTGGTCTATGTCCAAAGATGTGCAATTGTGCATTTTATTTTGTCATCGAACCAATTACCGGCAATAGACAAAGAACCGACAAGTTGTGGGAAAAAGTTCACACCGATTTTCAATCAAATTGGGTTATGCGTGACGATGAGGTAATTACTACTAATTCAAGATCTCAAACCGTCATTATTTCTCGATTGCTAAGTTGAAACCAAATTTATCTTATTGGGCATCATGCATTGCATATGAAAGAAGAAATCCGAATCGGGCGGCAATGCTCAAGATGAGGTAAATTATTTAATTAGCATATTCAACATAATTATTTTATTTAAAATTTCATGAAATCTAATTTATTTTAGCGTTCGAATAGATAGGTAAGACAAGCTCAAACTATGTACGTCGCAAAAAAAGAAGAAGATGACATTCGTACATTTGAATGTTGGGAACAAGTTCAGTCAAATCAAACATTTGCACCTACAGAAACAATTCCTCCACCGACTTATGGAGGTGGTGCACCATTGCAAGCAACTCCTCCATCGACGTATAACCATGATGATAGTCCGATTATGGAAGAAGTCCACGAAGAACCAATATTTTCTACACCCGAAAGTAATCATATGAGTCCATCTAGTCCGGTGAGACCATCCGGAGTGAAGGCGGCGAAAGAGGCAAGGAGAAAGGGTAAGAAAATCACAACGTCATCTAATAATTATAATGACGCTTTAAATGTCATTGCCGAAAATCAGAAAAAAACATTGACTATCAAACAAATGCAAGTGGAGTTTGCTCAAAAACAAATGGAGCATACTCACTGGATGCAAGAAAAGGCTGAAGAGTCAAGAATTATGGAAATGAACATAGAAATGATGATCCCAAAATCCAAGAAATATTTCTCAAAGAGAAAGGCTAGTATTATGCGACATTATGAGGAAGAAGAAGATGATGTCAACAACGACAATGAAAACGATTCTTACTTTCAGATTATTACCGTCCTCAACATGATGATAGATTATGAACTTTATTGGATATTTATTTTAATGTAATGACATTTTAATTTTATCGATGTTCGAATAATTAAGTTGTCCTTAATTGATGTACTTAAATTGTTTGACATTTAACACTTGATTTACGATTAACAAAATTCATCAATGTTTTTAAAAAAATTAATTTATCAAAATTAAAAACTATTAAAAAATGTGAATAGTAATAGAAATATCTCCTCGAGATAGTTATGGTGCATAAAATGTGTAGTTTGCTATTACTGTTTGTTGAATAGTAACAGAAATTGCTTCTCGAGAAATTCCTCAACGAGATAGAACTTCCTCAACGGGTGCGGATGCCCTTACTGTTCTTCTCCTGGGACTTTGAAGCTTATTATCAACCTCCAGACTTGCCCACCCTAGCTTCATGAAAAATCAAATGGCTCAGAGTGTTCAAGCACAAGCCTTGATAACGTTAAATTAGTTTGGCCTGCATAGCAATTCTCTCCACTTCCGTCCACCACTCTTCATCATCGTCGTCGTCCCCAGTTTCTTCCTGTTTAAGAAACATAGAAGTCAAAAGCGAAATCAAAATGTGGCTCGAGGCATAACATTAATTGATGGATCACATCTTAATTAAGTGTTGATGCTGAAATAATAGGTTGCCTGTTCTTAAAGTGGTATCCAGTGCTTGACTTGCTTTGTGTGAAGAACCAATTACAAAACAAACCAAATGTTACACGGCTAAAGAGGGTTTGAACAAACTGACCACTGTATTGAGTTCTAGCATTCTCTGAGTGTTCTCTATATCTTCTGCAACTTTTATAGCTTCAAGCCACCATCCATCTTTCTTACAGCTGTCTGTAATTGAGTTGACTTGATGTGACGAATCATGTTCCTCACCGTTTACATTCAATTGCGACTCAGTGTTATTTGTTAACTCCTTGCCAGGCTCAACAGAGTCTAAAAACATTGCAGTATCAGGGAAGACGTCAAAGGGGATGGGCCGCGTAGGGGACCGATAGCCTGTATTCAAAGACAATTTTCATAAACTGCTCTGTAACATAATAAGAATGATGAGACTCGGACCAAACCTTTGTACCTCTACAATCAGGATCATGGCATTTCTGGTAATAAGTTGCCCTTCTCAAGTCGACAACATACATTACTGTCACAATCGAATCAAGAGAATTTGCTGTGAGCATAGCTTCAAAAGTATAAGTGACAACCAACTAGACAATTTAACCAGCAATTACACAAAAAAAAGGAGCTCCCTGAAAATCGTTTACTGTTTATGATGTGACATGTGAGAAATGGACTTAACATATTTCTAAAGATTCAGTTTAAAATGCCTTCAAGTGTGAAATCAAGATGCCATCAGACTATGCAACTGAATTCAAGTGTGAAATCAAGATGCCATCTGACTATGCAACTGAAGTGGCAAATAATCACTCCTCCAGGTCGAAGAAAAAAAAAATTGAAAAGAAAATTTCAAAATAGGAAGCAAGAGCAAAACAACATTACTATGGTTGCTTTTATGTTGTCTCCCAATTCTCTCGCAGTATCTATTCCTGGACATGCTATAAACCATCAATCCATATTCTGAGAACAAGTACCAGCTCTGTATTCTCCCTGAAAATGCAGAAATTTATCAGAAGAACAATGCTGAAATAATACATGCAGAATATTGAAAAAAATATTCACACAGTACACTATCGTTAGTTCTTAAGTTTAGTTTCATTCAATCTGCAAAATGACCCTTGTGGAAAACTATATTCTGATAATTTTCTTAACATTAGTTAAATACAGAGCAAGGAAGAACAAGAGCTTATATAGGGTCCTTCGCCACATTCCTAGACTTGAACGAGTTCCTGTATAGCCAAAAACAGCTGAAATAGCCGACCATCAATGATCAGTTATACACTTAGCATAAAGATCAAACATTTTGGAGGGTATATACGATAAAGGCACAAGGTGGTTTGATGATTAAAATGTTAATGTAGATGAACAAAAGATGCTAAAAATATAAATTGCAGAAAAGGTGAATAAGTTGTATGGGAATATTTTAATAAACATTTTCCATTATAACCTGATACATTGCCAATGGTTGCAATTGATTCCACATAATCGTCCAATGCTGGAAATGGTGATTTACACATATAGCACGTGCTTGATATATCTCTATTAAATGCATTCAGCTTACGTTCTGGAAGATCACTGATGTACTTGATATTTTGGTTTACCTGCATCACAATAAATATGGATGTACATAGATTATAAGGGATGTGAGTGAGTATAAATAAGGGGCATATGCCTTTTGCAAACCAGGTTTGAGGTAATTTTCTAAAAAGAAAAAGAATCACAAAATACTGTTGGACTCAAAAAATAATTTACTTAAAAATTATACTAAACTTAGTCTAGCAATACCTCCGTATCGAACTGAAGGGTCTTTATGCAATCTGCATCCATTTTGCATACTAATATTGTCTTGCAATCCTTGTCCATGTTGCATATCAAGGATGCCATAAACATATCTTCTTCACACTGTCACAGAAAAGAAACAAAGATATCAAACATAAAATGACAAGGAAATCATAGAAATGGAAATGTCCGATTGCCATATTGATCTAATCAACCAAACATCACAACTAATTCACCAAAGACTAACGAAGCTAAGCAAAACAATCGGATTGAATTTTCAGAATGCCCATGCAGTTTAAGTGTCTAATAGTTCTACAAGCAACTAATATCCAACTCCCTGTGAGCATTGAACACCTTTGCATACTGTAAAGACTAATGAGGTCAATCAACTGTAATCACAAATTGCATGTGATACAAAGTCATGTTCTATATGTTTTGCAAAATACGAATAATATACCATGTCCTTGCATTTGAAGCGCCCAGTTGGTAAAAGCACAGAGGTCTTCCCTGCTTTTGATGATAAAGGTAAACGAAAGCAACGATTTCTAGAATAGACAGCAGAGTCCACAAAGAGTTGTCTCACAGACCCAGAAGAAGTTGAGTCTTTGCAAATGAACAATTTCTGAAGGCTATCATCACTATCCTTTGCATGATTAATGCGAGAGCATATCTGATCAAGTAAACTATGTGAGAAATGAGAATGTCGAGGAGAACAGCCATAATAGACTTTAATGTAACAGAAATTTTAGACATTTGGGAATTAATTTTATATGGAGCGCGCATATCCGAATGCTGCATCTGGTATACCTCTGCTACGAATGCCCCAGCATGTATGTTATCTTTGAATGCAGCATCTGGTACTCGAACAATCAAATGACGAGAAAACTTATCTGCCCACAAGTCAAATAAAAGATCCCAACTCAATATAATATCAGCTCTTGAAATATAACTCATTTCAAACATAAAGGTAATCAGTAGGGTTACAATATCTTTATGATATCTACAAAATGGGAGTGAATCAAATACAAACCATCATTTAAGATACAAACCGTAGGAATGAACCAAATTGATGAATGTTGTTAACAAATAACACTGGACCACCTGCCATGTCATGGGATGTGCATGTGCGACATGTGCCAATCACTTGCCACCAAAATGTTCATCAGTTTGATACTTAATGTTCAATGATTTAACCGGTTTGCATGGTTTGTACCTCAAAACTTGTATGTAGTATGTACCAGATCTCACCTTTCTAGACAATAAATACAAGAACTTGTGAGTATTCAATACATCACATATCTAGCATTATTCACAAGGACCTCTAAGCAAATTTTTTATCTAAAATCTCAACTCAATTATCTCTGAATCGTAAGTTTCCCTTCCACTACCGAGCCAACTGTGATTGTAAACTTAAGGTTGCTACCGCTACCTTTTAATCCAGCGCGCCGTCCCTGATACACGTTGTGCACAGAGTTGAGCAACATCGGTTCAGTAAAATTAAACAATGAGAAAATATATATAATATGTATGTGCCCTTCCGTTCTATAATCTTCGTAAAAGTTACATAGGGTCACTCTCAAAAAATAGCATGAATAGAAAGTACCCTAATAAGTTTATCGATGGACCAGTGTGGGACATGATGCTGTTATTGAAATTTCTGCAACTAATTGCTCCAGAAAAGAATGAGCACACCCGGGGGATGCATCAAGTTATGTTTGCATTCAAAAAGGAACTGATTATTAAAATGAGACAAGGAAATAACAACCATACATGCCTTCAGTGGAAGAATCAAGCTCAACTATCCAGTCCACGCATCCATCTATAGAGTATTTGTCGCGCAAAGCATCCAGAACTACTCCTATGAGTACATCTACCATTTCATCTCCATTCTTATCATGATTATCTTTGTTATTGAACTCCAGATCAAAATATAGATGACATGGTAACCCCTGAAAACATACGGTAAGCAAACTTTATTGTTGATTATGTAAATCAAGGAGGAGAAACTCCAAAACACAAAAAGTAGACAAGCAGTATTGAGAAGTGCTAATGTGCTATGGAAGACATCAAATGGATCATGATTCTAATAATAATATCTGTGTCTGGTAACGTCAACACAACAATTCCATGAGCAGATAAACTCACCTCTTGTATTACTTCATAATGGTGTCGATGATTTGCGTTAATCAGTTTGTACCTGAAAATCACAAGGATAAGAAACAACTGCAAAGTTAGTTAAAAAGCCTTGATCATTTATATTTCCTCCTCATGATCATTGGTTTAAAATCTTAAAAATAGACCTTCGCAAGAATTCCTTATATGATGAAACAAGGAACCTCCTTTGCCCACTAAAATGATCTTGATAACTAAAAATACGAACATTCTGATGCTCCTTTGTGAACTTTATAGCTTCATCTTGTCGCGGAAATGTAGCCCATACTTCCCTGCTCAAGGATTGAAATACAAAAGCACATCACCATTTAAATACCAAATATCCAGGCTTTAGCTGTTATTTTGAAGATATTCTTATTCAGCACTGAGTACCTTGAAGGTTCAACAATAGCATGGTCACTGAGATCTGAACGTATTTCATGTAGCAAACGCAACAAACGAGACTGCCTTTTAGAAGGTACACCACGTGGAGATCCATAAAAGACAATGGGTGAGAACTGCTTCCTGCTGTTGATTTTGTTTGATACAGTTGATTGAGAAATGATCTGTCCACAAAAGCTTTTGATGAGAATTTCAAATTTTGGTTGTCATCAAAGATAGCCTACTCAAAATAATAAGTATCCCTCAAAAAAAGGAACTTTGTCATAATGGAATGTGATGATGTACATAATAATAGTTCTATGCTCAAGATAAATATGGTTTTCAATCATCGATTTAGTTGAAAAGAGTCATATATACTTTATCACTGGAAAACTCAGCGACTTTGGCATTTTTATGTCTCCTTTCAACAGATCCTGATGCTGGGCTGTCAGATTGTCCAGTTGTGTCAGGATGTTTAGGTTCTCGTTTGCTTCTTTTTCTTTCTCTAAAAGCTGATTCTGTCATTAATAAAATGAAGTTCATTATAACACATTTGGGGATATTTAGGCTGCAAAGTAGTGATCACGAATCACATGCATTGACTTAAAATTTTGCAATGTCAATGCAAATTCAGACTCTGCAGTGGAATGGAATAATGCAAGGAAAACCAAAATGAGTTAATTTTAGAGAGTGAGACTGAAAATGAAGGCAGTTGTGAAACAAGACACAGCAGCATATATGCCAGGTTCAACAAAGCATTATAATAAGGGAGGGAGAGAGAGTATCAAAGAAGAAGAAGGAAACCGTCGCGCGGGGAAAGCTGCAATGAGATTGTAAACTGAAGAAAGAAAAAGAGGTGACATTAAGGAAAGAGGGAAAGGAGAGCGTACGGGGAGGAGTGATGCCGCACTTGAAGCATTCAAACAGTCGATCAACGTCGTCCGTCTCCACCATTTACTCTTCTTTCGCAGTTTCAATCCACAAAATTAGGTCTCTCTATAGGTTATCGCTGAAAATTTTCAAACTTGCCATTAACACATAACTTGTTTCCAAATTTGCCACACTTCTCAACTTACTTCCCGAAATGCCATATTTTTCACAAACCGCTACTCCCAGTAGCGGTTTGTTGATTTTTATAAATTAAAATGATGACTGGACGATGAGTTGGCCGCGACGTGTACCTAAAACAACAAACCGCTACTGCCAATAGCGGTTTGACCAAAATAATCGGTCAAATCGCTACTCTCAGCATTAGAAATAATGGACAAACCGCTACTGGGAGTAGCGGTTTGTTGTTTTAGGTACACGTCGCGGCCAACTCATCGCCCAGTCATCATTTTAATTTATAAAAATCAACAAACCGCTACTCCCAGTAGCGGTTTGTGAAAAAGATGGCATTTTGGGAAGTAACTTGAGAAGTGTGGCAAATTTGGAAACAAGTTGTGGGTAAGTGGCAAGTTTGAAAATTTTTCGTTATCGCTAAATGCAAAAGAAAGGATAATGTTCCGGAACCGTTAGGATCTTGTTGTAATTGTTCACAATATCTAACATTCTATTATTCTTTCTGCCCTAATCCTTTTTTATTTATACTTTACCCAACCCCTCCAAAATGCGCTTCAATTTTTTTTATTTTAAAATATTCATTCGAATAAAAATACTTGGTTTGAAATTGAAATGTACATCGTTTTGATATTGTTGTATTTGGATTAGTTATACCAAATTTAAATTCATATATATATATATATATATATATATATATATATATATATATATATATATGAGGAAATCAATTTTCTTTTACATGCACTTTTTACATTTTGAGTTGTTTCCGTTTTATTTATAACTATCTCTTATGTATCCTAAATGATAATAGTTCTCGCCACCTAGTTGTTTTGGAAAATATTCTTATGGTATTAGAAGTACATTCGACTAAGAAGCATGTTTCCATCCTTATTGGCAAATGATTTCCCAATCCTCTTCTTCCTTTGTTAACACTATAATCCACATGATAACTATCAAACTTTTTCAAATTAATTTTTTTATTGGAAAAATCAACTTATTTCTCTTGAAATTCGACTGTCCCACTAGGACTGTTCCAGACCACTTTGTTAGCGCAATGCTTAAATAGGGAGTTTCGGTAGTTGTTAGTCACAACATAAATGGTACAATAACTGTAAATGACACAGGATATGTTTATCCTGGTCAGCTCCACGAGCCTATCCAAAGGGGGTTTCTCTGAACATCAAGTGGAAAGCACTTCACTATTCGAATGAGCAAATACAATAGGTCTTAAGTAACACAACTCCCTTGGGTTACCGCTATGTAATTGAATCACCGTGAGTGTGTCTGACTCCCTCAGACTGAGATACCTCTCTTGTCCACCTCGATCTGCCTCCCACATATCAAAAGTTCTCTTCCCGAGAACACCAGCACTGTAACACAGTCTGTTCAATCTTAAATTGGAGCACCTTGCGATCAACTTCTCTTAAGCTCAACTTCTACCAACTCCGATGATGATCGCTGATCTGATTGCCCCTACGTACTGAGTTCTTTTCTTGATAATTTATATTCGTAGTCCCCTTCATTTCCTGATCTCTTCATCCTATATAGATTAGATTACTTTTGTTTCATTTAAGAAACTAGGATATATTGATCATATTTTCCTTATTCAGAATAAGAATCCAATCTACGGATCTGCAGGATCTTATGAATATTGTCATCAGATTATCGCCCAGAATATTTCTTTGCTTTACTTGGCTATGAAATATTTGCGACAAGGTTGATTGATCTCATAGCACATGTCTGTTGCACCCTTTGGTTTTGTACCGTTTGCCAAAAAACATGTCATACATATATCCATGGGGGACCAGGATTTAACATCTCTACCTGAGGGTCTAGACTTATGATATGTTGATGGAACTTCGGTTCCACCATCTCCTAGCAACCTCTAAAATATTTGGCATGGAGCAGTCGATCAACAACTTATTTGTCATCTACAGTAGAGAATACAATCATTAATTGTCTTCTACAGTAGAGAATACAGTCAGCCAACAATAAATTTACAACTTATCTGCACCTCATTTCTATCGGAATCCAAGACAATTTTTCGAGCTAACACTACACTAACACCCACTCTTTAACCTTCCCAGTCATTTAAGTCGCAAGCCTTGTCCCTCAACACGCCCAACCAACTAAGTCACCAACACTGACCCCAAAATGGTCCGAAACCATTGTTTGTATCACAATTGCACCCTAACTAGTCCAAGGTCAATGCCTGTACGCACCTCCTGAGCCGTCATCATTTGAAGATGCGACTCGAAATGCCAAATTGAACTCTACATGTCTTGATAGGGAAATTTCAATCCTGAAGCATTATGTGAAAAGGCAAGCAGCGTGTTGGATTCATAAGGTTTTGATGATAACAAACACTTAACTAATTAATCTAATTAGTGTGCAGGAAAGATTTTGGCTTCATTGATGATAAATATTAGGAGGATATTTAAAAGAGATTTGGAAGATATTTGAAGATATGTGGAAGATATTTGATAACAACTTTATGAGAAGTTGTTATCAAATCAAGAAGATAATTTTCTAGCACTAGATTTGGATTGATCCTAAAGAATATCCAAAGATAATTGATGATAACTTTATGGGAAATTATATTAGATTAACTTTCCTTCTTTATTAGATGTGATTAATATTCGGATTAGGGATATATTAGATTGGGATTAGAGGATCCTAATCTAAGGAAACCCTAGTATCCATGGTGCTACAATAAAGACGAACGCGGAGCTAGAGAAATTGGCGAGCGTGCGGAAGAAAAGAAAGCGAGAGAACAAGTGCGTGCAACTTGAATCAGAGCTTGAAGTGAGCACCAGGAGCTTGAGCGCTTGCGGTCAAGAGTGAGTTAGATCGGGTCGAGGGTTGGATTGAGCTAGAGTGACAAAGATAAGATTGGTGAGTGTACGGAGTGTACAAGTGAGAAGCTTAGTCTTTTGTACTCAGCAAGAATATCCTAAATACAGAATCGATCGATTCACAAACCCTTCCAGGGGATACTGGAAGGTAGTGGTTTTACTCAGTTGCTTGATTAAGTACTGAGGTTTCCACTATAAATCACCGAGTAAGCGTATTTAATTTTCCTACATTTATTATTCCGCTGCTGTCTTACCTCTCAGAGAAGACATTGCTTTCTTACCCGAGAGGGAAAGCTAACCTAACGATCCAACAATTGGTATCAGAGCCAAGGCTCTAGATTTTTGTTAGCTTTTCGCAGGAAAATGGCCGCAAACAACTCGATACACGACTCCTTCTGGAAACCACCCATTCTGAACCCAGGAGAGTATGACTGGTGGACCCAACAAATTGAAGCCCACATATGATCATTAGATGGACAACTCTGGAGGGTAATCGAATAGGGACCAATACCTATCAAAGGAAAAGAAAAAGGAAGACTTTAAGGATGAAGAATACAAAGCACTAGAAAAAGAATTACTATATGCTGCACTCTCCCTCAGAGACTTGAAATAGGTCTTAAGGTACAAGACATCTCAAGACATTTGGAATGGACTCTTGAGACTTTATGGAGGGAATGAAGACATTATGAAAAACAGAATCCTCGCTGCTGCAAAAGACTACGAAAGTGCTCTACAGGGCAAGAACGAATCACTAAAGGACTTCCATACCCGCTTTCAAACTTATGTCGGACAGATGGAATTTCTAGGAGAAACACTCCCCGAATGGAAAGTAACCCATCATTTCCTACAAGCACTAAATGATAAGTGGGACGCGGTAACTCTGGCACTGCAGGCACAGAGCAACATCAAAAAGATAACGCTAGAAGAACTGGTTGCAAGTCTTCAGAGCAATGCGGGAATCATAGAAAGAAAACTGGCTAGAAGGAAACCAGATGAGACTCATTCAATCGCCCTCAAGATCGAAAAGGCCTTCGACCTTGCTCAAACAGATGAACATAATGAGGAAGAAGACGAGACCACAACACAAATGACAAGAGCATTCAAGATGGCAAGAATTAATGGCGAACGAAACTTTTCCATGAAAAGCCAGAAGAGAGACGTATCTCTGAGGGAAACAAGGATATTTTGTGCTATCACTGCCAACGCAAAGGGCACATGACAAGGAACTGTATCAAGAAAAGAAGTGGTGAGCCGCTAGCTCAGAAGAGTGTACAAGCCATGCTTGCGACTTGGGGGGAATCTGAAGATGACAGCAATGGTGATCAATCAACCAGGTGCCTGATGGCTCACTCAAATACCTCTGAGGTAACCTCTCCCTTCTCACTCAATAACCCTGTTTATATTAACGCTGGATTCATTGATGTAATAAAAGGCTTAGTGAAGGAGAACGACTGACTCAGCCAGATCATAGAAGAAAGGGATGATTTGATTGATGGAATGATTGGGAATAACACACTTTGGGCCAACAAAGCAATGCGGCTTGAGAAGGAAAAGGAGATAGACACACTTGTGAGGAGCATCTGACCAACACCTGTGAGGTACATCTACTAAAGGTCAAAGATCTCGAAACCAACGTGACAACACTAAAGATAGACATAGCAGAGCTGCTACACTCCTTCAAAAAAGCCAGAGAAGAAACTGAAAGAAAAGAACAGTGGATAAAAGAGCATGAGGTCACGCGAATGGAAAGAGAACCACAAATGGATCATTGCCACACTTGTGAGGAGCATCTGACCAACATCAAACATCTGGAGGACAGCCTGACACAACTAAAGACTGACAATACAAAGCTGCTGCGCACTTTAAATAATATTAGAGAAGGTGAGGCCGAAAGGAAAGAACAATGGATACAGGACAAGAGAACATAAGAGCCGAAGAACAGCGCACGGATTTCTCAAAACACTTTACCCGACCGGGAATTGGATTCGCGGAGGAGGACTCTGCCCTAACAAGTAAGACAAGATCAAAGGGAATATGCAACTGCTCTTGCCAGAATTCCCTACCAGGTAACAGATCCTCAAACAGGTATCCGTCTGAGGACTCTGTTCCCTTCAATGCAAAGAAGGCGTATGCAATCTGGAAGAAGCAAACTATGAACAAAAAACCTTTCAGCATTGATCTTTAAGCTAGAAAGAACAACAAATCCGTCCCTGCCGAAAGGAGCAAATATGTAGGACTGAAGTGTCATCGCACGTGCTGGCATTGTGGTAAAGAAGGTCACTATAGGAGAGACTGCCACCAGTTAAGGAAACTCGAGGAAAAGAATTGGAATATCTATGGAATAGTTACCTAAAGAAAACCCAAAACCTCTCTAAGAATCAAGATTGAACTTCCCAATACTCCAACAAAGTTCTAGCTCTTCTCTATACCCAGTAAGCCCAAGCTTGTCTGGGTACAAAAAAATTGAGATTTCCCTTGCAGGTAAGAGTGAGGTCCCGTCCCTGGTATATTGACAGCGCTGCTCGAAACACATGACCAGAAATCAAGGATGGTTCAACTCACTCCGAAGTGTACATATTCTTTAGAAATAAGAGAAAGGGAAAAGTTTCAGGTTTGGGAAAGGTACAAGAGTCAGGTTCCTCACCCATAATGAGGAAATAGAAGAAGCATTCCCTCAGGGGGAAGAGACTGGAGCATTACCTCAGGGGTAAGAGGAAGAGGCTTCAGTACCTATCGAGGAACAGCTCAGGATGACACGCAGCCTGAACAAAGAACCACTTCCAGCGGGATAAGAGTTCGGCCGCCCCCAAATCTAAGATATTCTCAACGCTATATACCTTCCAAAGACAAGGAAAGAATTCCAATTCATTTTCAACTCACTTATTCTTACATTGTGCAGTTATATCTTTTGTCTCCCTTGCAGAACCCAAAACAGTGGTTGACTAGTAGTCAAATGATATAATCAGTAAGAAGGAATCGACTACGACGAGACCTTTAGCCCTGTCTCTAGGTTAGAAGCTATTCGTCTATTGATTGTTTATCCTACTTGTTTTGGCTTCATCTTGCAGCAAATAGACGTCAAGACTGCCCTTCTTAATGGCAATCTAAAAGAGGAGGTAGACAAGACTCTGCTCCCCCTTAGGGAAGAAAAGCATACACTGGTGGTACAAGGTCAAGATGGGAGTCGGATCCATCAACAAAAGTATCTCAAGAAATACTCAAGAAGTTTGGAATGGGCATCTCCTAGACGTGCCACACTCCCATGTCCCCAAATGAGTACCAGGGAAAGAATGACAGCTCCCCCGCCTTGAATTCAACTCTGCATAGAGGAATGATCAGATCACTACTTAATCTAACGGATAGTAGACTTGACATTATGTTTAGTGTTTGCTTATGTGCTTGTTATCAGGTTGATCCAAGAGAGACACGTGTGGAAGTGGTAAAGCGGATACTGCATTACTCGAAAGTTACGTACAGATGCACTCTGCTTATGGTATCCCAGAGGGAGAACCTGCGACTTCCAGGGTTTACAGATGAGACTATGCTAGAAGCAGAACCGATCGAAAGTCCTCATCAGGAGTGACTCAAATCCCAGGCCCCTGCCTTACCTCATGGGGATCAAAGAAATAGAACTCCATTACCAACAGCTAAGTGACTATGATTTCGATATTTATCATTCTCTTATATTTTGTGATAATTCCATTGCCATAAATATCTTAAAGAACCCTGTGCAGTTCTCACGTACTAAACTCATAGATATATGATATCATTTTCTGCATGAAAAGGGGCTTGTAACAATAAGGTTTTGTCGCACGGAGGATTAAGTAGCTGCCACATTCACCTAAACACTGGACAGAGAACTCTTTGAAAAACTGTGTCTGGAACTGGGTATGTCTTCCCTCAACTAACTTATGTGTTTCCTGACAAAATTCTTCAATGACTGGCTATGAAAACATACGTAAGTATCTGTTCTAGATTGCATTTAATTTTGAAACCCTTTTTCTTAATCACTTTTGGGTAGCTTTTGCATTGTAGCATCTTGAGTATATAGGTATCATATTTTTTGTCTAACACTGATTCCAGAAAGACATGATGAGTTTCCTTCTGGACCTAATGAGTCTTTTAGAATGTTGATCCCACTCTATAAGCCAAGGAAGATCTCAAAAGCCAACCTTAGCCGCTCAGGATCTGACGCCCCTATGGACCCATTGCTATATTAATCACTGGGGCGATCAATCTTGAGGTACTCATATATTGCTCACAGACTCTCTCACTTAAAATTTCTTATTTGTGTGATGCCTCTCTTGTACCACTTGGGTAACTCAACCACATCATACCCCTCCTTGATTGAACCATAATGCTCAAACCGAGTATCTGGGCTGAACAGAAAGTTTCGAGCTGGAGTTATCGAGCAGAAACAAATGGCGAGAAAACAAGGGAAAACATAAATCGAAAAAGGAAAAACTGGGCAGCAACTCCATGGACATACTTATCAAGTCTTGGGATAAGTTGTCGGAAACTGGAGAGAATTGAGGAATTTGATTATCAAACCTTGGTATTTCTCAAAATCAGGGAGTTTACCTACTAAAGAGGAAGCATAGCAACCTTGCCTAGATCATGACACATCACATATTCGCAACATGGGTAAACATGGCATGACACATCCCGGTGTGGTAAAGATCATTCTCATTAATAGTCATGCACCAAGCAGAAAGGAGATCTGTGCATAGAAAGGATTCACAAATGATCACTGCGATAAAATGGGGTATACGTTCCTCTCTGGGGTCAGTTGAGTAAAGGAGGCTCCAAAATCCAAATCTGTCACGGTGGTGTCCCCGGTGGAGGGAATGCAGACAGCTGCCCATTCAGATATCTCTCAGGTGAATGTCAACCTGTCATGGAGGGAATTCAGAGGCGGGAGGGTATGAGTACCTCCCTGTTCGCACACCTGCAAGAAAGTATTTGTGATGCCCGGTGATCAGTTTATGCTCTTATGGTTCACCCTCTCCTTGTTTCCCCGCCTCATTATACCCGTTCCTTGCTATTCCTTTGCTCCTCATCATGCGCGGCCTGTTATCTATGTTAGTCTTAAATTGTGCCTCCTGTCTTGCACTTGGTGCCACTTTGTATGGCATCCGGTTTTAATTGATAAAGGGGTTTCTAAATTGGTGTAGTCTTTAACTTGTTACTATCAATTTCTTTTTGATGATGCCAAAAGGGGGAAGTTATACAGAGAATGCATAGTCTGAGGGGGAAGTAACATATCGAATTCTATACACATGTTTTTTTTCCTGAGGAGGAACTAACCGGTGCTACACCTAATAGGGAATGATTGAACATGCTATACCTGATAGGGAATTGATTAGGACATTTATGAAACACAGCGTACTTTATGCTCACAATTTTCTATTGTTTCCTGTTTATCAAAGAAGTGTTTGTCATCATCAAAAAGGGGGAATTTGTTGGATTCCTAAGGTTTTAATGATAACAAGCACTTAACTAATTAATCTAATTAGTGTGCAGGAAAGATTTTGACTTCATTGATGATAAATATCATGAGGATATTTAAAAGATATTTGGAAGATATTTGAAGATATGTGGAAGATATTCGATAACAACTTTATGAGAAGTTGTTATCAAATCAAGAAGATAATTCTCTAGCATTAGATTTAGATTGATCCTAAAGAATATCCTAAGAAGATCCAAAGATAATTGATGATAACTTTATGGGAAGTTATCATCAAGCCCAAATATATTATGGGATATATTTTGGGCTTAACGAATATATCCTCTAAATAATTCAGGAAGCAAATGTAATTATATTAGATTAACCTTCCTTCTTTATTAGATGGGATTAATATTCGGATTAGATTGGGATTAGAGGATCCTAATCTAAGGAAACCCTAGCATCCATGGTGCTACAATAAAGACAGCCGCGGGAGAACTGACGAGTGGAAGGCTCGGTCGAGGTTCGTGCGGAAGAACTCACTAGTGGCAGGTGGTCACTGAGTGAGGGGGAGTTACTCAGAGTGTGCAGCGCTCTTGGAGTGGTTCGATCGGCTCGGCAGGAGGCCTTGGAGCGACGCGGACAGAGTGCTTCAGCTGGTGTTACAGCTGTTGCTGCAGCAACTCTGCTGAGTAGTGTAGGATAGAATAGGCTGAGTTCTTTGAGAGGATTGTAGCTATTCTAGACTGACATATTGCAGAGAGTGTGCTGGCACAAATCAGAGCTTGTTCTGATTGTGCTGAGTGGTCAACAAGAGGTTGAGTAGCATAGGTTGCGTGCGTTGTAACCTAGTGTACTTGGAACCTTTGGTTGAGTGGATTGAGGACTGGAGAATAGTCCTCCCCAGACGTAGGCAGATTGGCCGAACTGGGTGAACAAATCTGTGTCCTATTCATTGTCTGTTGTGCCTACATTTAAGTGAACAAGAGTGTGGATGCAGCAACTGCTAGTTCACAAATCTGCATAAGTAGAGACACTTGAAATTTCAATTGGTATCAGAGCGGGAACTCGACACACAGAGTTAAAAAGATCCTACAGTGTCTCTGAAGAAGCAAAGACAATGAAGGAAGGACAGAGCACAAGCAGACCTCCATTGTTGGAAGATAGCAACTATGGATGTTGGAAGGCGGGAATGAAGGTCTTCCTAAAGACGATGGATGAGAAGGCTTGGAGAGCAGTAGTGTCTGGATGGTCACAGCCTCTTATCATCGACGACAAAGGAGTTGCACTGGAGAAACCAGAGGAGTTATGGACAGCTGAAGAGAAAGCTGTAGCAATCAGTAACTCAAGAGCCTTGAACGCGATATTTGCCGCTGTTGACGCAAATAATTTCAGGCTGATCTCTGAATGTGAAGTTGCCAAGCAAGCATGGGAGATTCTTCAAATGGCTCATGAAAAGAACAAGATCGTTGCTGCAAATTGGAGAGACGAAGACAGTGAGGAAAAATCTGACCAAATTAGCAATGTTGCTTTGATGATTGAAACTGATATGGAGAGCACCGTTTCAACAAAGCCAGAAATTGTTCATGGTGTTGAGGAGTCAGACAGTGGTGATGATGAGGAAATCACTGAGGAGTCCATTGCCAAAAACTTTACCCTGTTGCACGAAGAGTGTCTGCGAGTCATGGAGATCAACAAAGGATTGACTGCCAAAGTTTCAGACCTGCAAGAAAAACAAGAGGAGCTGCTGAAGATGATCACTTCTCTTACGGATCAGGTTGCCCAGCAAGAAGAGAAGTTTGCTGCAGAGAAGGAAGAGCTCAACCTCTACCGGAAGACTACAAAGATGCTTAACAGTGGAACAAGCACTCTTGAAGATATTCTAGCTCGCCAAAGATATGGAGGAGGCTACTCTGGTCTTGGATACACTGGAGAAGAAGGTGCTGAAAGTACTGTATTCATCAAAGCTACGGAGCTAGAAGATGCTGAGATTCCAGTGGAGAAACCGGTCCTGTCCCAGAAACCAGTTCAGAAAAAGGTGCATAGAAGGGTGAACAAGAAGCTGCTACAGCAACCGTTGTATCAACAACCTGTAGCAGAAAAGAAACCCAGGTGCAAAAGTCGCAGATGTTATTTCTGTGATCGAGAGGGACACATTCGGAGAAGATGCCCGATCCTGAACAAGTATTGGAGATCTCAGAAATCGCCTACAGACGGACAACGCCAGATGAAGCCAAGGATCAGGAGTGGAACGCAAGTGACCTTCAGCTCATCAAAGCCGATGGACTGTCATTGTCCAGTTGTGCACGAAAACATCAGATATGTTGGAGGGACAACAAAAATGAGGATCAAGAAGGATGCTGGCACAGAGAGGATGAGACATCGAAACAATGCCGGAAGGAAAGAAAGAGTTGCTGGTCACAACAAAACTCGGAAGAAGCATGTTCGAAAACCAGTAAAAGTATGGGTGGAGAAGCAGCCACCTGATTTTCCCCCAAAGCCAACCAAAGAAGTACAAGTTGACACATTGGAATGCCCTCTTCTGTGGATGGAGAAGAGGCGTTGGCATACTCGCTGAGTTTAGCTGGTATCCCCCTCTATCATTTGTGACAAAAAGGGGGAGAAGAGGAGAAGAGGAGAAGGGGAGAAGAAGAGAAGACGTGCTCTTAGAAATGATGCTCAGGTTTTGTCAAAAATGCCAAGGGGGAGAGTGTTAAGGTAATGGCATCCTTGACAAAACAAGCACAAGAAGTTGCTACAACATCCCCTGAAGATTGAAGCTGAAGAAGCTGCAAGAGAAGGAGTTCAAAGATGAGAAGAGGATTGCCTAAGATTAGAAGGGTTCTTGGATTTTGTCAAAATGCCAAGGAGGAGATTGTGAAGGTATGTGGCATCATTGACAAACTCCTACAAAGTGAACTAGAGCTTGCTACAGCAAGTATGGAAAGAGAACAGCTGATGAAGAGCATTCCAGAGTGAGCAAACTCAGTAAGTGGCGCTCCAGATGAAGACATTAAGTAGCGCTCCAGATGAAGACATTAAGTGGCTAATGTCTTCACGTGGCGCGCGACTTAATGTTGCCTTGGGGCGCTCGAAAATCTGAAAGAGATCATGAAGACATCAGCTTGTGCAATCTGGGCATAGTGACTATCTCAGTACTCAAGTGGAGTAAGCAAGTGCAATAGCAACCTCTGGAGCAGAAGTTCAGCAGCAGAAGTATTGCACACCTTCAGACAGCTTGTGCTACAGCAGATGCTGCAGCACAAATGCTGTAGCAGAAATTTAGCTTTCTCGTAGATTGCATTCAAACAACAAATCAGTGGACCGAAGGGCTTCCGGAAAGAGCTGAATATTCAGGAGAATATTTCTGGAGTGTCTCTCAAGAACAAGGGCAGATTTGTTGAAGTGAAGATATGATCTTGTAGAGATCTTGGAGGATCTTCCTTAGAATTGATGGGATTGTTTCCTAATGCATTTAGGAAATTCCAGCAGCAGCAAACAGCACCAGCATATGTGAACAAGGAGTTGTTGCAGCTCAAACAATCAAGCTGGCAGCAGAAGTGAACTAGCAGCAGCTACAGCAGGGGATGCTGCAGCAGGTGCTGGTTCAAGTGCTGTATCAACTGTCCAAGTAGCAGTTTTGTGCTGGGAGCATTTTGAAGGTATGGCAGCTTTGTGAGAGTTCTTAGAAGTATTTCTAAAATACTGTTGAGCATATTCCAGCATGGTTTACTTGTCAGAGAAGGAGATTTGCATTGAAGATATTAATCAAATCTAATCTCCTAGATTTTAGGAGATAATTGATCTTGTGGGACTATGGCCTAAACATGGAAATTGCTTAAAGTGGTGAGGGTATTTAAGCAGAAGGTTTGAGGGCTGTAGAGTGATCGAAGCTGAGTGATACACGAGAGTAGACACAGAATTCAGAGTGAGGATTTTTCTGGGTGTGCTACGAGAGTTGTTCTTCGATCAACACACACGGGCAGAGCGTTGAGCGCAGAGCTGTGGTGCGTATTACAGAAGAGAATCAGGTCTTGCAGAGACTGATTCGTGCATTGGTTTGGAAGCCAATTTAGAGCTGTGGAGCTTGTTGGTTGATCAAAGGCAGCCGCGGGAGAACTGACGGGTGGAAGGCTCGGTCGAGGTTCGTGCGGAAGAACTCACTAGTGGCAGGTGGTCACTGAGTGAGGGGGAGTTACTCAGAGTGTGCAGCGCTCTTGGAGTGGTTCGATCGGCTCGGCAGGAGGCCTTGGAGCGACGCGGACAGAGTGCTTCAGCTGGTGTTACAGCTGTTGCTGCAGCAACTCTGCTGAGTAGTGTAGGATAGAATAGGCTGAGTTCTTTGAGAGGATTGTAGCTATTCTAGACTGACATATTGCAGAGAGTGTGCTGGCACAAATCAGAGCTTGTTCTGATTGTGCTGAGTGGTCAACAAGAGGTTGAGTAGCATAGGTTGCGTGCGTTGTAACCTAGTGTACTTGGAACCTTTGGTTGAGTGGATTGAGGACTGGAGAATAGTCCTCCCCAGACGTAGGCAGATTGGCCGAACTGGGTGAACAAATCTGTGTCCTATTCATTGTCTGCTGTGCCTACATTTAAGTGAACAAGAGTGTGCTGCAGCAACTGCTAGTTCACAAATCTGCATAAGTAGAGACACTTGAAATTTCAAAATGTAGTATTGATGCTTAACTTTGTAGTTGTTAATTACATTTTTATGATTTATATGTATTTAATAGTAGTAGATGAGCCGGTTAAGAAGACATGGGGTGTGGTGAACCGCACTAAGGTGGCGAACTATAAGAGAGTATTGGGATCCATCAAGGTCAAGCATGGACCGGAACATGCTGGCCCAAAGAGCCAACATTGAGAAGCATAATCGTTCATGAGGTAGGCAGTTGCGTTCGGGACTAAATTCCTATGCTGGTGGGAAACTACTCTAAGCTCGATCCTGAAACCTTGGCCATTGTCTATGACCATTTGAAGGCAAGTAAAATTTATTTACTTCACAATATAAATAAGCAGCATTCTATTGTTATTTCATGAAAATGATTGTAGCCCAACTTTGTGCTCGACTTGGATGACACTTAGATTTGGAAATTCATCGCTTGAATAATTGCTGAAAGCTATAGGGACTAGAAGTGTCATTGCAAACGAAACCAAGAAGAATATGGCGCTAAACTCGCTTAAGAGTTTATTCACCACCCGGTGTAATGGCGGTGGCTGGTGAACCACTTCAGAGAACTGAAAAATTAGGCTATGTGTTTAGTACATTATCATTTATCTATAGTACTTCGATTCAAATTTAATCTACATATTATATTATGTAAACCATTATTTTATTTGCATTTTAATGACGGAAGTGTGGTTGACCTCAGCTCGAACAAATCATCGTTCAGGAAAGGTGATCGGTTGATTTATCAACTTATTAACTCATTTACAACATATTTTTGTTTAGTTTTGTTAATGTATATGGCATCATTGACAAACTCCTACAAGGTGCACAAGAGTCTGCTACAGCAAGTGTGTGAAGACAGCAGCTGATGCAGAGTGTTCCAGAATGACCAAGCAGAGTGCACAAGCCGTTGCTACAGCAACCTGTGCAGCAGAGTGCTGTAGCATAAGCAGATTTCCGTGTGAAGGACAGGCTGCCCAGAATTGAAGAGAAGAGCAGCGGAAGCTTTATGAATGGAATTTAGAAGATTGCCAAAGTCAATAGCATGCCGATCAACTTGGAGCAGTCCTAAGAACGTACGGAAAGTTGCTGCCAGCATCGCAACAAGTTGGAAGAGTATCGTGAAGATAGAGAGCAAGATGATGCAGCTGCCCGTGTGAAGACAGCAGCTTGTGCAAATCCAGCCAGAGTGAACAAGCTTAGTGAACAGGCAGTTGCTACAACAAAAGCTGTAGCAGGGAGCTATAGCAGCAGTATTGGTGCGAAGAACAATCTGGCCAGAAATGCAGAGCTGAGCAACGGGATGATTCCAGAGCATCTGTCAGAATATTCTCAGTGGAGATTGCGGTCTACAAGTCAACTTGAAGATATGGATCTTTTGAAAGGAGAATATTTGTTTGTAGAAGATTAGATTTGCAAATCAAATCTAATCTCCTACAAATTAGAAGGTATGATCTTGTTGAGATCTAGAGAGGAGCTTCTAAATATTCTCAGAGAATATTTCCAGTGGGGAATTCCTAGCTAGAGAAGGAGATTTGTTTTGGAGTTCAAAACAAATCTAATCTCCTAAAAATTAGGAGATAATTGTTTCTTTGTGGGACATTGCTAAATTCTGTTCTTGATTGAAGCGGGCGTTGCTACTTAAGGGAGAACAGGTCAGAGCAGAAAGTTTGATCGAAGCTGAGGAATACACGAGTGCATACGCAGAATTCAGAGAGAGTAATTTTGGTGTGCGACGAGTTCTTCGATCATCACCCGAAAGCAGAGCGTGAGCGCAGAGCTGTGGTGACAGAAGCAGAAAGAGATCAGGACTTGCGTAGTCTGATCCGAGCTTGATCTGGAAGCCAATTCAGAGCAGTGGTGCTTGTTGGTTGATCAAGGAAGGCCGCGGAAGAACTGACGGGTTTGTGGCTCGGTCGAGTGTCTAAGCGGCAGTTCTCGCTAGTGGTAGGAGGTCACTGAGCAAGGGGGAGTATTCCAGAGTGTGCAGCGCTCGTGGAATCGTTTGATCGGCTTGGCAGAAGGCCTTGGAGCGACGCGGACAATTGTGCATCAGCTGTGTGCTATAGCAGATGCTGCAGCAACCCTGCAGAGTTGGTGTAGTTTAGAATAGGCTGAGTTTCGAGGAGACAGTAGCTATTCTAGATTGGCATTTGTAGAGGGTGTGCAGACACAAGTGAGAGCCTGTTCTGATTGTGTCCAGTGATCCACACAAGGTTGAGTAGCATAGGTTGCGTGGAGTTGTAACCGAGTGTACTTGGAGACCTCTGTGATTAGTGGATTGAGGACTGGAGAATAGTCCTCCCCAGACGTAGGCAGTTGGCCGAACTGGGTGAACAAACCTTTTGTCTTGTTCATTGTTTGTTGAAACAGTTTACTGGTGAACAAGAGTATGATGTAGCAACTGCTTGTTCACGAATCTGTGTATCAGAGGCGCTGCAAATTTCAAGTTTCTAGGATTTTCGTTGTTATTTTACCACTGTACTCTTGTTTTAGGTCAAAACATAGTAAATGGAGGTCTAGGAACTCGCTCAAAGCAAATAAGGCAGTGCATGAAGAGTTAGGCAAAAACAGACCAAAATATGGACTAGTGGCCTAATCTTCTTTGTGGGCTTGCCGAGTCCACATGGATTTTTCGATTACGATGTGCCATATCTAGTTGGAAAGCTACTACATGAGCTACAATTTTTAATTGACACCAAGATGAAATGGAGGTTTAAAGGGTCAAATAAAAAAGAAAAGTCTAAACCATTGTGAGAATGATCAACTGCCCAATTCGAGACCTAAACTGCTAGTTCGGCTCAGAAAACCGTTGGTTCAAATAAAACTTGTAAAAACATATTTTTGTGACCTACTTAAGCCAGGCTGGTTAAACTCAAAAATAGACGGTTGAACATTAAAACCGACGGTTTAAATGTGTCAACTGCCGGATTCTAGAAAACAACGGAAATGACAACGTTTGGAATCTCCCCTTAGCCATCCCAGCCTTGTTCATTGCAAGAACCGACGGTTCACCAAGTGAACCGACTGTTTAGCACTGCCAATTTTCGGGTTTCCCAAAACCGACCCAAACAGGGTTTCCTAATTTGGCCCGATCAGTTTTGTTATAAATATAGACCTATAACTCAAAGTAAAATATCCAAATTTTGAGAGAGATTACGACCTACAACTAAAGGCACGATAGGAGAGTTCAAAGATTAGAGATTCGGCATTTGTAGTGAAGGATTCTTCATCTACTCTTTGCTTCTTCTTTCTTTATGTTCTTTATTCATTGTAATCTTGTGGTCATAGAAAAATTGTGAGTAGTCATATTATCATGGGAACCTATGGATCTCATTTGTATGAACTCTTTTCATATAATTTTAATATAGTTTTCACTTCGATTGATATGTATGTGTCTGATCCTAAATCACTTAATATTATATTCAATGCCAATTCAAAATACATAACTATTTTCCTGTTATGAATAACAAAGTTATCTCCAAATTAGTTCTACAACAACAGTCTAATAATTGGAACCAAACAATCACGCTCATTTTCATAACCAAAAGGCACCAACACCCCAACTTCCTTCTCTCCTTCAATGGTGTCTTGACACATGTCGTCGTACGCGCCAAATTAATATCTTGAACTCAACACATTTGTAACAGCAAGTAACATATCAATTCCATCCGGAACTAATTCCATTAAAAGTTATTGTAAAAAGAAACAAAAAGATTAGAGGAGTTTGAGTGGGGTTGTGAAGCAAAAAATAAGAAATCTCCAATTAATTATTATTACAAATTTAGAACAATGACTAATGTTAATCACATATACAGAAATTATGCGCGCTGCTGGTGACAGGTTACAGCAGATTGCTATAGCAACCTCTGGGTCACTTTGCGAAATTTCTTTGCTTCTGCCGAACCTGATGAACACACAAGCTTTGGTTACCCAAATCGGCAACTGCCTATGTCTGGTGAGGACTTCTCTTGGTCCTCAAAATTTCACTACCGCGGTTCAAGTGCACAGGCTTCCAAAACTCAGCCGATGCTAGTTAAACCTCTACTTCTAACCTAGTCGAAATCCATGCTGAATCTGATCACACAGATTAGCTACACAGTCTGATCCTACAGACTTTCTCGCACTGTCTACACACTTTAGTGAATCTACAGTTCACATAATCAGCCTAAATTAAGACATTGTGTAACAGAAAGATGTTATAGTGACTTACTTTGTCAAGTTGCCGTAACTTCTGTCTATGACTCTCCAAGCACTCCCTGCTGAGCAGTCGAACTTCCATGAGTTCTTCTAATTCTGGCGATGCTTCCCCTTGATCAATAACCTCCTGTCAATAGCTGGGAACTCTGTTTTGATCTCCGACAATCCGTGACAGCTCCTCTCCGCGACTAATGCTCCAAAGCAAGTACTTGATCTTTCAACGAGACTACGCTCCAGTTGAAGTTCTTAGTTCAAGCTTAGATCAGACTCCTCTAGTCATGATCTTGTCTCAGCTCTTGCACCCACAACTCAGGCCCTCTAGCCTTTGGCTCCCGCTTTTTGCTTATGCGTATCTCTCTATGGTTGTGTGTATCTTTTGTGTGTGTGCTGCGCTGCCATATATAGCCGCAGCACTGAACAAACATAAAAATCCTAATTCCTTAGGATTCGTAAATCTTTCCAACTAACTTTTCACATTGGATCTTCTTCTAGATTCTTGCAAGTTGTTGAGAATTGATTTTCTAAAATTAATTTGGAACCTTACCTTCTTCAATCGATTTCGATCACTTGATGAAGACTTCTGATCAACTGTGATCGACTGGGAAACTCCCTAACTTGTTGCGACGCCTTCAGCAACCCTCCGGACTCTCTCTGTGCTGCTCCATGTTGAACGGCTACTTTTCTCTAGCTCTGAGTCTCCATGGTATGCTATAGTAACTTCTAGCGGTCGGTTGACAGCTTCCGATACTTGCTCCAGCTTCTACTGCAACTGGTTTCTATAGCATCTTCTTGTGGTTGTTTTGTTTTGTCAAAGATGGCATTACTTTAACAGACACTAATCACCATAATTCATAAACTTGTAGTGTACTCTGGCATGGGTAGTGTAGGGCCCCAAAATTATAAAGTTCTAAAATGGTGTCACATCGACCGCACGTCCTTAATTGTTAAGGAAACGTATGAAGCCTCAAGCGTATTTACAACAAAGAAAATGTAAATTACATAATTATGGTATTGATTATTCAAATTTAAATGAAATGTAATCGATTGTTCGGGATTCAGGTGAAACTAAAAACTATTCATATTTTATTAGCCCGCGCGTCCCTCGCTCAGCCTCAATCCCGATCTGTCTTCCACATCGTAAAAATACAAACATCGAAAAAATGAGTTCATGATTCGTGTAAGTAATACAGGATGGAGTAGCATGTGAGATCATTCCAAAATTCATAATACGAAGGGAGGCTTCATAATTCAATCACGCAAGCGGGACACTATTGACATATTTTGCTCTACGATTATGCATTACGATCACCATATTTTCATATGGTTAGGCAACACGATTACCATATTTTTTCCTATAGTTAGGCAATACGATTACTATATTTGCTTTATGTTTAGGCAACATGAGCAACACAGTTAGCTATGTGGTTAGGCAACACGAGTCGCAGTTGAGTAATAAGCCATCAAAGTGGACCTGATAGATAAGATGAATACGTATTGAAATTTGATGCACTGCTAGTGTCTTGAACTAATAGGTTGCTATAGCAACTTTTTGGGTCACTTGCAAAAATTGCTTGCGACGGCCGAACCTGGAAGACTCAAGCACTTTGGTTACTCAGTTCGGCAATTGCCTACGTGTGGGGAGGACTTCTTTCTAGTCCTCAAGATTCTAATATGCACGATTAAAGTACAAGGATACCCAAATTCAGTCTACGCTAGTCCAACCTTCACTTCTAACCTAGCTTAAATCTTAGCTCAGTCTGATCACACAGACTATCTTACACTTTCAACACAATCTAGTAATTGAAAGCTACAACTATGATCACACGGTCTCAGCCTATTCTAAAATAATGTGTTACAACAGGATGTTCTAGAAACTTACTATGTCAAATTGCTCTTGTAGCCAATGTCCTCGACTCTCCAAGCTCTCCCGGCTGAGCAATCGGACCTCCATGAGTTTTCCTGACTCTGGTAGTGCTCCTCCTTGATCAGTGACCTCCCGTCAACTGCAGGGAACTCTTCTTTGCTCTCCAATCGTCCGTGGCAGGTTCTCCCGCAACGAAGCTTCAAAGGCTTGTACTTGATCTTTCATCGAGGCTTCTCTCGAGTTGAATTCTGACGATCAAGCGTAAATCAGACTCTACTAGCCGTGATCACTCTATTCTCATGCACTCACAACTCTCTCTCTCTCTCTCTCTCTCTCTCTCTCTCTCTCTCTCTCTCTCTCTCTCTCTCTCTCTCTCTCTCTCTCTCTCTCTCTCTCTCTCTCTGTGCCCTCTAGCTTCTAGCTCTTGCTCTTTACTTATGCGTGTGAGTTGTCTTTTCTACTTGTGGGTGATACTCCCTATTATACTTGTAGGTGACGCGCCACTGCCTTAGCAATTTTAGAACTCTTTATAAACTCTTTTGGCAGTTCCCATCTTCTCCGAGATCTTAGGAGTTTGTTGAGATCTGATTGTAACAACCTTCTTTCCAAAAACCTTTTTTGGAACCATATCTTTAGCTTGTGCTTTGAGAGTAGATTTGGGCAATCTATTGCAGTGGGGGATTCCTAAAACTATTATGAAATAATCCCCGGACGCTGATTATCTACTTTTGGTAGTTGGCCGAAGCTCTGCGGTTGGCAATCTTTACGATGCTCCAGATGCTGTCTTCACAAGTTGCATTAACATCCTGCTAGATCAACTTGTAGGTATTTTGTCAATGGATGCTAAAACTATAGGCGCTGCTGGTGACTTGTATCAGCAGATTGCTATAGCAACCTCTGGGTCACTTTGCCTAATTGTCTTAACTTCAGCCGAACTTGAAAGACACAAGCAATTTATTCTCCCAGTTTGGCAACTGCCTACGTCTGGGGAGGACTTCACCTGAGTTCTCAAGATTCCACTAAGCTCGGTTTCTAGTACAAGGATTCCAGAACTCAGCCTATGCTAGTTCAACCTTTAGTTCTAACCTAGCTTGAATCTACGCTTAGGGTCTGTTCTTTAGACCTTAACTTATGCTTAACTTAACTTAACTTAACTTAACTTACCTTAACTTACCTTAACTTAACTGAATTTAACTTAACTTAACTGAACTTACCTTAACTTAACTAAGTACTTTTACAAACATATTTTTATGGTGGTGGTGGTGGTGTGGTTGGGGTTGTGGTGGTGGGGGTGTTGGTGGTGGTGGGGGTTGTGGGTTGGGGTTGTGGTGGTGGGGGTGTTGGTGGTGGTGGGTTGGGGTGGGGTGGTGGTAGTGTGGTGGTGTTGTTGGGGTGGTGGTGGTGGTGTGATATTGTTGGGGTTGTGGTGGTGGTGTGGGTGGTGTGGTTGGGGTGGGGGTGGTGGGTTTGGGTGGTGGTGGTGGTAGGTTGGAGTGGTGGTGGTGGGGTGTGATGGTGGGTTGGGGTGATGGGTAGTACTTAACTTAACTTACCTTAACTTAACTTACCTTAACTTAACTTAACTTAACTTACCTTAACTTAACTTAACTTACCTTAACTTAACTGAACTTAGCTTAACTTAACTTAAGTGCTGAAAATTTAATGGCTAAAGAACAGGGCCTTAGTCTGATCACACAGACTAGATTCTACTGTCTACACACTTCCAGTAACAGATAGCTACAGACTTGGACTCACAGACTCAGCCTATGTGTAACAGAATGCTATAGCAACTTACAGGTCAAGCTGTTGTAGCTTCTGTCCACGACTCAACACGCACTCTCTGCTGTGACGTCGGACTTCCACGAGTACTCCAGAATCTGGCAATCGCTCCCCCTCGATCAATGACCTCTAGTCAGTATTAGGGAATTCGGCTTTGATCTTCGATTGTTTGTGACAGCTCCTCTTCACAACTCTGCTTCAAAGCTTGTACTTGATCTATCAATGAGCCAACCCTCCAGAAAAGATAAGGTTTCTAAATTTCGATTTAGGAAACTAAATCTCAACAACTTCGCAAGAATCTAGGAGAAGATTCAAGAGGTGCTGAACTGTCCTAGGAATTCGAAGGCAATGAGGATTTCCAAAAGATAATCATTGATGAAACTATAAGAGGAGTACAGACAATTGAAGGATCAAAGAATAGAGAATACACAACGAGAGATAAACCCACGGGCTAAGAGCAAAGACTACGATGTAGTTTTGCTAAGTTGTGTAGAGGGCAGAGGATATTAGAACTCGTTGAGTTTTATCTAGTAATGATCCACAGAACTCAACTGGAGCTGGCTCGTTGAAGGATCAATCAGTTGCTTCGGAGAATAGCTGCGAACAGGTGCTGCTGCAGGCTGTTGAAAAGCTGAACGCTTCTACCTGATAGTGACAGTGGTCATTGATCGAGGGAGAGCAAGGTCTGGGTTTGAAGAACTCAATGGGAGTTCGACTGTTTGGCAAAGCGTGCTAAAAGAGTTGTTGACAGAAGTTACAACAATTCTGCTACAGAGATTGCCATATCATACCGTCCACTACACATTTTAATAGGATCGGTTAAGTCTGTGCGTGAGGTCTGTAGTTGTTCTTTACTGGAAGTGTGTAGGTAGTACAAAGCAAGTTTGTGTGATTAGAATGCGCTAAAATTTCGACTAGGTGAGAAGTAGAGGTTGAAACTAGTATTGGTTGAGTTTATGGAATCCTTTGCATAATAATCATGAATAGTCGAAGAGTGATCCTCCCCAGACATAGGCAGTTCCGATTTGGATGAATAAATTGATTGGTGTCTTTCAGGTTTGGCCAGAGAAACAAAGTCCACAAAGTGACTTAGAGAGTGCTACAACAACTGTCGTAACTCTTCTCCAGTAGCGCGCAGTAAATTTCAAATGGTATAAGTGGCTAAAGGGTGATTTGAAAGCACATTTTCGTAACTGCATTTCCTAGAAATCTCATCTTCAATCCATTGTGGCTCTCTCCTCTACTGAGGTGGAGTGTATTGCAGCCACATAAGCTTCAAAAGAAGTTATATGGATGAAAGGAAATCTAGAGGAAATAGAGGGTAAGCAGTACACTACCATGGTTTACATGGACAGCCAAAGCGCCTTGTGCCTTTGCACAGATTCTATGTACCACGAGAGAAATGTGAGGCTCCACTACATAAAGGAATTAGTGGAGTCAAAAGAGATTGAAGTTAGAAAAATCTTTGGAGAAAAGAACCCGGCAGATTTTAGGACAAAGATTCTTCCTACAAGAAAATTTTTATTCTGCAGGAGGGCCCTTCACATAGATGGAGTCGGTTGAGTCCTAAATTTAGAGTTAGTGATGTTGGTTGTTCTGGTCTACTTTGATCTACTTTTATTCTTCCATGTTGCTCTGAGTGCAAATAGGACTAGGAGGGCATTTGTAGGAATTTATAGTCACTATTTGACCTGCTTGCTACTTGAGCTCTGATAAATCAGTAAATGATGTCTGTTTTGCCAAAAACTTTGTGAACACAGACTTTAGGTCATCTATAACAAGTGTACAAAGTTTTATGATTTTTGGATCACTAGTTAGAGGGTTATGATTTATTCAATCTGGGAAAGCTTTGAGCTGCAGGTTTCTGGTTTGAATAGTTAAAAGATCAGCTTCTGTTTTGTTACTTAAGACAGGAAACGGCGTCATCTTGGGCCGAATCGCTGCATTTTGTTCGGGCCTTACTTAAAAGAAATGAAAAGAGCAAAGGATATTTAACAAGAAAAAGAAGAAAAAAGGAGAAGGACTGAGTGATAGGAGAAGAAGAATTTGACGATCGCGGAACGATATTCCAAAAGCCAGAGTTTGAGATTCCGAATCCGGCAAGTGGGCTCTGCATCGTCTCTTCCCGCACCAGTAGTTGGTGCTACATTGGCCCTGGAAGCTCGCGACGGACAGCGACGCTTCGCAAGCGCTAAGCTAAGCAAGAATTGCCGCCTAGGGCTCAAATCTTGGGGAAGTAGTCTTAACTCTCCTATTGCTTGCTGCTCTGATTGTTTATTGCAATTGTTATGCTGTTAGTTCTTGATTGATTAATGTGTGTCATTGAGATCGATTAAGATCTCTATTGCATTAGATTGTGTTTGGAACAATTGTGGCTGGTTTTAGTGGATCAAAGAGGGGAGCAATTCCCGACAGAGGCTCCGCAGATGTAGGATCCAGTGTTCGGTCTGAACTGCGAAACATCTTTTTGTATTGATTTTAGTTTTACATTTGATATTTGGTGTTCTTATTGGATAGAATTTAATCCGAACTTGAAAAAACTCAGACTAGATTAAAACAATCGTAATCTTATTTTTCAAAAGTTGTTTGACATTTTTAATCAATTAAATGAGTTAGGCACGTGGTCCTTATGTAAGGTTGATGTTTGGTTCAATATGACTAGCTAGGTTGCCAGGAGATTATTTTGCTTCAATTGCGGCTTATGTAAGGAAGAAAAAAATATTTAGATTTGCGTTGTTTGGCCAATTCAATTTCACATATACATTGCCTATAAATAAGCTTTCACGAATGCCCCGTTTCTTAATGTTCCCGGCAATAACATTCCCGGTTTGTTGCATTTTCGAACAGACCGGCAATATCGTTGCCGGCCTCTTCAGAAAACAGCCGAGGTGGCAATATCAGACACCTCGGCTGCCACGTAATAACCGGCAATATCGTTGCTGATATCATTAAGAAACCGACAACAGCATTATCGGTATCATCTGGAAAAAGCCAAAGGAGGCAAAGCTTGTCGTTTTGCACTGTCGAAACACATGCTGATCAACAATGCAATTTCAAATCATGTCGCAAAGAACATCCGATATGTCAGATTCATAATGAGACCAACAATGTTGTTTCTGGTCTCATTATGAATCTATCGCACAATGACAAACCATGTCGCTGATATTGCCGGTTTCATTTCGAATTATTGTCCATAAATTGCTCTCCTCCGCTCCTCATTTGTTATGCAACACTACTTCTCCTATTTCATCTCTCTACCCTGTTGCTAATTCATCTCTCTGCCATGAACACAACTCATTTGTCATTCTACACTACTTCCCCTCTCCCCCTCATTATTTTATACTTATCCTCCATTGTAATAAAACGAAGGACCTTGAATTTGATCCTGCGGTTATGTCCACATTCGAATCACTAGATATGCCAGTACGCGATGAGTTTGATAGGGACGAGATGGAAATGTTAGAAGAAATGGATATGGAGGGTGACCTTAACGCTCCAGAACCGCAACTTGTATGGGATATCCCTGGATTTACTGATGTATCGGCATGGGATGCGAATGAACCTGATGCCGAGTACCTTGGTAGAAGACAGACCAATTATGGAAAAATTGGGGTTGGAGCAACGTTCAGTACAAGAGCTGATGCCATCTACGCGGTTCAGAGGTACTCCATCCTGAACACCGTTGAATATTTCACAAGAGAGTCAGACTCTCACTTGTTAATTCTTCACTATCGGGTGGGGAGAGTACTTGTCCTTGGAGGATCAGAGTCATGAAGAAAAAAAATTGTCAGTACTAGGAAGTCACCAAGTATCGAGGCGACCATATTTGTAACAGATTTTTATTTCAAAGGAGAATGTACACCTCACGAAACATTTCATAGCCATGGATATCGGCGACGTGATTAGTGAACGGTTGAGATTGACACCCGGTGAAATCAAAGCAAGAATATTCAAGGATTATGGGTTGGAAATACGGCATGTGAATGCGTGGCAGGCTAGACAGCAAGCTTTGCTTAACATCTTGGGTGATTGAGATGAATCGTTTAGAAAGCTTCCATTTTTTGCAAGCCTTGCAAGACTCAAACGAAGGAACATACGTGAAGTGCAGCGCAGCCGCGATGAGGACAATGTGCATATGGTCGTTAACCGGGTTTTTTTGTCGTTTGGCCCAACTATTGCAGCCTTCGCGAATTGCAAACCCGTTTTGTGCATTAGGGGCACATATTTGTATGGAAAATATAACGGCAAGCTGCTTGTGGGCGTGTCATTGGAAGCGAATACCCACATCCTGCCCCTCGCATTTGCTCTTGTTGAGAGTGAGAATAATTCCAGTTGGAAATGGTTCATGAAATGCCTACGCAAGAGGGTGACTAGTCGAGATGGGTTATGTGTTATATCAGATCGTCACAAAGGAATTATGAATGCAATGCAGGAACCAGAGTGGATTGCTCCTCATGCTCATCATTGTGTTTGTATCAGACATCTGCAGATATATTTCGATGTGAAGGTGAAGGATTCTGCGCTGAAGAAACAATGGGGCACGTGTTACACCAAAGACAGAAGATAAAATTTGCCAATGAGTATAAGGAATTGAAGGACATATTGCACGATAGACCCCAGATTGTAAATTGGTTAGACAGCATTCCTTGGAATACGTGGTCTTTGGCATACGACGAAGATGGTAGACGGTGGGGTTCTATGCCGACAAACGCCAGCGAGTGCTTCAACAATATTTTGAAGGGAGGTCGAGACCTACCAATCTATGCTCTAGTCCTATTTTTGCAAGCGACGTGATACCTACCAGGCGTGTGTTGGAATGTTCCCCCCCAAGATAGACCTTAAGATGAGGGAAATTCGGGAGAAAGCAGACTAACATCGAGTGTAGGTGTTTGAAGGGGTAAGAGGCGTCTATCAGGTTACCATTGCAAGGAGACGATATATCCATGAAGTTAATTTATCAGAAGGTACGTGTACATGCGGTAAATGGGAGGCTTTCTACTATCCATGCAGTAATGTGATGGCCGTATGTAAAAGTGAAGGTTTACAGTATACCCAGTTTTTCGATTATCACTATACCTTGGAGGCATACTTTGCAACGTGAAATTACACGTTTAACGTCATTCCAGAAGAAAAACGGTGGAGATTGTTTACAGGACCAGAGCATGTACCTAATCCAGCATTCAAGCGTGGTAGCGTCAGACAGAATCCATCACGCCCCCGACATAACGAGATGGACCATGGTGCATCGAGTAGCCAAGGAGTAACCCATGCCCCTCGGAAATGTGAAGTATGTCATTTAACAGGTCATAACAAAACATCATGCCCGAACAGATCAAATCCGTAATAGATCACATAAAAATGAAATGGTAATTTTATCAGCAGTTATTATGAAATGATAATTTTATCAGCAATTATTATGAAACAAAATGCAGTTTGTATTTTTTCGGATTCACATAACAACACAGTTATATTATAGACAATCAACCTCAGTGTCGGCGCCCGAACCAACTAGGGGAGAACCTCTGAGTCGGTTTTTTCACACGAGTGGGCCGTTTCGCTCTAGTATCAACCTCGGGAGCACAACTAGGCCCAGCTTGATCGGCTCCAAGATCAGTCCCTTCTTCTTCCTCTTCTTCAAGTGTAACAAGTGCTGGGTCCACCCCTAGTTTGTCAATCTCCCCCAGTCTATTTAGTTCCTCCACGGCTGTGTAGAAGATGCTGTGATTCCCCGTCCTCGCAAGTGGGCAAGTGGTGTTCATAAAAAGTTTAGCTGATGTGCGAGCGACGTGCACGAGACCTCGAACCTGCACAATAAAAAAATATTGTCACTTGTTTGACTAAAGGTTAATGAAACTTTATAAATAACATACCAAGCAATGTTCAATTGGAGTTGTGGGTCGGTAAGGGGTCGCTTCATCATCTTGAGTCTGTATAAAAAGACGCATCGTGTTTTGATACCAGCTATGGTACTCTTGTGTGGGCTCATTAATTTCAACCACATCATCTCCGACGACGACCCTATCTCCTCTCCCTCTCCACATGTCAACGTACTCCCGCAGCTCACTTGACCAATCCTTTCTTTTTTTCCCGGTCAATTGATGAAAGGGGTCCGCAGATGCACGCGGAGCCTCGGGAATTCCCTGTCTGTACCTAAATTGCCGCATAACCAGAGACGGATGGTGCCACTCAACTATGTTAAAACACAGTAGAGGCACTTCTGAACACCAGCTCAAACGACCTTCGGTGCAAGTCGGGTTAAGCATAGGAAAAATATCCTCATCATATGGTCTCCACACGAAATCATCGTGACCAAGTCGATCCAACTGATCACGATAGAATGTAAGTGAGCCATGTGGAATCTCCATATACGATTTCGGTCCATACCATTTCCTGGGGCAACGAGAGAACACAATTAAATGTGACAACAAATATAATCGTGTTACTGAATTATAAAAACAACAAAATACTTACAGGTATGCCCATGACCCACGGTAATATGGATGAATGTCTGCATCCATCGGTTCAAGAACTCTATTAAAACCATTCGGCCGACCAACAGATATCCTTTCCCAGCTCCACAATTGCCGCCCCCCCCCCCCCCCCCAATTTGCTTATGCCTCTCTAGCGCGGCGCTGCATAACTGCCTAGAGAGGTACCCGAGCATTCCATTCGCCCAGCTGTATGTTCTTGTTTTATCCAAATCTTCCAGCAATGGGAGATATTAGAGGGATACCCGATCTCCCGATAGGTCAGGCATCAAAGAGGACCCTAGCATATATAGAATGTATGCCCTTGCATACCTCTTCAGATCATCTTACGACGCGCCATGGATAAAACTCAGCTCTGGCAACATAAGGAACAATCCGGGGGTCCATGTCCCATATCCGGCGATGGACCGACTTCAAGTGTTTTCCCACCTATTGTATGCAAAATCAATGTCAACCCAAAACTTACATTTGAAATACACACCACATTATGCTTAATGAAACAAGAATGCACTTACAGGATCAGCCCATACTTCACCCGAATGATGTCTAGGTTGTTGGGTCAAAAAAGACTGATCAATCGGACCTGGCTCCACTATCTGGTCTATATCCATCTGCATTAACAAAAATATCTCACAACAATTCAACACCGTCACCAATTCATCCTCATATTCATCAAATGATTCATTACCTCCATCATCCTTCACATCACCCAATATTCATCATCATATTCATCATCATCAAACAATTAATCGGCAGTCGTCAACAGATTCACTCAAGAAGTTCAACAAAAATTCATCAATATCCAAAATTTCATCATCACCATCAACATCAAACAATTATCGTCATATTCATATTCATCTTCATCGTCATCGTCATCCAACAATTCAACATCATCATCATCAACAAAAATTCATCATCAGCATCATCAAAAATTCATCTTCATCAACAAAGTCATCACTCCAGCAGCAACAAAATCACTCAGCATCATCACCATCAAACCAGACCCGATAACATTCATCCTCCAATATGTACACAACCTTCTCAAGCTTTTTTCTCAACCTTCACAACCTCCTCCAATCCATACACAACCTTCTCAACCTGTCCTAAACCAAACCAAACCATTAATCCTACTTACCTGCAGAACTTTTGAGCGGATGGATGCGGAAAATGGAGGTTCGGCTCGCTTGTCGATTCGGATAGGAGGCGCTGCTGGAATGGACGAAAATCGCCAGGCGGAGGGAGAGATGTAATCGGGCGGAGAAATAATTAGATGGTGAAGAGGAAATCGCAGATCTGTTTTTTCCAGATGATACCGACAACGCTGTTGCCGATTTCTTAATGATACCGGCAACGATATTGCCGGTTATTACGTGGCAGCCGAGGTGTCTGATATTCGCTACCTCGGCTGTTTTCTGAAGAGACCGGCAACGATATTGCCAGTCTGTTCGAAAATGCAACAAAGCGAAACAACGCAAATCTAAAATTTTTTCTGTAAGGAAGGGCCAAATGTTGAGTTTGTAAAGTATTTTTAGTCCTTGGGATATTTTTGCATGGTTTTAGTTTTTTAAGTTATTGTTATGAAATATATCCTCAAAACTGAAATCAAACTTTCTAGAGCCGAGAATTAACCGTCAAAACGGCATCGGTTCAAAAAAAATACAAGTAATAGCGAGAAAATTGTAGAAGAATCCAGAGTGTGACGCACGGGAAGCTTCTCCAGTCGTTATCTCAAATGTATGTATATAAAGCCCTGCTGCATTTGGAACGTAACAACAGAAGAAAAAGGATTGAGGCATTTCCGATTCACAATTCTCTCTCATCTGCAAATCAATCGATAATTGTAGTAAGCTTCATTTGAGGATGGCGGACGTTCAGATGGCTGATGCTGAGACATTCGCGTTCCAGGCTGAGATCAACCAGCTTCTCAGTCTCATCATCAACACTTTCTACAGCAACAAAGAGATTTTCCTCCGTGAGTTGATCAGCAACTCATCTGATGTAAGTCGATATATCATGTTTAGATTTAAGGCAACCTTCTACGGTCTAAGAATTGTCCAGTTTTCATTGTTGAATTCTCAGATCCATGCATATTTATCAACTCTGTGGATTATGTTTTTGTACATGGAACTTCTCCTTCTGTACAACACTGTATTCTGATCTGGAAAGCATCCATTCGATTAACTGACTGTTCTTAAATTATACATGCAGGCCTTGGACAAAATCAGATACGAGAGTCTCACTGACAAGAGCAAACTGGATGCTCAGCCGGAGCTGTTCATCAGAATCGTGCCTGATAAAGCTAACAAGACCGTATCCATCATCGACAGCGGCATCGGCATGACCAAGGCTGATCTTGTTAACAACCTCGGCACTATTGCTAGGTCTGGTACCAAGGACTTTATGGAAGCATTACAAGCTGGAGCTGATGTGAGCATGATTGGGCAGTTTGGTGTTGGTTTCTATTCAGCCTATCTGGTCGCAGATAAGGTTGTTGTCACCACCAAGCACAATGACGATGAGCAGTATATCTGGGAATCTCAGGCTGGTGGCTCCTTCACCGTTAAGCGTGATGTAAGTGGCGAACAACTTGGCAGGGGTACCAAAATCACTCTCTTCCTCAAGGAGGATCAGGTAAACAAAATCAACTCTTTTTTCATCACAAGTTCGTTCAATTTCGGTAACCTGTTGTTGATTGGTTTGCATTTCAGCTTCTGACTCTTGTGTTTGAGTATAATTGTTATGCAGTTGGAGTACTTGGAAGAAAGGAGGATTAAGGATTTGGTGAAGAAGCACTCTGAATTCATCAGCTACCCTATTTACTTGTGGACTGAAAAGACAACTGAGAAGGAAATCAGCGATGACGAGGATGTGGAGGAACTTAAGAAAGAAAAAGGCGACGGTGAAGTTGAGGATTTGGATGAAAGCGAGGAAGCTAAGTCCTCATCTGAGAAAAAGAGGAAGAAAATCAAGGAGGTGTCTCACGAGTGGGAGCTCATCAACAAGCAGAAACCAATCTGGTTGCGCAAGCCAGAAGAGATCACCAAGGAAGAGTATGCTTCATTCTACAAGAGTTTAACCAACGATTGGGAGGAACACCTTGCTGTCAAGCACTTCTCTGTGGAGGGCCAGCTTGAGTTCAAGGCCATTCTGTTTGTACCTAAAAGGGCACCCTTTGATCTGTTTGACACTCGAAAGAAGATGAACAACATCAAGCTTTATGTCAGGAGGGTGTTCATCATGGACAATTGTGAGGAGCTCATCCCCGAGTACCTTGGATTCATCAAGGGTGTGGTGGACTCTGATGACTTGCCTCTCAACATTTCTCGGGAGATGTTGCAGCAGAATAAAATCTTGAAGGTGATCAGGAAGAACTTGGTGAAGAAGTGCATTGAGATGTTCAATGAGATTACTGAGAACAAGGAAGACTACAACAAATTCTATGAAGCCTTTTCCAAGAACTTGAAGTTGGGTGTACATGAGGACAGTCAGAACAGAGCTAAGCTGGCAGATCTACTTCGTTACTACTCCACCAAAAGTGGTGATGAGATGACGAGCTTGAAGGATTACGTAACCAGGATGAAGGAAGGGCAGAAGGATATTTACTACATCACTGGTGAGAGCAGAAAAGCGGTGGAGAACTCCCCCTTCTTGGAGAAGCTGAAGAAGAAAGGCTATGAAGTTCTGTTCATGGTAGATGCCATTGATGAGTATGTTATGGCCCAGCTGAAGGAGTATGATGGGAAGAAACTTGTCTCAGCTACCAAGGAAGGGCTGAAACTTGATGAAGAAAGTGAAGAGGAGAAAAAGAAGCGGGAGGAGAAGAAGCAGTCGTTTGAGAACCTGTGCAAGACCATCAAGGACATCCTTGGAAACAAAGTGGACAAGGTGGTGGTGTCAGACAGGATTGTGGACTCGCCTTGCTGCTTGGTGACTGGGGAATATGGATGGACAGCGAACATGGAGAGAATCATGAAGGCCCAGGCGCTGAGGGACAGCAGCATGAGCAACTACATGTCCAGCAAGAAGACCATGGAGATCAACCCGGACAATGGCATCATGGAGGAGCTGAGGAAGACAAGAATGACAAATCTGTCAAGGATTTGGTGATATTGCTCTTTGAGACTGCGCTGCTCCAGTCCGGTTTCAGTCTGGATGATCCCAACACTTTTGCAGCGAGGATTCACAGGATGCTCAAACTGGGTCTCAACATTGATGAGGGCGAGGAAGCTGGAGAAGATGCAGAAATGCCTGCTCTAGAGGAAGAAGCAGCGGAGGAGAGTAAGATGGAAGAGGTTGACTGAGCAGCGACACAATTTTACGGCCCTTTTATGTAGTGATAAAAAAAACAATGTAGATTGGTTTGATGTATCTTAGCTTGTAAGCTGCTGGTCCTGCAATGAAGACATTATACACTAAACCAGCAGTTAGCAGTTCGATGCCAAATGAGCTTAAAAAATTTCTCATGTTAAAGAACTGAAGGTGCTTCACCTCTCATTGACTTGCACTGGTATTAACTTTGTTCCATTGATGGAACTCCCTTGCGAAACAATCAGAGGGTGATCAAAGCATATGTATAATGTAGTAGAAGAGGATGAGAATAATAATATCTCTACACAATGGGGATGGAGGCATCACAAGATTCAAGGCATTGCACACATAAAAAAAGGATGTTAACGCTAAGCAGAACCTGAAGGTCCAGCAATTTTTGGGAGTGATGAAAATATGAGTAGTGGTTTAGGTTAGGTGGTGTAGAAGGGAGTGAAGCCGGCCTTGACCATTTCTTGTAATGGCAGGAAGAGCGGTTGAGGTAGATTGTCCCAGTCATACCAATCCCAGCCACAGCACTTGTCCGGCTCCATATTCACTGGTTTCTCCTCTGGATCCACGCACATAGCCCTCATGAACACCGTCACGTAATGAGCATCGGAGAAGACATTGTTGGTCACCGTCAGCAGCTCAATGTTCTTAATGCCCAAACCCGTTTCCTCCATCATTTCCCTCGCAGCACATTCTTCAAAGCTCTCCCCTTCCAAAATGAAATTATAAAGTCAAGTAAGAAGCATGAATGGACGGATGGAGACATACTTACTAACCGAACTCGAGGTGGCCGCCGGGAAGAGCGAAGGTGGAGTCACCGCGGGAAGAACGGCGGCGTCCCAGTAAGACTTTACTGCTGTCTTTGAGGAGATAGACCACCACTGCTACTCTCGGCGCTAGCGGAGCCGTCGATCCGGATGCCATCGACCACCGACTGCAACTCTATTAAACAACTCGACAATCGGAAATCGCAATTACCTTAACTTTTCTTTATTATACATATATTTTTTTGGAATGTACGGTTTTGTTTTTCTTTATAAATTAAATATGACAAATTACTGTATAATGTTCCCTTCCCCCCAGAATTCTCCTAATTTCACCCACTTCATATATATATAGTTTTTTTAAAACATTTTAATAATAAAAATTTATAGTATATTATAAACTCATAATACAAAACGATAATATATTATAGTCATATATATTTTGTCGGGCCCCATTGGATTTCACTCCGTGATTTCACATCCATAAACGCAATTTATTTTATAAATACCTGTGATTTGAATTTAATTCCCAATCTATCAAGAGTTTTAAATGAGTTTCTAAAATACATTTAAAAGAGTCTTTTATACGACCCTTTTAGTGATATAATGAATCATACTACATGTCACATATCAACCGAATATCAAAGGGACATGAATCAAAGCTATTTTAACAAACATATGATTTCAGTACATAAAATATAAAATCCCTTATAATAAAACATATTTTATATCACAATGCCAAAAAAACAAAACCACACATTCATTCAACAACAAACAGTCAAACGACAATAATATACACATCTATCTAGGCCGAAGGTAAAACAATGCGTTGCTCTCTTTTTTGGACAAAAAGACACCTTACTATCAATATTTTTTTCACATTTCCCTCGGGTTACTTGAGACGGATCTTATATAAAATAATTTGGTGGGTGATTTCACTCATTAGCAAGTCTGATTCTTCGTATTAATCTACATGCACAAAATAATCGTAGAAATACTTCAAAAACAGAGTAATAAATTATAAAAAATCGGGAAGCAAAGAAGGGGCATGAAGACCTTCAAGTGGCTATTGAATAAACGCTTAAAATTATGAAGATGGTCACAAAGGATCTTGTTTCAAGGATCTCCCATGCTTGCTTGGCCGTGTCACATTTGGAGATCAATCTGAAATTGTTAGCATTCATAACAACAAATATAGCATCAAAGCTTTAGAATTTTCTGATGCTGAGACTATTTAGTAGACAGTCTACTTGTTTTCAGGTTGCTTGTGGGTAATTCTAGCACTGTCGACGATCATTGGGGGATCATTCTGATATGACAGCCCTCCGAGTCCTTTCATCAATGACTTTAATGAAAACCTTCATTCGAACCTTCCAATAGCCTTATTTAACTCCCTCAAGCAAAGGAGGTTGGCTGGTGCTTTGTCCTTCTTTTATAGCGACCATACATAACATCAACACTCTCTCAGACCACACCTGTATTTCGAAAGGCTTTGATACCAATTGAAATTCTACTATGTTGTTGATGTAGAATTATAGCTTCTGCTTAAGCACTCTCTGTGTCTTTCTGCGAAATTATTCTACCGACAGAATAGGAAAGACACAATATTTGTTCACCTAGTTCACCAACTTGCCTACGACTGGGGAGGGTGCTATGATCCTCAAGATTCCACTATCTCAGTTCGAAGTATAAGGACTCACTGACGCGCGTCGTTGTGTGCGTCAAATTTATATTTATATCTCCAAGCTTTAGCTAGTGTAGCAGCAAGCAAGGGTCGAACCCAAGAGAACTGACTGTGAAGCGATTTCCTGTAAATACTGAACTAAAGGGGGTTTTGAGCAAGTCGATTGCGGGAAAGAAAGTAAAAAGTGTGAATATCAATTAGGAGAAGTATTCAGTTCAGGGAATTCAATAGTGACTGTTATCATCGACTTCTAAAGATTGCGATTCTAATCAAACATTTGGTCATTCCGACAAAAGTAATAACCTAGAGTATCCCGACAAAAATGATAGATACTAAGTCCAAATTCTACTACTTGCTTCCACGACAAAGCTTTGACAATTGTTAATAATCAGAATTGATGAGTGGGTAGTTTCACGACAAAGTATATGCTAACCGTGTAATACAATTTATGCAATTTAAGATCCAGAACTTACGATTGAATAGAAACATGCATTAAATCCAAGTCTCAAACATGTATGTCACTAACTGAATGTATGAATCCAGAGCGATAATAATGTTGCCTTGGGGCGCCGTACTCACTGAGTTACGCTAAGAATTAAAATAAATGAATAAAAATCGGGTTGCCTCGCGCAAGCGCACTTGTTTAACGTCGTTGGCTCGACGGTACCTCTCCTCCTTAGGTGTTTACCGGTTCATCCAACTCGAGCTCCTTATCGAGTGGTATATCCTTTCCAAAGGGAACATCTTCTTGTAGCAATTGAGACAATGGCAATGCCATCTTCAAAAAGTTTTTAACAAACCTGCGAGGAAATCTAACAAATTTGCGATAAAATCCAGCTTAATCAAGGAAAGACATGATACCTCGCTGGTCAGTGGGAAAAGGCAATCCATGAATTAAATCAGTTTTTATTCTATGTTGTTGGATGCCTTCCTCACGCTGCATATCCGACTCAAGCACCGCATCCTCAATGATGTCCAACACATGAATTCCTGCAATGTTATGTGGGTGCTGCATAGATTTATACATGTTAAAATGAGTTACTTCCCCTTTTACCTCCATGGAGATCACTCGTGAATGTATCGATCTTCGTCTTTGCGGTCCCCATGAAGGGTCTCCCTAATAAGACGGGTGAAATGTTTGTTGCACCACCCTCCATTTTCATGACGTAAAAATCTGCAAGGAATGCAAGCTTTCCTATGTATACTAATACGTCAACAACTATACCCTCTGGCTTACTATATGATCTATTCGCTAGGTGAAGAATCAAGTCAGTGGGTTTCAGAGGATTAATACGCAATGTTTGATATAAAGAGTAATGCAGCACATTTACCGATGCACCCAAATCCAACAGACAATTATCAATTTTAATTTCACCAATGATGCATGAAATTGAAAATGTACCTGGATCCTTACATTTTGGTGCTACCTTGAACTGATTTACCCACTCATGTTTCAGTTCTCTTCCTCGGTCAGTACACAATTCCTTAAGGGCCTTTGCATATTTCGGAATCTGTCTTATTGTGTCGAGGAGTGGGATTGTGACCCCAACTCTGTTGAACAGCTCAAATAAAATTTTATACGCTGTTGGATCCTTCTAAGGTCTTGATATCTGCATAGGAAATGGAAAAGAGGGGTCGGAATAGCGAAATTCAAAATCTGAGGCAGTGTGTACCGCACTGGGAGAAGACGTTACGTCGGCGCGCGGAAGGTTAATGTTCTCTTCTGGCCCGCTTCTATTGTCCTCTTGTGGCGCGGCCTTTGTGTTGACCGCATCCTCTTCATACGTTGTTGGCGCGCCCGGAGAAGACTTTAATTCCTGACGCGCCTGAGTAATGTCTTCATCTGGCGAAGTACCCCCTGACTCCGTTTTCTTAATTGCCTCGTTTGCACTCTTGACCTCCTGTCCTCGCCTCATGGTAATTGCGCTGACATTCGCCATCGGGTTAGGAATTATTTGCGAAGGAAGCTTGCCCTTGTCACTCTTCAACTCATTAACGACCGTGATCAACTGTGACATTTGCTCTGATAATTCAGCAATAGCACCGTCCGTCTTCGCTTGGTATTGTTGAAGATTCACTGCGAAATCATTAACGGTGAGCGGGTTGCTCTGACCTGGCTGATTATAGTTCTTCCTTTGTTGATGCTGATCAGCACTGTTGTAACCCTCTTGTTGCTGACGAAATGGTGGCCTGTAATACTGGGTCTGCTGTTGAGGCGCGGCTTGCTCTCTAGGAAATCCACCTTCATTCTTCCAACTGTACCCATTTGCAGCCAATCCAAATTTCCTCTGAGGTGATTTGTTGTTGAAATTCTGATGCCCTCCTAGAACATTCACCTCTGTTGAGTTGTCTTCTTACAAGGATGGACACGAATCAGTCTTTTGGCTCATAGCACCTTAGAATTCACAAGGCTTCACTACATTAGCTTGTCCCACCATCAATTGCTGTATCATGTCCTTCAGCTCTTTAATTTCTGCAGCCATCTGATTGTTGGACGAGTCGGCCTGTGATACATTCCTTGTTCTGCTCGTATCCTCTCGCTTGTTGATTTCTTCTCTGAACCTTGCACTCCCAGTGGTTTCCCTAACCAGTTATCGAACCTCTCCGGGAGTCAAATTCATAATTGTGCCGCCAGCTGCAGCATCCAACATCATCCTCTCCAAGGGTCTGAGTCCATCCAGAAAATACTCCACTATCATCCCTTTAGGCACCCCAAGATTGCAGCAATTCTGTTCCAATGAATTAAAACGCTCCAAATAGTCATACATTAACTCACCGGATCCTTGTTTAATCGCAGCGAGCTCTCTACGCACTTGTGTTGCCTTTGCTGGCGGGTAGTATTTGTCTTGAAACTTTCTCTACATTTGATCCCATGTTCGGATACTACCTGAAGGAAGAGACAAAAATCACGATTTTGCTAAGTCAATTAAACACAAAGGAAATACTCGAAGCTTAAACCTGTCCTCCGAAGCTGCGTATGGTCTCAATGTTTGGCAGATTCCGGTGAACTCTTATAAATGCCTTGTCGTGACCTCTCCCGGTAATCCTCCAAATTTGGGTAAGTGATGCACAACAACAGTTTTTATCTTAAAATCATCCTCTTCTGGGCCAGTATTGATGCACCATGGCTGCTCATTGAAGTTTGGTGCAGACAACTCTCTCATCGTTGGTTCCGGTGTGTAGGCAAGCCTGTATGGCTGATGCCCATAAGGCTGTTGCTGCTCATATTGCTGAAGCGGAGGGTTAGGCTCATTGAAACCCTCTGCTCGTGCCCCTGGATCCCTAGCCATAAGTACTCTTTCACGAAGTTCCCTCTGGCGTGCTCTAAACACGCGTTCGGGCTCTTCGTAGAATGGTGGAATTTGCACATCCTGATTTCCTGGTGGAGGTAATTGACGGCTGTTGTTGTTGTCCAGATTTTATTCATTATTTTGGCGGCCATCACCGTTAACACTACCTGCGTGCGACATGCTGGAAAGAGCAATTTACCACAACATAAAAGAATAACATATGAAAAATCAAAAACTGAATATAAAAAGAAAAGGAAAAGAAACTCTTCACTGTAGCAGTTCTGAAGATGCAGTATGGCAGTATTTGACAAAACCAGCACACGTGAACAAGATACTGCTATAGCAGGAGTCCAGCAGCGTATGTGAACAAGATCAGTGAAAAAGATGCTGCTATAGCAGGAGTCCGGCTTTCGTGAACAAGACCAGTGAACAAAGAGCAGCTATAGCAGGAGAAAGCTATAGCAGGAGCTTGTTCAGAAGAGCTGTAGTGTCTGTCCGAGCAGCAGCAATCTGGGTCTTTGGAAAGAGGGCATGGCAGTCCTTCTAAGAGCTTCAGAGGGGTTTCTAAGTTGCTGCAGAGAATATTCCAGTAGAGTTTTCTAACTGAAGAAGGAGATTTGATTGTGGGAGATTTGAATCTCAAAAAATCTAATCTCCTAAATATTAGGAGATACTGATATTAGTAGGAAATCCTGATAATGATGCAAGTGGGTGCTCCCATATAAAGAAGACCCTTCAGAGCAAGGAAGTTGATCGAAGAAGAGGGCAGAGAGCGAGAACACACACAGAATTCCGAGACAGTATTTTTGGTGTGCGAAGAGAACTTCGATCTTCACCGAGAGCAGAGCGTGAGCGCAGAGCTGAGGTGACAGAAGCAGAAGGTGATCAGGACTTGCGTAGTCTGATCCAAGCTTGATCTGGAAGCCAATTCAAAGCAGAGAGTGCTTGTTGGTTGATCAAGGGCAGCCGCGGAAGAACTGACGGGTGAGTGACTCGGTCGAGCTGGACGGCAGTGCTCGCTAGTGACAGGAGGTCACTGAGTGAGGGGGAGTATTCCAGAGTGTGCAGCGCTCGTGGAATCGTTCGAACGGCTCAGCGGAAGGCTTCGGAGCGACGCGGACTGTTTCTGCATTAGCTGTGTGCTACAACAGATGCTATAGCAACCCTGCAGAATCTGAGTATTGTTTAGAATAGGCTACGTTCGAGAAAACAGTAGCTATTCTAGATAGATATCAGTAGAGGGTGTGCAGACACAAGTGAGAGCCTGTTCTGATTGTGTTCGAGGATCCACCTAAGGTTGAGTAGCATAGGTTGCATGGAGTTGTAACCGTGTGTACTTTGAGACATTTGAGATTAGTGGATTGAGGACTGAGAATAGTCCTCCCCAGACATAGGCAATTGGCCGAACTGGGTGAACAAACATCTGTCCTTATTCATTCTTGCTGAAACAGTTTACTGGTGAACAAGAGTGTGCTGTAGCAACTGCTTGTTCACAAATCTGTTTATCAGAGGCGCTGCGAATTTCAAGTTCCCCAGCAACGGCGCCAAAATTTGACGCGCGTCGTTGTGTGCGCCAAATTTGTATTTATATCTCCAAGCTTTAGCTAGTGTAGCGGCAAGCAAGGGTCGAACCCAATAGAACTGACTGTGAAGCGATTTCCTGTAAATACTGAACTAAAGGGGCTTTTGAGCAAGTCGATTGCGGGAAAGAAAGTAAAAAGTGTGAAATCAATTAAGAGAAGTATTCAATCTACGGAATTCAATAGGACTGCTATCATCGACTTCTAAAGATTGCGATTCTAATCAAACATGTGCTCATTCCGACAAATGTAATAACCTAGAGTATCCCAACAAAGGTGATACTAAGTCTAGATTCAACTAATTGCTTCCACGACAAAGCTTCGACAAGAGTTAATAATCAGAATTGATGAACGGGTAGTTTCACGACAAAGTATTCGCTAACCGTGCAATACAATTCATGCAATTTAAGATCCAGAACTTACGATTGAATAGAAACATGATTAAATCCAAGTATCAAACATGTATGTCACTAAATGAAAATCCTAAACCGAAACAGAAATTTAGCTACTCATAGTCATGACTGAAAAACAAATTAAATTGAAAGACATAAAAATACTGTTCACGAGTACTGTTCACGCCAGAAAACACTGTTCACGCAAATCTCTAAAATTTCCTTCGGTCGTATGTTCCAAACTTCCGTCGTCCAAAACTGCAGTCTCGCTCTGATTACGAAACCCTAATTGAGATCGGGCTCTAAAAATTAATTTCGGCCGCGGGCCCGTTGCTGACGTCATCAAACATATGCCGCGCCCCAAGAAGACATTAGGTCGCACGACCGAAGAAGACATTAAGGTTTGGCGCGCGATACTAATGTTGTCTTCTGGCGCCGAATACTCTGAATTGCATACTCATTTTCTCCCTAAAAAATACCATTTCGAGTCGCAAGGCTCTTTTCATGTATTCCGGACACCTGAAATGCAAACAACACTAAGAAATAACTGTTCACATAAAAACATGTCGAAATAGTTGGGTTTAAACGGTTTAGCGAGTCGTTTAAATACGCCCCATCACTCACACCTCTACTTCTCACCTAGTCAAAATCTAATGCTCAGTCTAATCACCTAGACTAGCTAGCAATCTGAATTTACAGATTCTCTTCGTGCAGCCTACACACTCTTGGTAATAAATAGCTACAGCTCTGACTCTCAGAGTTAGCCCATTCTATTACAATATGTAGCTCACGGAATGCTTCAGCACAGCTGTATCTTTAGTTGTCGACACTCCAAGCTCTCCCGCCAAGTAGTCGGACACTCTGAGTTCTTCAAATCAGCCTCTGCTCCCCCTCAATCAATGACTCACTCCGTCTCTATTGGGTAGCCTCAATCAATGCTCACACTGCCTGTCCGCGGTTGATCACCGAGCTCCGATTATCCCTTCAACGAGCAGCTCTTCAGTTGAACTTCGGACCAATCCTGAATCAAACTTCACGAATTCTGATTCCTTTTGCACACCACACCAGTCTTTAGCTCAATGCATAAACCCTGCTACTGTGCTTGATCTCTGTGTGTTCGCTCCGTGCTTTGTGTGTGTGCTCTTTGATCGTGTTTTCTGTGCTGCGCTCCCGCCATCTTTTTCAAGCTCACCAGCACACCAAAAACGCCAAGGATCATTATCATAATCTTCTCCTAGATTTTAGCAAGTTTGTTGAAGATTCCGTTGCCAAATTTGAAATCTTTATCTTCTCTGGCCACGTGCTGTTGTTTGCTGAGCTTTTGATGACATCTGCATCCCTCTATGAGCTTCCCTGATGCCAGCTGGAGTTTCACCGTGCAATGCCAGGATACATCCCAGAGTGTTGAAGCAGACTCTGTCTCTTCATAGCTGTCTCTTGCCCATTCTTCAAATAGTGTCTCAGCTTCAGATCTTAGAGGATTGCTAAAGTAGACTCTGGCTCTTTGTTGTTATTGTTTTGTCAGTCTTCAGATTGTGCTCCAGCCACCAATCTTCAGGGAGTGCTTCAGTAGTCTCTTGAGCAATTTTGTCAAGGATGCCATATCCCATGTCCTCAACAATGTATGTGTTTGATCCTATATCGTTTAATGTTATGTTTTATGCGAATTTTTCATAAGTATAATTTGGTTAAGAACCTATATATGTAGAATTGATATCTAATCATAGTATTTATGTTGGTAGTATATGATTTGGTAGAAGAGTTAACATCACTTGTTTGAAAAATGCGTTCTAAATGTCTTCCTAACGTAATTAATAGTCACCAATATTCATTGGATATTAATGGTTAGGAACAATCAAGTGTATGCCTCGCTGGAGGAACTCGAAATACAAGATGTGTTGCAAAAAATAATGATCCGCGAGTGTTCGGCTTGCTTATAGAACACATGGTTTATTCCCATTCATCGTATGATATGAGAAACTATATGTTTTGTTTCAGGAATTGAGTGGTCCGCACTGGTGAATTTTGATTTTGGAATATTGATTTTATTTGCATAGTCTTTTTCTTGCGTCAGAATCACTTATTTAGGTATTTACAACTTTTTCTTTATTAAAATAGCTAAAGTAAGGCACAATTTTGCATAGTTTACACACGCATTTGCTCTTTGGATTGACCCTTTATTTTTTACTACAAATTGACCCCTAAAACATACACTTGACAATTATAAAGGGTTAAGAATACGTTTGTCTAAAATCTATTAAATCCCATGTTGGCATATGTGGTTAGATATGTATTGACATTGTGAGCACTGCATTGCATGCATCATTTAGCTTAGGATTGTATCTTTGTATTTTTGGGTATTGTGCTTCCTGAAAATTTTCACGAGACACCACTCATTCATTAGGGAAGCCTACGGGTTTCACGGCTTGTTGCATATGCTAAATGCAATCGTGATTCCTACGATAGTGAATTAGAATTTCCATTCTTTAAGTTTTCTTTTCTAATCATCGATGCATGATTCTATGATGTGTGATTCCTGTTGGTTATGCTTTTAGGACGAAAGAATCTTAAGTGTGGAGTTGTGATGAATGTGTTTTAACACATAACTTAGACTCCTTTTCTTAGTGATTTCAACTCGTTTGCCGAGGGTATCTTTATATGAAGTCTCAGAGCGATACAAGGAGCTCTTGAGGGTATGCCCCCCTCACCATGGACTCCAGAAGTGGTTGGCGATCCATACTTTCTACATTAGAGTGGACTAAGGACAGCTCTAGACTAGGCCACTGATAGAGCTAAGATGGACTTGCATCTTGACGACACCTACATTGTGATTGAGAAGATTGCGTAGAATTACCACTTGTGGGCAAGCAAGAGAGGTAACACAAGAAAGCAACAAGGCATATATGATTTACATTTTATTAAATCTAATGATTCTATTACTGCATTATCTAGCAAAATGGACAGCTTGGTTGCTAAGCTGGAGACCCTTTCTAATGCATGTGTCACTACTTCTAATGCATCCATGTGCTAACTTGACAGTTTACAGTCAGATATGTGGTTCTTCTTTGCATTTTTTAGATAAAATCCTGTTGGCTTTGCAAGAAGAGGATAACAACACTGAAGAGGAAGTTATCTACGGAGGAAGAAATCAGGATACAGCTATGCCCGAGGTAGTCCTTCAACCAACCTACACACCCAATAATAGAAACCACCCAAACTTCTCTTATAAGACTCAGAATCTAGTACCAACCAAGAACTAGTACCAACAACGTAATCCAACACCGTAGGCTAGCTCTGCCCAACCATAGATAATTCCATCTTGCCAAATTCATGGCGAACCATGAGAAAGCCCTAGCTACCATGAACTCTAGGATTGACGAGCTAGCCATACAAAATAGGATGCTAGAAAATCAAAATGCCCAACAAGCTAGCCTATCCGGTAGGGAACACGATAAGCTGTGCTCTAAGCCCGAACCACACCCGAGCGAGAATTTTAAGGTCATTCTCCTTAATAGTGGTCAACAAGTAGACGAGGACTCACCTAGTGACCAGCCAGCCAAAACTCCGTCATAGGCTAAGGTGGGTAGACCCGCTATCCCTACAAACATGGAGGTAAGGAGATGATGGAGCATATTTCTATGATCCATCGAGTTGTTTATTCCCATTGTTTAGTTGCATTTTGCGTGTGATAGATTATTTCGTTGTAGTGTTTCGCATCGTAGGTGTATCAAGACCGCTTTTGAAATTTATTGCGTATTTGGAGCATTCTAGGCCTCACTCAATCACTCCGGAATGCGAAGGAGGAAAGACTTGATCACGAGAGCATCGACATAGCCAAAATGCCAGCTAAGGTCGTACCACTCATACTGGTCATACGGGTCATACTAGATACGGGCGATATGGAGATCCTGGGACAAGCTGAGGTCGTACTGGTCGTAATGGTCTCACATGCCCAAATCCCGAGGTCCACATCTAGCAGTTTAGGGGTTGCATCGATTTAAAAGTGAATTATGAGAGGGAATTCAACAGGAAATCATCAAAGACAAGTGAAAGACAAAAGTCATAGAATTTAGAGGGCGAAGTTAGTGCGCGGTGAACAGTGATCAGTGAACAGTGCGCAATAGCTTTTGTATCCTCTAAACTCAGTTTTTCATTATTATTAGATGGATTGTATTAGTAGCTAAGCCCTAACTCAGTTTGGGGATTTGCATAGCAATGTTTGGTTTGAGATCTATGTTTCATAATTCGATTTAGTGAATTATTGTTCTTCGTATGAGTTGCATGCTTTCATCATCAAGTTAGCATAGCTTAGCGGTGAAACTGGATTGATATCTATTGCATGATACTGGATTGAACTGCCCCATTAGCGAAGCCTAGCGGTAGAGCTAATTTGGTATTGTTAGTCAAGTAATAGTTAACCTATTCGAGAACTTAGCGGTTAAGAGTAGGTAGAACATTGGAGTCGACACTACCTTAGAAGGATTGTCAGACTAGAACATTAGTTTTACTAATTGATGCATGTTCGATCGATGATTACTAGTTGCAATGCATATCCCTGAACTGATTCTTTCTGAAATTGATAAATAGCATTCTTTCTGGGAAAACCCCTGTTAGTTATTAGTAAAACTCTAGGACTAATGGATCTCTTTGGGTTTGACCCTACTTACCGCTTGCTAGTATAATATGTCTCTTTAAATATAAATTTGGCACACACAATGACTTGCCGTTAAATTTTGGCGCCGTTGCCGGGGAGAGCAACACTTGGTACAGAGTTCTAAGCTTTTATTAGTTGTTTTCTTATTTTGCTTTGTTTTACTTGTTTGGCGTCGCAGGTAGTGCAGTTTGGGCTACCGGTGTTCGATCAGCTATTATAAGGTAGTCTATGCGGAACGTGCCTAAGGTCAGATTTCAGGAGCTTCGATCATGATGCAAACACTTTTTTGCCCATCGGAGGTCGTTTGCTATTTTATAGTCATATTTTTTGTATTTTACTACGCTTTACGGTATGTCTAATGTAGGGAGCATCAATGACCATGGCCACGGCCACCAGCACCGTGAACATGATTAGATCCTCGATGAAATACCCCCACAAGTCATACCACCATTCTATGACGAGAATGAGTGTTCAATCAAAGGCAAAGAGCAGCAGCTCGTCAAAGGATGGCATTCCAGGGATAGAGCAATATAGGTGAAAGGATGGAGGCGTTTGATGATTATCCCCCTGCTCAACCACAACCTCAACTGTATGCACATCAACGGAATAGGCAGCCCACGATGAGGGAGCTATCTGCTCCAACATTTAACAACCAGCCGTGATGCATAAACAATGACCCAGAGGAAGATGATTTTAAAATAAAAACCGTAGTGGTTCACCATCTTCAGCTAGACATCTGCAAGAGTTCAATGGGATTTGTCAGACACTGAGGCCCTATGCCGCCCCGGAAGAAAGGTCAAACTTAAAGTCTTTCCATTGAGTTTAACTGACCTTGCAAAAACTTAGTTTCTGTCTTTATCTTCAGGTAGCATTCGGACATGGGATCAAATGTAAAGGAAGTTCCTTGACAAATATTACCTCCCTGTGAAAGCTGCTCAAGTGAGGAGAGAGCTGTCCACTATGAGACAAGGACCCAGCGAGTCCATGTACGATTACCTGGAGAGATTCAACGCACTGGAACAAAGTTGTTGTAACTTGGGTGTTCCGGAAAGGATGCTGGTAGAGTATTTATTGGATGGATTGAGACCCATCGAGTGTATGTTACTGGATGCTCAGCTGGTGGCACAGTGTTGAACTTGACATCGACTTAGGTGTAAGAGTTGATTAACGAGACCGCTGAGAGTGTTCGGTTTAGGGAAGAGACTAATCGAACGGATGACACTAGTAGGACAAAGAATGTTTCACAGGTGGATTCCAACACCAATCAAATGGCCAACGAAATCAAGGAGCTCAATGAAATGATGCAGAGGATGATGGTTGGGCAGGTGAGTGGAGTTAGGCCTTGTGAATTTTGTGGTGCTGCAAGCCACAAAACAGATGAGTGCGATGGGTGGATTCCTTAACTTTAACAATGGGCAGGCCCCGAGATAATTTGGACTTGCAGCGAATGGTTATAGTTGAAGAAACGAGGGAGGATTCCAAAGCAACCAAGGGCACACTAAGCAGAAGTCTCTCCATGGTCATCCATGATGCCCGTCGTGCCTTGCCGAAGTCTCTCTGTGCATCTCCAAGATGATCGGATATTTTGCTCTAGCTCTGGATCATCACGGAGTGCTGAAGCAGAATCTGTCTTATTCTGTTTCCGAGTTTGTCTCAGCTCTTGTTATCCACAGAGTGCTTCAGCAGATTATGGTTCTTAATTATTGTTGCTTGTTTTATATGTCTTCAGATTGCGTCTCAGCCACCAATCTTCAGGGAGTGCTTCAGCTGCCTCTTGAGCAGTTTTGTCAAGGATGACATATCCTCAACAGAATGGACCAGAAACCTTCCTATGCAGGTCAGTCATCCCGGGGAGAAATAAAAGAGGAGAAAATTCCTAGAGAAGAAACAAGGATGCTAATCAATGCACTGATGAAAGCAAGGATAAACAGAAGGGAATCCAATGCTGGGAGTGTGAGGGATATGGCCACAGACAAACTGAGTGCCCGAGCTACGAGAAGAAAAATAACAAGTCCCTCGCCGCTAACTCGAGTGATGAAGACAATGAAGATGAAGCTGATCACAAAGGGAATCTAGCCTTGAAAATTGTAACTGACTATGAGGATTCAGATCCATTAAATTCAGACTTTATTTATGGGATTGTTGAATCTAACAGCAGTGATGATGAGAGTTCTCAGAAGAGTCCATGGCTGATCAGTTCAGATTGATACAAGAAAAATGCCTGGAAGTCATTAAGATCAACAAGGGATTGTTTGCAAAGATATCTTGCTTGGAAAGCGAAGAAGAGGAGTTGCTGAAGACCATTGCCTCTGTGACCGAGGAGTCACCAACAACAGGAGTATGCGGCTGCGATGGAAGAGTTCAGTCTCCATAGAAGAACAGCAAAGATGCTCCACAATGGATCGAGCAACTTGGACAACTTTGACAATTTTGCGCGGCATTAAGTAGAGCATTTCAAGATTTGGTTAGCGTCTATGTTGTTCATCTTCCTTCGAGTGCGAATGTAAAATCGCATCTAAATCTATAAAGATCATACATAAAAAAAGGACATCACATAATTTAACCTATGGTAAAGAAATTTACATGTCTCTCCTTTATCGAGTGACAAAACAAAACATATATGTATTTATATATATATTTATTTATATTTATCTCTTCCATCAAACATCAAGATTAACACAAAAACAATTAGAAAACTCAAACAAAATACATGGATAAAATATAAGACCCTTGATCTAACCCCTCTCGCGAATTCTTTTTATCATACATATAACTATTTTATTTAGTAACCTCTGTAAGGATTATGACCTATTTCTCTAATATCATTAAATGTAACGTCTCAAAAACTTTTATTTTTAAAAGACGTCACATCGCCCGCACGTTGCTTAAACCACCAATGGACGTACGAAGCCTCAATCATGCTTACAAATAATGAAAAACTCATACTAGATTCCAAATTTCATGCATGTTATTATTTAAGTAAAATATTTCTGACAATATAAACTTCATGAACCAGTAAAATGTTGAAGACTCTAAGAAATGCTTATTATTGTTCATTTTCTTTATTAGTGCATCTCTCACTCGTTCCCCCCAAAAGTCTAGTCTTTAGGATCTGAAAAATATAAACATGGAAAACATGAGTCCAAGGCTCGTCTAAGTAACATAGACCCAACTAGCCGAATCATGAGTGTCACACATGAAATCTTTGCAGCGTCTCTGAGATGCAGATTTGTGTACAAGCAGTTGTTGTAGCACACTCTTGTACAGGCAGATCTTGTGCAGCAAGATAAAACAATGAACAATAATTTGATCACCCAGTTCGGCCAAGTGCCTACCTCTGGGAAAGACTGAAACTCAATCTTTTAATCCACAAAGCTCAAGATCTGTTGTATACATGGTTAGACTCCATGCAACCTATGCTACTCAACCTTAGCTAGTACCTCGATCACAATCAGAACAAGGACTTGTGTCTCAACCACCTACACTTGTATCAATTCAAAATAGCTACTGACCCGACTAACTCAGCCTGTTCTAATTAACATAGAATCTCCGTAGGGTTGCTATAGCACACAGCTGGTGGTGGATTTGTCAGAGTAGCTCCACAGCCTTCAGCCGAGCAGTTACAATTCTTCCACGAGTGCTGCACACTCTGGAATGCTCCCCCTCACTTAGAGACCTCCTGTCACTAAAGAGACCAGACTGCCTGCCAATTGCTCGAGTTTCTCCACTCGTCAATTCCTCCGCGACCTGACTTGATCAGCCAACAAGCAATCGTTGCTCTGAATTGGCTTCCTTGATCAAGCACTGATCACACTCTGCAAGTCTCGATCACACTCAGCTTCAGTCACCTCAGCTCTGCGCTCACGCTCTGCTCTCGGTGATGATCGAAGCTCTGCTCGCACAGTATCTCCCTCAGTTGATGTTTTGTGTATGCTCTCTGTGTTTTCTCCTTTCGCTTTCAATCCCTTGGACCTCTGCCCAGCTTTCTATAAATAGGAACTACCAGTTCCATTAATATCAATTTTAGGAAATTCCTCTAGACAGCAATATCTTCTAATTTGTAGGAGATTATATTTGATATGAAAATCAAATCTTCCACAATCAAATCTTCACCCTTGGAATGAAATCTTCATTGGGATATTCTTTCTAAATATTTAGAAGCTCCTCGTTGCTCCTTGTTGAACTGTCAAGCGCTTTCTCCGAAGAGCCTAACTTCTGCTGCAGAACAGTTGCTACAGCTTTCTGAGACAGCTCCCACTATAGTAGCAGCTTGTTCACTGGGCTTGTTCACGAATGCTGGTTTTGTCACAAGAATGCCATTCTGCATTATCAATCTCCCCCTTGGCATTTTGACAAAACCCCTTTCATTTATGATTCGTTGTTTCAATTGATCCTCCTCCAGTCCTTAGCTCCTTCTGCCCCTCTTCCCATTTTCGTCCTCCCCCTTTTTGTAACATATGCCAAGGGGAAGGTTTCTGGGACTGGTTTACGGTTCCAACACGCAGAGACTCAGAGAGGATCTCAGGGCTTCGAATCTGGCTGAATCCAGAGGTTTGGTGAAGATGTCTGTAAGTTGTTTGTTGGTCACAATGTGCTAAAGAGCGATGATCTTCTTCTCTATCAGATCTCTGATGAAGTGATGCTGAATATTAATGTGTTTGGTTCTGCTGTGCTGAACTGGGTTCTTAGAGATGCTGATCGCACTCATATTGTCACAGTAGAGGACCATTTCACCTTGATTGAGTCCATACTCAACCAGCATCTGCTTCATCCAAACCATCTGAATACAGTAGCTTCCTGCTGCAATGTACTCTGCCTCAGCCGTGGACAGGGAGATGCTGTTTTGTTGTCTGCTAAACCAGGATACCGGGTTGTTTCTCAGGAAGAAGCAACCTCCAGATGTGCTCTTCCTATCCGCAGCACAACCTGCCTAGTCTGTGTCACTGTATCCTACCAGATTGGCATTTGTATCCTTAGTATACCACAAGCCATAGTTGGCAATACCTCCAACATACCGGATGATCCTTTTAACTAGTTGCATGTGACTTTCTTTTGGACAGGCTTGAAATCTTGCACATACTCCTACTGCAAAGGAGATGTCGGGACTACTAGCAGTCAGATACAGCAGGCTACCAATCATACTTCTGTAGATACCCTGATTTACTTCCACCCCGGTTTCATCTTTGACAGCTTTGATATGAGTGGCAGCTGGTGTTCGTTTGTGACTGGCGTTATCTAGCTGGAATTCTTCACCAGGTTCTTGCTATATTTGCTTTGTGCTACAAAGATTCCATCCTCTTTCTGGGAGATTTCCAGTCCGAGGAAATAAGTCAGCTCTCCTACCATGCTCATTTTGAATTCATTCTGCATGTGATCCACAAACTGTTTCACCAGCTGCTGGGACTTCGATCCAAAGACAATGTCATCCACATAAATCTGGGCAATGATCACATCCGACTTGGTTCTTTTCACGAAGAGAGTTTTGTCAGCTTCTCCCCTTTCATATCCATGATTTTCAAGAAAAACAGTCAGTCTCTCATACCATGCTCTAGGAGCCTGTTTAAGCCCATACAGAGCTTTCTTGAGCTTGTCACATGCTCCGGGTGATGAGGGTCTTCAAACCCTTTAGGCTGAGCTACATAAACTTCTTCTGAGAGATCACCATTTAGAAATGCACTCTTGACATCCATTTGATGCAGCTTAAATCCGAAGAAGCATGACATGGCCAGGAGCAGTCTGATGGCTTCCAACCGAGCAACTGGTGCAAAGGTTTCATCGAAGTCCAGGCCTTCAATTTGGGTGTACCCTTGTGCAACCAGTCTGGCTTTATTCCTTGTGATGTTTCCCTTCTCATCAGTCTTATTCTTGAAGATCCACTTGGTGCCTATGATGTTTATTCCTTTTGGTCTGGCAACTAAGTCCCACACATCGTGTCTCTCGAACTCACAAGTTCTTCCTGCATTGTTATCGTCCAGTATTCGTCGCCCATGGCTTCCTTGAAGTTCTTTGGTTCTGTACAGGACATAAAGCAGGTGTTACATATAGACAAGAAGGTGCTGAGATGTGAGACACTTCTAGTTCTTCTCCCTTCTGTTGGATCTCCAATCACGTTAGTCAAGGGATGGTTCCTCTGAATCTTCTTTGGGGGTCGGCTTGATGTTGTAGGAAGGATTTCACTATCCTGTTCTACATCAGGGCTATCCACATGTTCATCTGGGCTTTCTGCATCAGTGTCTGCTTTAGCATCCTCTGGTGCAGGGTCTTGTTCACTCCTGTTCTGTCTCACCGGTGCAGCTTCAGTGCTTGAGTCTTCGTCATCTAAGCAAGTGGGAGTTTCTTCTTCAACATCATTGACGACTACATTAATGGATTCCATCACTGTCTTCATCCTTTCATTATAAACTCGATATACTCGGCTATTTACTGAGTAGCCCAAGAACATCCCAGCATCACTCTTGGGGTCAAGCTTCTTTCTGTATTCCCGATCTCTCAGAATGTAGCAATCCCTCGCAAAATGTGAAAGTATTTAACCGTGGGCTTCTTCTGGTTCCATAACTCATAGCAAGTCTGATTTGTTCCCTTCCATAAGGAAACTCTGTTGATGATGTAACAGGCTGTGTTCATTGCCTCAACCCAAAATCTCAGGGGAACCTTCTTCGCATGAATCATGACCCTGGCCATTTCTTGAATTGTTCGATTCTTTCGTTCCAGGACACCATTTTGCTGAGGAGTGATTGGAGACGAGTACTGATGAGTGATTCCCCCTTTTCTGCAGAACTCGTTTACTGCTTCGTTCTCAAATTCCCTTCCATGATCACTTCCGACTATGGAGATTCTGAGATTCTTTTCTTGCTCTAGTCGGGATACCAGAGAGACAATTACTCCTGCAGTGTCTGATTTCTCCTAACAAAATCAATCCATGTGAATCTGGTATAATCATCAACACAGACAAATGCGTACCTCTTACTTCCAATGCTCTCGACCTCCATAGGTCCCATCAAGTTCTTGTAACAATTGAAGAGGTCTGATTGTATTAATATTTTTAACCTTTGGGTGTGATGCCTTCTTCTGTTTGCCTATCTGGCATTCTCCACAGATGGTGCTCGGTTCACCTTTGATTAATGGAACTCCTCTGACTAACCCTTCCGTCGCAATTTTCTTAAAGGTTCTCAAGTTAATGTGGCCCATCCTTTTATGCCAAAGATTCATTTCTTCCGTGTTGGTCAGCATGCATGTTGGTGAAGGGCTTGCTATACCAACTTTGAGAAGGTAACAATTGTTCTTTGATCTGGTCCCTTGCATTATGCACTCTCCTGATTTGTTGAAGACTTGACACGAATCTTGGGTGAACTTTAGTTGCAGCGTTCCATCGCACAGCTGCCTAATGCTTTTGAGATTTGCCTTTAACCCCTCTACCAGCATTACATTCTTCAGCTTGGGCATCCCTTTGACTGTCAATGTTCCTTTGCCCGCTCTTCCTTTCAGACCATTTCCAGCTGTTCTGAGCATGGAGTTATGTTCTTCAGGAATGCTCTTTCTCCAGTCATATGCCCTGAGCATCCACTATCAAAGTACCAGCTTACTTTGCTTGAAGAACTTGTTGTGCTGACAAGTGCGACATGTAGGGTTCTCTCATGTTTCTGCTGTGTGGGACCTTTGGTTGGAGTTTGCCTGGTGAGGATCGATAGGAAGTGCCTCTTGATGTGTTCCTTGTGTCCACAGGTATAGCATCTTCTACGTTTGTACTTTAGACACTCCTTGGTACTAGAACGATGATACAGGAGTTGCTGCAGCAGAACCTTATTCATCTTTTCTTTTGCCCTTCTCAATTTCCTAATTGATCTGTATCTGACTATGTTGCATTCATCTTCACTGTGATCGGTATCATCTTCACTTCAGCTAATTGAGAGAGAACTGTCACTTCTTTGCTCAGATTTCTTCATTGGTTTGCTGGTACAATCGACTTTTCGGTGACCATATCCATCACAGTTCCAGCACTGAATGCCCTTTCTTTTTTTCTTTCTTCTCGTCTTCATCTGGGGCAGGTTCCTTTCTTCTTCTCTGATTTCCTCCGCCCCTTCTGGCTTGCCTTCGAGAGGATGAGCCTTGCCTTGATTTTGTTTCTATGTTTTTCAAGAGTTTCCCAAGGTTCTTCACTAGCAGACTCAGTTGATCATCAGATGCAGACTTCTTTTCTTCTGTTTCTGCTTTTAGTCCTACACTCTTGCCTTTGGGAAGGGCTCTTCTTTGACCAGCTTCATTTCAAACTGTTTGAGGGATCCAATCAACTCCTCTAGTCTCATATGTCTGACATTCTGATCTTCTTCAATGGCTATCACTTTCATGTCAAATCTGGTGGGCAAAGATCTAAGTACTTTCCTTATCAATTTTTCCTCCGGAAAGGGTTCTCCAAGAGCATGAGCATCATTTGACAGATCGCACAACCTGGCAGTGAACTCAGTGATGGAGTCCTCTTCTTGCATCTTTAGACTCTCAAAGTGAGAAGCAATGATCTGTAACCTGGACATCTTTACTTTGTCAGTTCCTTCATTGGCTACTTGCAAGATTTCCCAGGCTTATTTTGCAATGTCGCAGTTGGAGATCAGCCTGAAATTGTTAGCATCCACCGCAGCAAAAATAGCATGTGCCTTTGAATTACCGTTTGCTGCAGCTTCCTCTTCAGCAGTCCATTGTACTTCATGTTTCACTCGAGTAACTCCCCTTTCGTCCATGGTTATGGGAGGTGACCATTCAGCCACAACCGCTCTCCAGGTTCTTTCATCAATAGTTTTGAGGAATGCCTTCATTCTCGTTTTCCAATAGCCATAGTTACTTTCTTCTAGCAACGGTGGGCGGCTTGTACTCTGACCTTCCTTCATTGTTTCTTGCTTCCTTCAGCAGACACTTAGGATCTTTACTCTGTGTGTTGAGTTTCCCGCTCTGATACCAATTGAAATCTTTGCAGCGTCTCTGAGATGCAGATTTGTGTACAAGCAGTTGATGTGGCACACCCTTGTACAGGCAGATCTTGTGCAGCAAGATAAAATAATGAACAATAATTTGATCACCCAGTTCGGCAAAGTGCCTACCTCTGGGAAAGACTGAAACTCAGTCTTTTAATCCACTAAGCTCAAGATCTGTTATATACATGGTTCGACTCCATGCAACCTATGCTACTCAACCTTAGCTAGTACCTCGATCACAATCAGAACAAGCTCTGACTTGTGTCTCAACCACCTACACTTGTATCAATTTAGAATAGCTACTGACCCGACTAACTCAGCCTATTCTAATTAACATAGAATCTCCGTAGGGTTGCTATAGCACGTATTGTAGCACACAACTGGTGCAGGTATTGTAAGAGTAGCTCCAAAGCCTTCAGCCGAACAGTGACAATTCTTCCACGAGTGCTGCACACTCTGGAATGCTCCCCCTCACTTAGTGACCTCCTGTCACTAGAGAGATCAGGCTGCCTGCCAATTGCTCGAGTTTCTCCACTCGTCTATTCCTCCACGGCCTGCCTTGATCAGCCAACAAGCAATCGTTGCTCTGAATTGGCTTCCATGATCAAGCACTGATCACACTCTACAAGTCTCGATCACACTCAACTTCAATCACCTCAGCTCTACGTTCACGCTCTGCTCTCAGTGATGATCGAAGCTCTGCTCGCACAGTATCTCCCTCAGTTGATGTTTTGTGTATGCTCTCTGTGTTTTCTCCTTTTTAAATATTTAGAAGCTCCTCGTAGCTCCTTGTTGAACTGTCAAGCGCTTTCTCCAAAGAGCCGAACTTCTGCTGCGGAACAGTTGCTACAGCTTCCTGAGACAGCTCCCGCTATAACAGCAGCTTGTTCACGAGTGCTGGTTTTGTCAAAAGAATGCCATTCTGCATTATCAACACATATTTTAAAAATCGAATAAGAACCCCGACAGTATACAGAGATGCTTCATGAAAATAACATTTGATCTTTTAAACCGAGAGAATTTCTAAGACGAGCTTATGAAAGAACTTGTATCACGATGACGTAAATAACGAGACATTTCAAACAAGAAGAACGGCTATACAATCCAATCGTGCATGCATTGGTCCTGAGACACTATTGTCGTATTTCGTCCTACGACTCGGTGACGGCACGTTATGTGCGCCAAAATTAAATTTATATTTCCTACTTACTAGCTAGTGGTAAGCAGGGTCGAGCCCAAAGGAGAACAATTAGTCTAGAGTTATATTAACAATTGTCACACTAAAAGGGAGGTTTTCAGAAAGAATGTTGTTGTTCAATTTAAAGAAGCATCAGTTCAGGGATATGCATTGAAACTGGTAATCATCGATTGAAACATGCATCAATTAGTAAAACTACTGTTCATAATCTAACAATCCTGCTAGGGTAATATCGACTTCAAGTTCTATCTACTATTAACCGCTAAGTTCTCAAGTAGATGTAATCGTATCCTCTTAGTTACCAGTACTAGTTCCACCGCTAGGCTTATGCTAATGTTGGGCTAATCGAATATCATACACTACTAGTCTAACTAGATCACCGCCAAGTTCCTCCAATCAAGCATACAAGCATGCCATTAAGTTCAAGAACAGAAATTCACCAAATTGAATTATATAACTTAGATCTCAAACCATGCATTGCAATACAAATCCCCAAACTGAATTAGAGGTTTAGCTACTACAATCCATCTAATAATAATGAAAATAAAGAATTCAGAAAATAACAATATTGTTCACTACACTGTTCACCGCGATCACTGTTCACGGCGTTCACTATTCACCGTGCCTCTGAAATCTCTCTATTGGCTCGATCTGCTCTATGGCCGTCTGTAATCTGTGTGGTCGGCTAAAAAAGTCCCTTATTGGCAGGTCTCTATTTATATGTAAAACATGCGGGCTTCTAAATTTGATCTCGGGCCGTGGGCCCAATGCTGACGTCTAAATTTGTTGGCCGTGCCTCATGTAGACATTAACCAGCCCACCAGCAAGAGACATCAAGCTCTAGCGCGCGACACTAATGTCTTCTTCCGGAGCGGTATCTACTGAGTTGCACACTCAACTTTCATCAACGTCAATTTCCGCATCGACTCTCTAAAAACGCCATTTAAGACACGAATCTCCTTTTTATGTATTCTGAACACCTGAAATACAAACAACACTAAAAAGCAACTGCTCACATACAAAAATGCCGAAATTGTTGGGCTTAAACGGTTCAACAAGTCATATAAATACACCTCATCACTAGGCAACATGAATACCATATTTAGTCCAGTGGTTATGCAATAAGATTACTGCATTTTGCCCTACGGCTAGGCAACATGAGTACCATATTTCGCCATATGGTTAGTCAACGAGAATCGTTACTGTGAGCCTTGAGTTAAACATGAATGATACATGAAACACGAGCAGAGAAATGAGACGAGAGATGATGAGTTTTATAGGTGATACGAAACGAGAAGTTTTACTTACCGAGGCCGAATATTTTCATAGGGAATTACAACTCATGATCTGATTTTGTTTAAGAAAAGAAGCGTTTGAAAATAACAGATACGCCATACAGTTTTTTACAAGATAATTTTGACAAATAACTAGAACGAGTCCGTATTACTCATCTCGAAAGCACACCAAATGAACTCTTAACAAAACTAGGTCACGAGGAAACTCAAGTCAACAAGCACCTACAATCAGTAACACATACAATTGAACTTTAAAGCACCATAAGCATCCAACATACATGATACATTGATATATTAACCTAACCTGCCATTTGAGTAGAGCACATTAACTATATAGACTATCCAGTTGCAAATTTAAACTATTGCCATTCAATCAAAGATAACCAAGACAACATCCAACAAATTTCAGGTTATGAGTTCTAACTTCAAATTCAATTTTATGGTAACTCATAATGAATTAGAGCATGATCTTTATATTGTTAGAAAGCTATTTTCAAGTAGAATATGATAGAACTCAAGAACACTAAGTTTAAACATTGCGGTCAAAATCTATATCCATTTCAAAATTTACTGCCAGAACCGTCCGTACAATAAACAGATTCTAAACCTCGCTTTTCAACCATTTCAAAATCCCTCGAGTTGAATCAACACGCATACAATATACCGTTAGAAAGCTATTTCTGTGTAAAACACCATAGAATTTAAAATCACTCAATTTGAATACTGAGTGGAGCTGGCTAGGATATCCTACTGGTAGGGAGGGATGAATTCTTGTTTACGGATGAGAAAGAAATGGATTTGAAGGGGGGATACAAATAAAGATTAAGTACCCATGATATAGTCTACGTACTTAGTGCACAAGAAAGATTACCCAGTTTAGCTGTAAGCTAGCCTACGTCTGGGGAGATTATCTCAAGATCGTGGGAATCAATTCACTATGTCAAGATTAAGTTCAATGTACTCACCCAATGTGATCATCACTCAGGCTCCCTCTGAATGTGGGACCTCCCGTCTCTTCCCACTATTTGAGTCCTTCTCCCGAACAGACTCTCTTCCGCTTTGAAATTTCCCCAGCGCCTCTTAAACAGATCTGTGAACAAGCAGTTGCTGCAGCACACTCTTGTTCACTCGGAAATTGTTTCAGCAAGAATGAACAATGACAAATGTTTGTTTATCCAGTTCGGCCAATTGCCTACGTCTGGGGAGGACTGTTCTCAGTCCTTAATCCACTAATCTCAAGGGTCTCCAAGTACACACGGTTACAACCCACGCAACATATGCTACTCAACCTTAGGTGGATCCTCGAACACAATCAGAACAGGCTCTGACTTGTGTCTGCACACCCTCTACTGATATCAAACTCAGATACTAGAGGATTGCTATAGCATCTGCTGTAGCACACAGCTGATGCACAAACTGTCCGCGTCGCTCTGAAGCCTTCCGCTGAGCCGTTCGAACGATTCCACGAGCGCTGCACACTCTTGAATACTCCCCCTCACTCAGTGACCTCCTATCACTAGCGAGCACTGCCGTCCAGACACTCCACCGAGTCACTCACCCGTTAGTTCTTCCGCGGCTGCCCTTGATCAACCAACAAGCACTCTCTGCTCTGAATTGGCTTCCAGATCAAGCTTGGATCAGACTACGCAAGTCCTGATCACCTTTTGCTTCTGTCACCACAGCTCTGCTCTCGGTGATAATCGAAGACCTCGTTCGCACACCAAAAATACTGTCTCGGAATTCTGTGTGTGTTCTCGCTTTTCTGCCCTCTGCTTCGATTAGCCTTTTCTCTAACCACTCAGCTCTGCGCTCACGCTCTACTGTCGGTGGTGATCCAATCTCTCTGCTCGAGCACTCTGAATATATCTCTCGGTATATTACTCTGCTCTCTTTGTGCTTGGATTCTATCTTGGATGGATACTTTGCTGCTCTGCCCAGCCTCTTTTAAATAGGAACTCCATGCTCCATCAATCTCAAATTCAGGAAGCCTTCCAAAAAGCTCTCCTAGATTCCTTAAAGATCTCAACAAGATCTTATCTCCTAATTTGTAGGAGATTTGATTTGATTTGCAAATCTAATCTTCTCCAAACAAATCTTCACCAAACAAATCTTCACTGGAATATTCTCTCTGAATATTTAGAAGCTCCTCCAAGATCTCAACAAGATCATATCTGGGCAGATTAGTCTTTGCGCCAATACTGCTGCTACAGCTCCCTGCTACAGCTCTTGCTGTAGCAACTGCTTGTTCACTGAGCTTGTTCACTCTGGCTTGATTTGCACAAACTGCTGTCTTCACATGGGCAGCTGCATCATCTTGCTCTCTATCTTCACGATACTCTACCAACCTGTTGTGATGTTGGCAGCAACCCTCCGTACGTTCTTTGGGCTACTCTAAGTTAATCGGCATGTTATTGACTCTGGGAATTGCATTTAGAAAGCTTCCGTTGCTCTTCTCTTCAATTCTGGGCAGCTTGTACTCCACGTGGAAATCTGCTATTTAGGATGCTACAGCTCTATGCTACACAGGTTGCTGTAGCAACCTCTTGTGCATTCTGCTTGTTCCCTCTGGAATGGCCTGCACTAGCTGCTGTCTTCACACGCTTGCTGTAGCAGACTCTTGTGCACCTTGTAGGAGTTTGTCAATGATGCCCATATACATTAACAATCTCCCCCTTGGCATTTTGACAAAATCCAAAGACCCTTCTGATCTTAGGCAATCCTCATGTCGTCTTCAGACTCCTTCTAGCAACTTCCTCAGCTTCTTTAGGATTCTTCTCAAGTCAAGGACTCGCTACCTCAAGCTATCCCCTGCTTGTCTTCTGGCTTCTTCTCAGGTGGCGTCTTCAGATAACTTCTGTTGTCATCTGATGTTGTACCAACTTCTTTCTCTTTGTTGTTTTGTTAGTATTTCGAAGAGGCTCCAACTTCAATCTTCGCGGGATGTTGTAGCAACTTCTTGCTTAGGTTTTGTCAAGGATGCCATTACCTTAACAATCTCCCCCTTGGCATTTTTAACAAAACTCCTGAGCATCTTCTGCAAGTCTCCTCTTCTCCGTCTGGGCTCGACTGGCAAAACCTGCCAACACAATGCAAAACAGCAGAACACATCTTCTCCCCCTTTTTGTCACAAATGATAAAGGGGGCTGATCGCGCGTCGTTGTGCGCGTCAAATATAATTCCTTCCTCTCCCACTAGTACAGCGGTTAAGTAAGGGTCGATCTCCACAGGGAGCAAGCAGTGAGTTTTAGCCAGTAACCTACACTTAAGAAAACGGGGGTTGCGTGAGTGATTGGGGTTTTTGCGCGATGCGCGAGTAACAGCGAATATCGTAACGCGGGGAATTGCACTAGACGTGCGCAAGCAGTAGAGATTAAGTACTATCTTTATGAGAAGTATTGGGCAGACAATCCTCTATGAATGCATTCCTTATCATCGACTCCAAACATCTATAGCTTGTGTTTTACTTGGGTTAGTGTCCGGTAAAGGCTTCCTAACACGTGCGCATGTTCCGTTCAAAGTTCATGTGCTATTAATCCTTAGAACTAGACTAAACAGCTGCGAATCCTGTCACAGTAGCAACTGCCTACCCTAACTCGTTACTCCTAATTGTCACGGTAAGTTTGCGGTTCAAGGCTTCCCCTACGCATGCAACTAGTTTAACAGGTGACAAGCAAGCAACACAAGTAAGATTGCGGTTCAAGGCTTCCCCTACTCATGCAACTAACTGTCTCAGTACGCACAGAATTAATACAAGTAAATAAACTATGCATTAAGCTCAAGTCTCAAAGGTAATACATCATAGGTTCATGCCCGACCAACACTAAGTGTTTAGCTAGACATGCTAGTGGTAAACATCATAAAATAGTAAATAACAACTACTGTATCAGAGAAAACGGTAGCAAATAGTGCGTGCAGTGTCTTCTCTTGGCTGGCGCAGTCAGCTGGCGCAACTCTCCTCAATAAGTCCGTGTGTTTTCCAGTTCTGCCGCACAGTGCCTCTGGAATGCCACTGAGTGATGATGTTCCGATCCCCTGAAACCCTAGACTTTCTTTGTTTAAATAGTGCCCAGGAAGTTCATCTTTTGGCAACTTCCAAATCTGGTCACTGGGACTTTGCGCCTGGCGCACGGCATTGATTGGCGCAATCGGGTAGCGCACCTCTGCTGTCTTTCGCCATTTCTTCTTCTGTTTGCGCCGCTAGCTCCGCAGGCTGATCTTTCACTCCTAGAACGCTGCCTGTTAGCGCGTATCCGACTCAAGGACTCGTTTTGACCTGATACACAAAAACATTGGAAAAGAGTAATCTTGCTCATGAAATATTGCAAACAAGCATAGGGTTATGCTCTAAATAATGTGTATAACTAGGCTCTATCAGGGGCCTCAAGCTAAACTCAACGAATAGGCCAACGCCTCTTCTCCATCCACCGAAGAAGGGGAGCTCTTGGAGTCTCAGAATGTGCCTCTTCCAATGACTTTGGGGGAATATCTGGTGGCTGCTTCTCCACCACTGCTTGTACTCGTTTTTGAATCCACTGCTTTAGAGCTTTGTTATGTCCAACAACTCTTTCTTTCCTTTCGGCATTGTTTCGTTCTCTCATCTGATCTGTGCCAGTGCCTTTTGCAATCCTCATTCTCCAGTTCATTGTCCGTCCAACGTATCTGATGTTTCCGTGAGCAACTGGACAGCGATAATCCTTCATCGGCTTTGATGAGCTGAAGATCACCTGCGTGCCACGTCTAATCCTTGGCTTCATCCGGCATTGTCCGTCTTTGGGTGATCTCTGAGGTCTCCAATACTTGTTCAGGATCGGGCATCTTCTCTGGATGTGACCCTCCTGATCACAAAAATAGCATCTGCGATTTTTACTTCTGGGTTTATTTTCTGCTACAGGTGGTTGATACAGCGGTTGCTGTAGCAGCCTCTTGTTCACCCTTCTAAGCACCTTCTTTTGAACTGGCTTCTGGGATAGGACCGGTTTCTCCACAGCAATCCCAGCATCTTCTGGCTTTGTAGCTTTGATAAATACCATCATCCCAGTATTTTCTTCACTCGTGTATCCAAGACCAGAGTAGCCTCCTCCATATCTTTGGCGTGCTAGAATATCTTCAAGAGTGCTTGAGCCACTATTAAACATCTTTGCGGTCTTCTTGTAGAGGTTGAGCTCTTCCTTCTCTGCAGCAAACTTCTCTTCTTGCTGGGTAGCCTGATCCATAAGAGAAGTGATCGTCTTCAGTAGCTCCTCTTGTTTTTCTTCCAGGTCTGATACTTTGGCAGTCAATCCTTTGTTGATCTCAATGACACGCAGCCACTCTTCGTGCAATAGAGCAAAGTTTCTTGCAATGGACTCCTCAGTGATTTCCTCATCATCACTACTGTCTGACTCCTCAACACCATGAACAATCACTTCCTGTGTTGAAATGGTGTTCTTTATATTAGCTGCAGTTATCAGAGCAACATTGCTCGTTTCTTCAGAGTCTTCTTCACTGGCTTCGTTTCTCCAGTTTGCAGCAGAAGTCTTGTTCCTTTCATGAGTCGTCTGGAGGATCTCCCATGCTTGCTTGGTAATTTCACACTCGGAGATTAGCCTGAAATTATTTGCGTCAACAGCAGCAAATATCGCGTTCAAGGCTCTAGAGTTAATGGTTGCTACAGCTTCTTCTTTCCATGTCTCCTCTGGTTTCTCCCGTTTAACTCCTTTGTCATCGATGGTCAGTGGGTGTGACCACCCAGACACTACCGCTCTCCAAATCCTCTCATCCATCGCCTGTATGAAAGCCTTCATTCTTGCCTTCCAACAACTAAAGTTTCCCTTTTCCAGTAGGAGAGGCTGACTTGGGCTTTGTCTCTCTTTCATCTTCTCTTGATGAACTCAGCAAGGTGCTCAAGATCTTCACTCTGTGTGTCGAGTGCCCGCTCTGATAGCAATTGAAATTTCCGCAGCGCCTCTTAAACAGATTCGTGAACAAGCAGTTGCTGGAGCACACTCTTGTTCACCCGGAAACTGTTTCAGCAAGAATGAACAATGACAAATGTTTGTTCACCCAGTTCGGCCAATTGCCTATGTCTGGGGAGGACTGTTCTCAATCCTCAATCCACTAATCTCAAGGGTCTCCAAGTACACACGGTTACAACCCACACAACCTATGTTACAACCCACTCCTCGAACACAATCAGAACAGGCTTTGACTTGTGTCTGCACACCCTCTACTGATATCAATCTAGAATAGCTACTATCTCCTCGAAACTCAACCTATTCTACTAAAAACTCAGATACAGCAGGATTGTTATAGCATCTGCGGTAGCACACAGCTGATGCACAAACTGTCCGCGTCGCTCCGAAGCCTTCCACTGAGCCGTTCGAACGATTCCACGAGCGTTGCACACTCTGGAATACTCCCCCTCACTCAGTGACCTCCTATCACTAGCGAGCACTGCCGTCCAGACACTCGACCGAGTCACTCACCCGTCAGTTCTTCCGCGGCTGCCCTTGATCAACCAACAAGAACTCTCTGCTCTGAATTGGCTTCCAGATAAAGCTTGGATCAGACTATGCAAGTCCTGATCACCTTTTACTTCTGTCACCACAGCTCTGCTCTCGGTGATAATCGAAGACCTCGTTCGCACACCAAAAATACTCTCTCGGTGTTCTCGCTTTTCTGCCCTCTGCTTCGATTAGCCTTTTCTCTAACAACTCAGCTCTGCCCTCACGCTCTGCTCTCGGTGGTGATCCAATCTCTCCGCTCTAGCACTCTGAATATATCTCTCGGTATATTACTCTGCTCTCTTTGTGCTTGGATTCTATCTTGGATGGATACTTTGTTGCTCTGCCCAGCTTCCTTTAAATAGGAACTCCATGCTCCATCAATCTCAAATTCAGGAAGCCTTCCAAAAAGCTCTCCTAAATTCCTTAAAGATCTCAACAAGATCTTATCTCCTAATTTGTAGGAGATTAGATTTGATTTGCAAATCTAATCTTCTCCAAACAAATCTTCACCAAACAAATCTTCACTGAAATATTCTCTTTGAATATTTAGAAGCTCCTCAAAGATCTCAACAAGATCATATCTGGACAGATCATTCTTTGCGCCAATACTGCTGCTACAGCTCCCTGCTACAGCTCTTGCTGTAGAAACTGCTTGTTCACTCTGGCTCGATTTGCACAAGCTGCTGTCTTCACAAGGGCAGCTGCATCATCTTGCTCTCTATCTTCACGATACTCTACCAACCTGTTGCGATGTTGGCAGCAACCCTCCGTACGTTCTTTGGGCTACTCCAAGTTAATCGGCATGTTATTGACTCTAGGAGTTGCATTTAGAAAGCTTCCGTTGCTCTTCTCTTCAATTCTGGGCAGCTTGTACTCCACGTCGAAATCTGCTATTTAGTATGCTACAGCTCTCTGCTACACAGGTTGCTGTAGCAACCTCTTGTGCATTCTGCTTGTTCCCTCTGGAATGGCCTGCACTAGCTGCTGTCTTCACACGCTTGCTGTAGCAGACTCTTGTGCACCTTGTAGGAGTTTTTCAATGATGCCTTATACATTAACACGCCTGGTGTTGTAAATAGCTCTGATGCTTTCCAGATTTTCTTTAATGCTTGTGCAATTAATCAATCTCTTAAGCATACCTTCATAGGCTGTGTGTTGCTTCTACTTATATTGATTTGCACCTCAAGAATCCACACAGTTTGTTTAGATTTATTACTTTGAATGTCCTTTGAATAGTTTGTATCCTTTGAGATTGTTCGTTGACTCCTTTGAATATTTTGTTGCGATTGTTGTTTGTCAAGTATTTGGTTGGCATTATCTTTAACTCATATATGCTAATTTTGCGCACTCATTTTAACGAAGTCTCCATTCAAATTTGTACAACATTGGTCGCTTTGTATAACACCTTCAACATCCGGTTTGTACAGTTTTGTTCAATATGCCAATGTGCAGCCACAATCTCCCCCTTGGCATTTGCAGCAAAACTTACCAGTTTCCATGCGACTAATTGCTCCGTCTTCGACACTCCATTATCAATGCAACATACTGCCATATACTATCCTACTTCCCCAATAGTTCACAGACACATATACTGGCATCATAGTCAAAACACATAATGTCATTCATGTTGTTGACCAAGAGAAACGAAGATACCTTTCTCCCTCTTTTTGGTGTAAATGCCACAGGCCTTTAAGCGTCTGGAGGGGGCTTCTCTGGGTACTTCATATCCCTGATGAGATTGGTAATCTGTGCTCGCTTTCCGCAGTAAAAAAGTTGGCTGTAGTCTCCAACTGATGAATTGCCCAAGCCCAGATGGCCTCTTGACCTGATATTGCAGCTGCTGGAACATCATCTGAGACATCTTCAGTAATCCCTTGGAGACCATTGATGTGGCGCCTAATAAAAAACTCGTAATCTAACTTTCCCTCCCAGAGTGTCTTTTCTGAATAGGTAGGGCAGGTCCTTTGAAGCAATCTTTTCATCAGTGTTGGAGCGCGCATAGGTTCAGGGAGGACCTCAATGCTTCAAAAAGGGAGTAATCCAAGCCTTTGGTGAAGATATCAGCTACCTGTTGTTCAGTTGAAGTGTGGGAAAGGCTAATCACCTTCTGTTCGAATAGTTCACTGATTAAGTGGTGTCAAATGTCTATGCGTTTCGCCCATGAGTGTTGTACTGGATTCTTTGAAATGATGATGGCGCTCATGTTTTTACAGAAGATAGTCATAACATCTTGTTGGACACCCAGCTCGGACAACATTTGCTTCATTCATATTAGTTGAGAGCAACAACTCCCAGCAGCGATGTATTCTACTTTAGCCAAGGATAGCGAAATACTGTTTTGCTTCTTGCTAAACCAAGACACCAGATTGTTCCCAAGGTAGAAGCATCCTCCTGAGGTACACTTTCGGTCTTCAGCAGTTCCAGCCTGTGATTTCTACTGCGTTGCTGAAGCGAAGATATAGCTTCTGCTTAACCACTCTCTGTATCTTTCTGCGGAACTACTCTACTGAAGAATAAGAAAGATACAGTATGTTTGTTCACCCAATTCAGCAACTTGCCTACGTTTGGGGAGGAAGCTCCGATCCTCAAGATTACACTATCACAGTTCGAAGTACAAGAACTCACACCTCTACTTCTCGCCTAGCCAAAATCTAAAGCTTAGTCTAATCTCATAGACTAGCAAGCAATTTGATCTCACAGGCTCTCTTCGTGTACTCTACACACTCTCAATAATAAATGGCTACAGTTCTACCTCTCAAACTCAGCCTATTCTATTACAGTATATAACTCACGGAATGCTTAAGCACACTCTTCACCAGAGTTAATATATCTTCATTCCACATCCAAGCTCTCCGGCCAAGTATCGGACCCTCTGAGTTCTTCAAACTCAGACTTAGCTCCCCCTCCACAAGTTCCGATCCCTCTACACAACACAAGCCTTTAACTCAGTGTATAAAACCCTGCTACCGTGAGTTAATCTCTCCGTGTGCTCTTCTTTTGCGCTCTGTGTTTTCTCTCTGAATGTGTGTTTTTTGTTCTGCGTCTTCTCCACCCTTTTCAAGCTTTTCAGCACACCATAAACCACCAAGGATCATTATTAGAATCTTCTCCTAAATTCTAGAAAGCTTGTTGAAGATTCCATTGCCAATTTGGACTCTTGGATCTTTATCTTTTTTAGAGCACGTGCTGGCGATTCCTGAGCTCTTGATGACATCTGCATACCTTGCTGAGCTTCCCCGATGCCAGCTAGATCAAGCCGTAGCCTCACCGTGCAACGCCATGATTCTGCTCTAACTCTAAATCATCATGGATTGCTGAAGCAGACTCTGACTCATTGTTGTTGTTTTGTCAGTCTTCAGATTGTGCTTCAGCCACCGATCTTCAGGGAGTGCTTCAGTAGTCTCTTGAGCAGTTTTGTCAAGGATGCCATATCCTCAACAATCTCCCCCTTAGCATTTTTGACAAAACTAAATCCCTTGCAGCCTTCACTCTTGACTGGCAAACCTGCAATAGCAACCTATTCTGGAACCTCACATAACCCAGAGCGGACCTGAGCTCCTCGAACCGAGCTCCAACCAAAGGTTTTGTGAATTTGTTAGCTAGCTTCTTCTCAGTAGCAACTTGTCTCTTCATAGTGATTCCCTTCTCCACAGGAACACGACTGAGATGGTGTCCGATCTTCACGTTGAACTTATTTGCTACTGTTAAATTTTTTTTTCAAATATCTGGACACGTGTCGATTTCTATGTGCACGCCCACCTTTGGTGACAACAACCAAAAAATACAGCTCCAAATTACCAGGGAGTGTTTCAGCACTCTGTTCAGCTGACTTTTCTGGAGAAATAATCTTTTGCACATGATTCTGTTCCTTAGCTCCTGCTTCAATGGGGACATCGAGGGGCTGTTTATCAAGAGTAGTGTTCGTTCTTACCTCATTATTTTGATTAGCATTCTTGTTTCTTCTCTAGGAACTTTCTCCTCTTCTTTTTCCCTCTAGATAACTGACTTGCACAAGAAGGTTTCTGGTCAATTCTCTTCATGAACGTGCCAAAGTGGTTGACCGGCAGGGACACTTGTTGTTCCACATCATCTGGTACAGTCTCCTTCACTTTGTATCAGCTTTCAGCCCAAGGATTTTCTCAGAGAGTGGTGAAGCATCCTCTGTAACTTTCATCTGAAACTGTCTCAGCGAGCCAATCAATACCTCCAGCCTCATGTTCTTCACATCTTGGGCTTCCTCGATGGCAGTTACCTTCATATCAAACTTTGATGTCAGGAACCAAAGAACATTTCTGACTAACTTCTCTTTTTTTATCGGTTCTTCGAGGGCATAAGCTTCATTTGATAGGTCACACAGCTTGACATTAAACTCACTGATGGTTTCTCCCTTTTGCATCTTCAAGCTTTCAAATCTTGAGGTGATCATTTGAATTCTCAAGCTCTTCACCTTGTATATTCCCTCATGAGCTATCTTAAGAGTATCCCAAGCCTTTTTTGCAGCGTCGTAGTTTGAGATCAGCCTAAAATTGTTAGCGTCAACTGCAGCAAATATTGCATTAAAGGCTTTAGAGTTACCGGATGCTGTAGCAACTTCTTTAGCAGTCCATCTCTCTTTGGATTTATTTTGTGCTACTCCTTTATCATCTATCACCAATGGATGTGCCCATTCTGAGATCACAACTCTCCGTGCCTTCTCATCCATGGCCTTCAAGAACGCTTTCATTCGAGCTTTCCAATACCCATAATTACCTTCTTCGAGCAACGGGGGTATGATTGCGCTTTGTCCTTCCTTCATGGCGGCCGTAGATATCAGCAATGCTCTCCCAGATCACACTCTATATGTTGAGTGATCGGCTTTGATACCATTTATGATTTCTACTGCGTTGTTGAAGCGGAGATATAGTTTCTGCTTAAGCAGTCTGTGTATCTTGCTGCGGAACTACTCTACTGAAGAATAAGAAAGACACAGTACGTTTGCTCACCCAGTTCGGAAACTTGCCTACGTCTACGGAGGATGCTCCGATCCTCAAGATTCCACTATCACAGTTCGAAATACAAGGACTTACACCTTTACTTCTCACCTAGCCGAAATCTAGCTCAGTCTAATCTCCTAGACTAGCAAGTAGTCTTATCTCACAGACTCTATTTGTGTACTCTACACACTCTCGGTAATAAAACAGTTCTACCTCTCAAATTCAGCCTATTCTATTATAGTGTATAGCTCACGGAATGCTTAAGCACACTCTTCATCAGAGTTGGTGAACAGATGATTGATCTAAATTCTACTTGTTGATTGGGAGCTTGGCTAGGGGTTGTCTTCTTCTGGCTATTCTTCCTCTTCGGCCATTTCTTCCATGTGTATTGGATAGTCTGTTCGAACAGTTTATTGTACGTTCTGAGTCTCTTCGTCAGCTTGCTCCTGAGACTCCTCCTCCTTTTCTGGTTTGCTTGGCAGATTCACTTGGTCATCGTCTTTTACCACAACATTTGCAGACTCCATCACTATTCCAGTTCTTTTATTGAACACCCGATAGGCCCTGCTGCTTGTGGAGTATTTGAGAAATATCCCTTCGTCGCTTTTAGAGTCCAGCTTCTGTCTGTATTCACGGTCCACCAATATGTAGCATGTGCTCCCAAATACATGGAAATATCTGACTGAGGGCTTATTTCCAGTCCACAGTTCGTAGCTGGTCTTCTCCAGTCCTTCTCTGATGAGTACTCAATTCAGAGTGTAGCATGCAGTACTCATAGCTTCAGCCCAGAACTTCAACGGAATGCTTATGGAATGGAGCATTACTCTGGTCTGAAATTCGCAGTGTCTCAGTTCGACAGATTTGTGAACAAGCAGTTGCTGCAGCACACTCTTGTTCACTCGGAAATTCTCTCAGAAAACAATGAACAAGACAAAGTTTGTTCACCCAGTTCGGCCAACTGCCTACGTCTGGGGAGGACTATTCTCCAGTCCTCAATCCACTCAAACCAAAGGTCTCCAAGGACACTCGGTTACAACTCACGCAACCTATGCTACTCAACCTTGTGTGGATCACTCGGCACAATCAGAACAAGCTCTGATTTGTGTCTGCACACCCTCTAAAATATGTCAATCTAGAATAGTTACAGTCTTCTCAAAAAACTCAGCCTATTCTAAACAACACTCACTCAGCAGGGTTGCTGTAGCAACTGCTGTAACACACAGCTGAAGCACAATTTGTCCGCGTCGCTCCAAAGCCTTTTGCCGAGCCATTCGAACGATTCCACGAGCGCTGCACACTCTGGAATACTCCCCCTCACTCAGTGACCACCTGCCACTAGTGAGTACTGCCGCTTAGACACTCGACCGAGCCACACACCCGTCAGTTCTTCCGCGGCTACCCTTGATCAACCAACAAGCTCCGCAGCTCTGAATTGGCTTCCAGATCAAGCTTGAATCAGACTCTGCAAGTCCTGATTCCCTTCTGCTACAATCACCACAGCTCTGCGCTCACGCTCTGCTCTCGGGTGATGATCGAAGAATTCGTCCGTTGCACACCAAAGATTGCTTTCTCTGAAATCTGTGTATGCATTCGTGTATCCCTCAGCTTCGATCAACCCTTCTGCTCTAAACCCCTTCTGCTTAAATAGCATCACCAGCTTTTAGCAATGTCCAGGTTTAGGCAATGTCCAACAAGAACAATTATCTCCTAAAATCTAGGAGATTAGATTTGATATTTATCTTCAATATAAATCTCCTTCTCTGATTAGTAAACCTCACTGGAATATACTCTTCAGCAGTTTAGAAATTCTTCAGATGCTCTCCATAGAGTTTCCAGCCCTTCTGGACAAGCCCAGGTTGCTGCTGCTTCTTGGACGGTTGATACAGCCAGTTGAACAAGCTCCTGCTGTAGCATCCCCTACTGCAGCTTCTGCTAGTTCACTTCTGCTGGCCTGCTTGATAACTTGAGCTGCAGCAACTCCTTGTTCACTTGTGCTGGTTTTGTCAAACACTGCCATACTTACATGATCGATCTCCCCCTTGGCATTTTGACAAAACCTTAGAACACTGGAGCAAACTAGCGTGAACCAGAAAGGTTCTAAATAAAAATTCAACAAGAGAACAAGAGAGAAAAATATTCAGAGGGGGCGACACACAGCCATAGCATGACCACGCAGGGTCAAAAGAAAAAAAAACACCAGTTCATCAATAGCAGTTCAGCAATATAAATCTTCTCTCCCCCTTTTTGTCACAGATGCTCAAGGGGCCTGCTCCTCATCCTCCGGGAACTCCAAATCTCTGAGTAGACTCCTAATCTGGCCACGCCTGGCATCCCTTCGTTTGGCTTCAGCTTCAAGAATGAGCAGCTCAGACCTGAGATGGCTCACAATTCTGGCACAAAGAGCTGACTGAATTGTTGCAGCAGGGGGAAGAGATTCCTCCAGAGGGGCTGATGCTGAAGAACCAACCAGAAGAGGATCCTCATATGCAATATCCACTGCATGCTTTCCTTTGAATAACTTGTGGTCTACTGTGAAGACCTGCAGCTCCTCAGATAAGCCTTCAAAAATCTCACCAAGCTCCGGATGCTGAGAGACCATTATCCCATAGATGAGAGAGGGTAGCACTATGGGCTTGCTGGAGGAGGCACTCCCGGCATGAGTAGCCAGCTGAGGAAACATAACACTGCTTAGGCTGATTCTCCTCTTCTTCCCAATAGAGTAGAGAAGGTTAGCAAAGTCTCTGCTAACCTTCCCCCTGTGAGAGCTAGGGATCCAGTTTCTGATGCCCAGATGATACAGCAGGGCATTCTTGGAGGTTAGCTCAGCAGCACTGAGGTTTGGACCGCCCCAAGACAGGCACACTCCCCCTTTTAGAACTTTAGCCAATATCTCTGGCTGAACAATAGTGGGAGCTCTAGCATTCTCATGGATCCCAAGAAATTCATCAATTTTTTCAGCGGGAATAATCACTATCTTACCCCTTACCCAACTTTTCCCAAACTCATCCGCTCCTTCTTCTCCAAATTTCTCTTCCATATTCACAATAAATTCCCTAACCAGAGCTATGTTGAATCTGAATGGAAAGGTTAGGGACTTGAGAAGGTTTACCTCTGTGAGAAGCTGGATCATAGCTGCTGATTTGTACTTGTCCTGAAACAGTCTCTTTTCGGCCACAATGTGCTTCCTCTCAACAGCACTCCAAGATTGAGACGCACTCCTGTTTCTGAACCAAATACCTTCAACTGTGAGAGCAGATAAGTCTGCCACTGAATGTCCTCTCACAGACGGTTCACCAGAAGCACCTGCATTTTCTTCACTTGATTCTTCTTCTTCACTGCTGGAGACTGGGATTAGGATAGGAGCTTTTCCTTTGTCTGAAGGTGGAGGAGGATGTGCTGCAGCAGGTTCTTGTTCAGGAGACTCGGCTCCTGTTTCCTCCCCTTCACCCACAATGCCAGGGGACATAACAAGTGTTCTGCAACTTTCTTCTGCAGAACCTGCTACAGCATCTTCTGTAGCTTGTTCTTCTCCAGAGTCTTCCTCAGCCACAGCTTCTTCAGATAGCACAGCTGAACTGGATACAGGTTCTCCATCACGTACCAGGTGCCTCCTTTTCTGTGAGGTTCCTTCTTGTGAGGTAGGATCGCTGTGCGACACGTGAATAGGAGCTGGTTCCCACACTACCACATCCAGTCGCTGAGCAGGGGCTTCATTGCGAGACTTGGTCCTTCTTTCAGACCTGTTTTGTCGGTCTGCTGCCAGATTCTTCTTCAAACCGCGCGTCTTCACCATTGTAGCTAGATTGCAGAAGGTTTAAGGAGTGTTCAGAGGATGATCGGCAGCGATTTTTGGGAAGCGCCTTGCACCTTGTCTTTGCCCTAGAAAGTGATTTACCCGTTATTTTCTTTTCCATTTTGAAGTTGTTAGATCACGTGCCTCACATGTGCCTTCTCCCATCATTAGCAACCAAAACATGTGAACAAGCTTATTCTTAGCAAGGTTGCTATAGCACATGCGAGCTAGTTCACCTGCTTAGTTCAGACAACAGCTTTGCTCGGAGGATCCTTAAGAGGTTCTGATGGAGATTTCTTTACCCACACCTGAGATACGCCATAGTTTCTCCTTTTCTGACCCTCCAGCCTTCTATCTCTTCGTTTGTCATGTTTGGGTTTCCATACCTGTAAAGTCTGTGGTTTTCCCTTGTCTTTAGCGATCCAGTGCCCTTGTGCAGCAGTCTTAGCAATCATCTTCTGTGATTCTTTCCAGCAAGGAGCTTTTCTTGAAGCTACATGATACGCAGTCTTTATGCAGCATGTGTTGGTTCTGGATTTTGCTCCCCCTTTTTCAACTGAGGAGGTTTTGTGCAGCTGCTTCAGATTGGAGGTAATCTTCTGATTCCCAACACTTGTACAAGAGCCCCTTCTATTCTGAGCCTTTAGCTTTGTTAGAGAAAAATGATGTGCCCGGTGTTGTAGCATCCTCTTGTTCACATGCCTAGTTCCATCTTTCTCTGCAGGTTTTGAAGAGTCATCTGAATTATTCTTTTCATCTATCTCAGCATTTGAGGCTTTAATGAAAACTGTCCCTCTAGAGCTTTCTTCACCAGTATATCCAAGCCCTGTTCTCCCTTTTCCAAGTCTTTGGTAAGACAGTATTTTGTCCAAGATATTATTCTGCGGATCAGCTGTCTTGGCTGTTGCTGGAGAGGATCCAACAGAGATCTGTCTTCCAGAGTCTTCCCTTTTCAGAATGGTGACTTGATTATTGGATGAGAAGAGACTTTTCCTTCGATCTTCTTCCAAGAGATTGACTCTGTCAGTCAATGCTTGATTGGTCTGAAGAACTGCCTCACACTGCTCGAGTATCATCCTCAGATAGTCAACAAGGCTGTCAGATGGGTCCTCTTCATCTTCACTTTCAGATACTTCAATCCCATAGTGAAATTCTTCCATCTTAAGCTCTTTGAGGTTGAAATCTGATACACTGGTCAGCACAACACAGTTTTCTTCATCACTTTCATCAGAGTCACTCCATTTTGCTGTCATGGACTTACTGTTCTTTTTCTCTGAGTTTTTGAGGGGTTTGCTTGGACAGTCAGCCTCAATGTGTCCATACCCTTCACAGTTCCAGCATTGAACTCCCTTTTTCATTTCTTTCTTCTCATCTTCATCCTGAGCTGGTTCCTTCCCTTTCCTTTTATTTTCACCACCTCTTCTGAATTATTTTCGTGAGGAGGAGCTTTTCCCATTTCTTGAGTCCATGTTCTTCAGGAGCTTTCCAAGATTCTTCACAAGCATACTCAGCTGATCATCTGGAACTGTCTTCTTGGCTTCTGTTTTAGCTTTCAGTCCCAACATTCTTGTCCTTGGGAGTGGTGTCCTCTTTAACCAGTTTCATCTCAAATTGTTTGAGAGACTGATCGCGCGTCGTTGTACGCGTCAAATTAATCCTTCCTCTTCCACTAGTACAGCGGTTAAGTAAGGGTCGATCTCCACAGGGAGCAAGCAGTTCAGTTTTAACCAGTGACCTACACTTACGAAGCTGGGGGTGTGAGCGATTGGGGTTGCGCAATGCGCGAGTAAACAGTCGTAAACGCAGGAATTACACTAGATGTGCGCAGGCAGTAGAGATTAAGTACTATGACTATGAGAAGTATCGGCGCAGACAATCCTCTATGAGTGTATCCCTTATCATTGACTCTAAACGTCTATAGCTTGGTTTTACTTAAGTTAGTGTCCGGTCAAGGCTTCCTAACATGTGCGCATGTTCCGATCAAAGTTCATGTGCTATTAATTCTTGAACTAGACTAAACAACTACGAATCCGATCAAGGTAGTAATTGCCTATCCTAGCGCGTTACTCCTAGTTGGCACCGTCAGGCTATTCAACTAGTTTAACATACAACAACAAGCAACACGAGTAAGATTGCGGTTCAAGGCTTCCCCTACTCATGCAACTAGCTGCCAACAATGTGCACAGAATTAATATAAGCAAGCAAGCTATGCATTAAGCGCAAGTCTCAAAGGAAATACTCATAGATTCATGCCCAACCGATACTAAGCATTTAGCTAGACATGATAGTGGTAAACATCATAGAAACAGTAAGTAATAACTAAGGTGTCCAAGAAAACAATAGCAAACAGTGCGTGCAGGTTGCAGTCTTGGCTGGAGCAGTCGGCTAGCGCAGGTCCTCTCGATTGTATGATCCTTAAACCCTAGCCTTCTTCTCTTCTTTATATACTGCTCAGAGGGTCATCCTTGGCAACTTCCAAATCTGGTTGTGTCAGGATTTGGAAACACCATCATCTGCGCATGGCGCACGACATCTGCTTAGAGCAATCGGTTAGCGCACCGTGGTCGACTCTGCCAATTCTTTTGTTTGCGCCGCTAGCTCCGCAGGCTTGTGTGATGCGCGTCCTAAACGCTGCCTGTTAGCCCGTATCCGACTTAGGCCCTCGTTTTGCCCTGAAATACAAAAACACTGGAAACCAGTAATCTTGCACATAAAATAATGCAAACAAGCATAGGGTTATGATCTAAATAATGCGTATAAATAGGCTCTATCAGAGACCCCATCAATTCTTCCAACCTCATGAATCTGACATTTTGAGCTTCTTCAATGGCCGTCACTTTCATGTCAAATTTTGTGGGCAGCGATCTGAGAACCTTCCTGATCAGCTTCTCTTCGGGGATAGGTTCACCAAGGGCATGGGCTTCATTTGCACGATCACAGAGTTTGGCATTAAACTCAGTGACAGTCTCCTCTTCCAGCATTCTCAGATTCTCAAACTGAGTGGCAATGATCTGGAGTCTTGACAGCTTCACTCTATCAGTTCCTTCATGTGCAGTTTGCAGAATTTCCCATGCTTGTTTGGCCATGTCACAATTTGAAATCAGCCTGAAGTTGTTGGCATCAACTGCAGCAAAAATTGCATTCAGGGCCTTTGAATTTCCAGTTGCTGCTGCACCCTCTTCTGCAGTCCATTGTTCTTCAGGCTTTATCCTTGTGACTCCTTGTTCATCCATGGTGATTGGGGGAGACCACTGGATTACGACAGCTCTCCATGTCTTCTCATCAATAGCCTTGAGAAAGGCTTTCATTCTAGCTTTCCAATATCCATAGTTGCTCTCTTCCAACAATGGAGGTCTGCTTGTGCTCTGTCCTTCCTTCATTGTCTTGGCTTCTTCAGAGACACTGTAGGATCTTTTACTCTGTGTGTTGAGCTGTAGCAACTCCTTGTTCACTTGTGCTGGTTTTGTCAAACACTGCCATACTTACATCATCATGGTCATCTCTTGAAGAATTCTGTTCTTTCTTTCCACAACTCCATTTTATTGAGGAGTGATTGGTGTGGAAAACTGATAGAGCCTAGTTATACACATTATTTAGGTCATAACCCTGTGCTTGTTTGCAATATTTCATGAGCAAGATTACTCGTTTCCAATGTTTTTGTATATCAGGTCAGAACGAGTCCTTGAGTCGGATACGCGCTAACAGGCAGCATTCTAGGAGTGAAAGATCAGCCTGCGGAGCTAGCGGCGCAAACAGAAGAAGAAATGGCGAAAGACAGCAGAGGTGCGCTACCCGATTGCGCCAATCAATGCTGTGCGCCAGGCGCAAAGTCCCAGTGACCAGATTTGGAAGTTGCCAAAAGATGAACTTCCTGGGGCACTATTTCCATCATATTTGGGTTTAACCTGCGCTGAGCCTCCCTGGATGGTTTGGCACCATCTTCCAACAGAATTCGGTGCATGCACACGTCTGGGCTCACTCCGCGCAGATCAGCAAGAGTCCATCCAATAGCGCGCTGGTTCCTGCGCAGCACCTGTTGTAAGCGCGCCTCCTGCTCTTTTTCCAATCCCTTCTTGATGATCACTGGCAGGGTGTCCTCATCTCCCAAGAAAATGTACTTGAGGTGCTCCGGGAGTTGCTTCAGTTCGATCTTGGGTGCCTGTTCAATAGAGGGCAAGATTTTGTTAGCGGTACAAATATGAACTATATCAAGTACCTGTGTGGGTGCTGGTTCAGCACTGCTTAGCTCCTCCTCTTGCTCCTCCAGCTCTGCCTGTGTCAGTAGCTCTGGTCCTATGGTTGCGCTTGCACACTGCGCTTCTGTGACTAAATCGTCAAAGCTGTCCATTGCGTGCACAGTAGCGTCCTCATGTGGGTGCTGCATCCCTTCGAAGATGTTGAAATGGATTTCTTCGCCATCTACCTCCATGGAGAGCGTGCCCCTCCACACGTCTATCTTCGTGCGCGCAGTCATCAGAAACGGTCTGCCTAGGAGGATCTGCGCCCCGCTGGCGCTTGATTCACCCTCCATTTCGAGCACATAAAAGTCTGCTGGGAACACCAGCTCTCCCACTCGAACTAGGACATCTTCTATCATGCCTGCAGGTTGTTTGCACGATCTATCTGCTAGCTGATTTGTGAGACCTGCAGGTTTTAGTGGTCCAAGGCGCAAAGTCGCATAGAGAGAATATGGTAATAAATTGATTGATGCGCCTAAATCGATCATGCAATTGCTTACCGTGGTTTTACCTAAGGTGCAAGGGATAGTGAATGTACCTGGATCTCGGCACTTAGGTGGTACCTTTTGTTGCACGATTGCTGAGGCCTGCGCATTTAGCATTACCTGTGCGCATTCGCCTGTCCTCCTTTTATTTGTGCACAGCTCTTTTAAAAACTTCGCATACCTGGGAATCTGTCGAATAGCTTCTATGAGAGGTATGTTGATTTCCACCTTGCTGAACAGCTCATATAGTTCCTTGTCCAGTGCTTCTTTTCTCGCCAGTGGTGCCTGCACAGGGAAAGGAGCAGGTATGTTAGTACAATTTTTGTCCTTGTTTGTCGAGTGAGACATACCTGGTGCTTTGCCCTGCTGGTTCGTGGTTGGCGCTTCTGATTGCGCCTCTGGCTCTGGTTGCGCACTCTGAGCTGCTGGATCTGGGACTTGCGCAACTGGTTGCGCGGGCGCCTGCGCGGTCTGCTCTGTTCCCACTGTGCGCCCAGTCCTCAGTGTTACTGCATTAACTCCTCCTTTAGGGTTCTGAATCACTTGCGAAGGCAGGTTGCCATCGCTCTTTTTCAGCTCATACACCGTGGTTGCAATTTGTGATAGATGCTTCTCTATGGATTCGAACCTCTTGTCATACTTTTCGTCATTCTTGCGCACTGTGTCTGCTAGCTGCCCCATGATATCTTCCAAGGATCGCTTTGGTTGCTGATTGTTCTGTGCTGGTGCGTCTGTGCGGCGTTGCGGTGGATTGTAGGGTGCAGCTTGTTGCGTCTGCTGTGGCGCGCGCTGATCAGTGGGCTGCCTCTGGAAATTGTTCTCTTCTCTCCATCTGAATCCATTTGCAGCAAGCCCAAAGCGCGGCTGATTCTGCCTCTGCGGTCCTCTGTTGTCCCATCCTCCAAGGGCATTTACATCTCCAGTTTCTTCAAAAAGTGTTGGGCATTCATCTGTCTTGTGCTCAGTGGACCTGCAGAATTCACATACCTTTGGCGCAACTGGTTGTGCGCTCTGCGCACTCATCAGCTTCTGTAGCATGGCCTTCATTTCTTGGATCTCAGCGCTTGCCTCTACCTGTTGCACAGAACGATTACGACTACTTTCAAGTGTCAATTGATGTCTTACCTGCCCAGCAGAATCTTCTATCAGCTGCCATGCATCCTCCGGGTACATGTTGCAAATGTCCCCTCCTGCGCATGCATTCAGTAGTCGAAGCTCCATGGGCAGCAGTCCATTCAGAAAGTTCTCTATCAGCACATTCTGAGGAAGCCCGTGATTGTAGCAGTTGGCTTCTAGCTCCCTGAAACGCTCGTAGTATTCTGACAGAGACTCCCCTGCGCTCTGCCTTGGCGCGGCCAATTCCCTTCTGAGCAGCGCAATCTTCGCTGCTGGATAAAATTTGTCTAAGAATTTCTTCTGCAGCTGCTCCCATGTGTGGATTGATCCTGCGGGTAGGCTCATCAGCCAGTGTTTGGCTGCATCGCTCAATGAAAATGGGAATGCCTTCATCTTCAGCGCTTCTTCGTTCTCCCCCAAGGTCTTCATGTTCTCGCAAATGATTAGGAACTCCCGCACATGCTTGACTGGATTTTCGTTGTTCATTCCGTGAAACTTGGGCATGTGATGGATGAGTGAGCTCCTCAGTTCGAACTGTCCGTTGGGCGGAAGCACTATGCACCATGGCTGGTTAACAGTGAGTGGGGCTGACATTTCGCGCACTGTCCTGCGCCTCGCGACTGGACGAACGGGTGGCGCAATGTATGGTTCAGCGGCCATCCGTGCGTCGACCTCACGCTGCACTTCCTCTCTGAATAGGGCTGCACGGTTATGTGCCCTTGCTTCCTCTGGGGTTCTGTCTCCCAGGTTATCTCCAACCACACTGTTATCCTCCATGTCCTGATCCAAACTCAAGAAACGAATTAAATGGCAACGAAGTTGTTGCGTCTGTCAGTGCGCAACTGTTTCAAGGTTGCGCAGGTTGATGTGATTGTGCGCTGTCGGAAACAACAACGAGAAAACAAAACAAAATGAAATAACTAGTTACTAAAATGAGAAATGTAAGCTAGCTAAAACTTAGCTGTGTTGCTCCCCGGCAACGGCGCCAAAATTTGATCGCGCGTCGTCGTGCGCGTCAAATATAATCCTTCCTCTCCCACTAGTACAGCGGTTAAGTAAGGGTCGATCTCCACAGGGAGCAAGCAGTGAGTCTTAGCCAGTAACCTACACTTAAGAAAACGGGGGTTGCGTGAGTGATTGGGGGTTTTGCGCGATGCGCGAGTGGCAGTGAATATCGTAACGCGGAGAATTGCACTAGACGTGCGCAGGCAGTATAGATGAGATACTATGTTTATGAGAAGTGCTGGGCAGACAATCCTCTATGAATGCATTCCTTATCATCGACTCTAAATGTCTATAGTTTGTGTCCTACTTGGGTTAGTGTCCGGTAAAGGGTTCCTAACACACGCGCATGTTCCGTTCAAAGTTCATGTGCTATTAATCCTAGAACTAGACTAAACAGCTGCGAATCCTGTCACAGTAGCAACTGCCTACCCTAACTCGTTACTCCTAATTGTCATGGTAAGTTTGCGGTTCAAGGCTTCCCCTACGCATGCAACTAGTTTAACAGGTGACAAGCAAGCAACACAAGTAAGATTGCGGTTCAAGGCGTCCCCTACTCATGCAACTAACTGTCTCAGTACGCACAGAATTAATACAAGTAAATAAACTGTGCATTAAGCTCAAGTCTCAAAGGTAATACATCATAGGTTCATGCCCGACCAACACTAAGTGTTTAGCTAGACATGCTAGTGGTAAACATCATAAAATAGTAAATAACAACTACTGTATCAGAGAAAACGGTAGCAAATAGTGCGTGCAGTGTCTTCTCTTGGCTGGCGCAGTCGGCTGGCGCAACTCTCCTTGACAGGTCCGTGTGTTTTCCAGTTCTGCCGTGCAGTGCCTCTGGAATGCCGCTGAGCGATGATGTTCCGATCTCCTGAAACCCTAGACTTTCTTTGTTTAAATAGTGCCCCAGGAAGTTCATCTTTTGGCAACTTCCAAATCTGGTCACTGGGACTTTGCGCCTGGCGCACAGCATTGATTGGCGCAATCGGGTAGCGCACCTCTGCTGTCTTTCGCCATTTCTTCTTCTGTTTGCGCCGCTAGCTCCGCAGGCTGATCTTTCACTCCTAGAATGCTGCCTGTTAGCGCGTATCCGACTCAAGGACTCGTTCTGACCTGATATACAAAAACATTGGAAACGAGTAATCTTGCTCATGAAATATTGCAAACAAGCACAGGGTTATGACCTAAATAATGTGTATAACTAGGCTCTATCAAAAATTGATGTTGGATTTCATGGTTGATGCAATATTCCATCATCTGCTCATTGTCAAACTCTCGTCCATGATCGCTTCTAATGGCTATCACATAATCTCCTTGGCTCCTTCTTGATTGTTCAACCTGAGTAGTCAGTTGGCAACTACTTGGACAGTTTCTGATTTCTCCCTGATGAAGGAGATACAATTGTACCTGGTATAGTCATCGACACATACAAATACGTACCTTTTCTTCCCGATGCTCTCAAATTTCATTGGGCCCATGTGATCCATGTGTAGAACTTCCAGGGGTTTTGAGGTGTTGATCTTATTTATTCTTCGATGTGCTGTCCTTGTTTGTTTTCCCAATTGACATTCTCCAAATATTAGATCTACTTTACCTGTGATAGCAAGAATCCCACGAACTAGTCCCTCTGTAGCCAGTCTTTTGAGCATTCTTCCATGAATATGTCCCATTCTTCTATGCAAAAAAATAAAGTTCTTCAGTAGTGTTTTTGAGGCATATTAAGCCGTTAGTTGTGTTATGCTCCAGTAGGTAGCAGTTATTTGACGAGCGATGACCTCTAAGTAGAAATTCTCCTTGATTGTTTACGACTTTGCACTAGTCCTGGTTAAATTCCACATAGTTTTCTCCATCGCACAGCTGACTTATATTAAGTAGGTTGGCTATCAGACCTTCTACCATGAGGACATTTCTGAGCATTGGTAGTCCTTGAGTGTTTAGGATGCCACTACCGAGCACTCTCCCTCTCTTCCCATCACCGAATACTATATATTGGTTGTGGGTTGGTTTGATGTTCGTTAGATACGTCTCATTACATGTCATGTGCCCGGAACAGCCACTGTCAAAATTTTAAAGTTTGTCTAAATTGTGGTAGTAAAGTTACTAGTCCAATCACGGTACACAAACAATATTTATAATCAGAGTGACATCGGGTCGAACACAAGAGAAAAGCCTAGATTAGTCTAAAGCTAGCTAGTAATGCTTAATGCGAGTTTACTAAAGAAAAACTGGGAGTTTTGTTCTCTAGGCGAGGTATCTCTAGTAAATACAAAGATAAGTTCGAATTTGGTTTGAAATAAAGTAATAAAAAAAGGCGTGGTCGAGATCCTATTTCACCCCTAAGTTATGCGAAAAACAGTAGTACATGCATAAAGTAATTTGATTGATAATTCTAGGCTAAAGTCTCCTAGTCTCACCCTCTCTAGGTCTATTGATCGATAACTGAAGTCCACTATATGCTTAGCCTAATAGAATGCGAGTGTCCCCCTAGCGCACAAATGCTATCTAAAATAAACATGCTCGATACTAAACATAATAAGTTCAATTCTCAATCCATCCTTAGGTGTTTTATCAATTCATACACATTCATGCATTTCGTCAAACATTTGGTGTGCATAGAATTGACATGTAGAAAAAGCATGGGAATTTTCAATCCAAAACCTCATTCATAATGATAACATGCATGCTTTGCGTTACAACCTGACGGAAGGGATCAATAAGGATCCCTACTACTAAATGACTACTTACTCATGGTGACTTTGATACAAGACATAATTTTTAAAGGAAATTATTCACCAATTGAAAACAAAGTAGTAGAGATTGAGTAGAGGGATGTTGTGGAATCTCCAATTGTTGATGTCTTCTTTAAATCCTTTCCAATTCTTCCAGTTCTCCAAGAGCTATCGTTGAATCAACATCAAAACTAGCATTCGTTGAATTCAAATTATCGCTCAATTTCCTATACAAGTAGCATGAGACAAGCGTCGTTTACACAAAACAATTTTGTCGAGTCAATCACATATTCATGCTAAGGGCAAGTTCATAAGCTCATGACGACAAACTCATTCTCAAGTTTTAGACTATACGTCATAATCTGTAAGAGAAGAGGAGTTTCAACATTGAAAATTTTAAAATTCACTAGTACAAATCTTGATGCTTAAGTAATAAAATACGAGGGTCAAACCTTAGACGTTTCGTAAAAGTGAAATGCAAATGCCTTACTCATACACATGCGAAAGAACTTGCGGAAAAGGCATAAAGTCAAGAATTAAGTGGTTTTTGTTTTTGTATTTATACAAATGCTTTCAAGGGGGAACTTACCTTCCTAACCCTCAGCATTTGTAAAACATTAAAAATATTTTTTTCTTTTCGCAAATACTTTATTTGACCCCACACTTAATACTTGACAATGTGCCTATTTGAGATGTAATGGATCATGAAATGCAAGCTAAACAAATGCAAAGGCTAAATAGGAATGCTAAAGTCAAGAGCAAACGAGAGCAAGTACGAGGTTTTTATATGAAAACTATTTTCTTCTGTGCTCCCTAAACTTAACTTCATTTTTCATTCACGGAAAGAGCTTAAAAATAAATAGAACTAAGCTAGTAAAAAATCGGATCATGTGAATAAAATCATCACAAAGAATGTCAATCAACTTAAAGATAAGATTCATGAATTCAAAGCACAACTCATTTCAACAGAATATTTTTAAATGATACTACTTAATCATTTAGCAAACCTTACTTCATGTGATCAATAGCAAAAGCTAGGATGAAACAATCATGTGAGTATAATGCGCGCAAAATAAATATGTAGCATAGAATCACGTGGTAACCTCTATCCTACCTCGCGCTCACTCCACCTTCGGCCCGGTTTACCCGTCGTGCCCGAGTCACAGTTGATTTGGGCTGGCTCATAAGTTGATTCTACCAGGTTTGGTCGAATCAACTTGTCCATGGGTAATGAGGTTGGGCGAAATTAATCTTCTTGGGCGAATCACATTTGATTCACCCTGGCCTGAATTCCTCTTGGGTGAATCAACTTTGCAGTGCTCTAATCTCGCTCGTTTGATCCTTTAAAAATTTGAATTATGTCTTAATATAAACTAAAAAGTTGTAGCTCTTTGAGTTAGCTTTCCAACAAGATGTGGCACACCACAATAAGATAAGAATCATGTGCTCGACAAGCCTTCAACGATGAACAGGTCAATCTGCTCAAATTTGGTCTATATTCATCTATATCTTTGTGTTTTGCCTTATTTTGCTCCAAATAGACTAAAAGCCTCAATTTAATATAATTTGATCTGAAATGAGAGTAGACTGGTAAAAACACAATGAAAAATTCGGTAGAGGAGCAAAATTTATCATCGAATGAAGCGAATAATCGATAAGAAATTAACCGATCAAATACCATGTGCTCTTCTCAGTTTGTGTGGTCATGTTATAGGCAACGAGGTAGGTGTCTCTTCTCTCCTTTGCTCTCTAAATTCACTTGCTTGAGTCCATTCTTCGGATGTCGCAGTTTCTTCTAATATGTCCTGATCTGTGGCAGTGGTAGCATATTCTTGTCCTTTCATACTGCTAGGTTCCCTGTGGGTCTGGATGTGATTGGATAGATCTTCTCAGCTTTACTGACAAACATCATTTTGTTAGTTGTTTAGTTCCAGTGAATCCAATGCCTCTCATGTCCTTAATTGGTCTTTGCATGGATAGAATGGAGTCTAGCTTCCTGGTTCCGGTGCTGAGCATTCTATGAAACTTCTTGATAGAGTTTAATTCCTCTGTGACTTCAGCGAGTTCTTATCACAGCTGATTTATGATTCCGCAGTGCTCAGCTTTTTCTTTGTCCAGGATACTGCTATGTTTTTGTAAATGAGTGTTCTTCTCTTTTAAATTGCTGATTGTGATATTGAGCTTGGTGTTGATGCTGACTACTTCAGTCCATTTTTTGTGTGCAGGAGAGAGAATTTTGCGATGATGCATTCATCAGTTGGTTCTTCATCTTTGTTGTTTGAACCTGCCACTGAGACAATAGAGGTTAGTGCTACTATCTTATCTGGGTTTTCCTCATATGCTTCTTCCTCGGATTCTCCATCACTCCATGTTACATCCAGCGATTTGTTTCGTTTGAGAGTGTTTGCGCACTCCGCCTATATGTGACTGTATCCCTGGCACTCTCTACATTGAATTCCTTTGGAACGACTTGGTCTTCTTTATTCCTTTGCTTAGAAGTGTCTGCCTCTGGTCTGAGAGTTCCCTCTGGGTCTGTACTACCCGCTGTGCCGAGCGGACCATCTCTTCTGACATATCCTCTCCACTGTCATATACTTGAGTTTAAGCTTTGAGTCCAATGGTTCTTTCTTTGAGTGCAGATTGGTTGCTGGCTGTCCTCACTTCATAGGTGGTGAGTGATCCCATTAGATCATCAAGTCGCATGTTTTTTACATCTTGGGCTTCCTCGATGGTTGTGACTTTCATTTCAAATCTAGCTAACAGAGATCGAAATGCCTTTCGAACCAACTTCTCTTCAGGCATTGATTCTGCTAGGTTGAACGCTTGATTTGTCAGTTCCCCCGACTTTGCAAAGAAATATCTTATGGTCTCGGCTTTGCTCATCTTCAATTCCTCAAACTGGATGTTGATCATCTGCATGCGGGATAACTTCACTTTGTCGGTTCCTTCATGGTGAGTGGCCAATATGTCCCACGCTTCTTTGGCTATTTCGCATTTTGACATAATTTTGAAGATTTTCTCATCTACTCCGGAGAAAATGGCATTCAGAACTTTTGCATTGCTATTGCTGGCCCATTCTTCCTCTTTTTTCCATTGTTCTATAGGTTTGTCGGTCTCTTTTCCTTCTACGTCCTTTACCTTTGGAGACTCCATGGTTTTAGAACGGCTCTCCATGCTCGGTCGTCGACGGTTTGAATGTAGTAGCCGTAGTTGTCTTCGTCCAACAACGGAAGTCGCGCCATGCTCTGCCCTTCTCTCATACTCATCTTCCTTCAGCCTTTCTATTAAGATCTTTTACTCTGTTTGTTGAGCACGCTGCTCTGATACCAATTAAAAATGCTGAAAGCTGGATGGTAGGAACTTGTCCAATACGCTGGTAGAATAACTTCTTGAACAAGTTATGCAGTATAGTGAGATGACGGAAAGTAATCTATTCTACATATTAAGTGCACAACAAAGATTACCCAGATCGGCTGTAAACTAGCCGATGTCTGGGGAGCTTATCCCAAGCCCGTAGGAACCAATTCACTATGCCAAGATTAAGTACAAGGTCATTATACAATAGCAGAATCCCTCTCTATTCTACCTTTAATGTACTCACCCAATGTGATCAGCACTCAGGCTCCCTCTAAATGTGAGACCTCCCGTCTCTTCCCACTGTTAGAGTCCTTCTCTCGAACAGACTCTCTTCCGCCTAGCGTTGTAGATAGATCAGGTTGGATGCTTTTCAGATTGTCTTTAATGCTTGTGCAATTGATCAATCTCTCAATATCTGCTCACGGTTCACTCCTTAAAGCAAACTAAAATTCTGTTGCGTTGTTGATGCGGGGTTATATCCTCTGGAGTTATAGTATCTGCTTAAGCACTCTATGTATCTTTTTGCGGAATTATTCTACCGACAGAATAAAAAAGACACAATGATTTGTTCACCCAGTTTGGCAATTTACCTACGTCTGAGGAAGATACACCGATCCTGAAGATTCCACTATCTCAGTTCAAAGTACACCTAGCAAAAATCTTATGCTGAGTCTAACCACCTAAACTAGCTATAAGTCTGATCACACAGACTCTCTTCCCGCTACCTACAGAATTCCAGTAACAAATAGCTATGGACCTCACTCATAGACCTAGCCTATTCTATTGCAATGTGTGGTACACGGAATGCTTAAGCACACTCTTCACCAGAGTTGCTATATCTCTAGTAAACAACTATTCTAGCTCTCTCACCAAATAGTTGGACACTCTGAGTTCTTCAAACTCAATCTCTGCTCCCCCTTAATCAATGACTCACTCGGTCACTCTTAGGTAGCCTTGATCAATGCTCCGCAGCCAGCGACAATGCATGTCCGCGGCTGATAACCGAGCTCCAGTTGATCTTTCAACAAGCAACGCTTCAGTTCAACTCCGGATCAATCCTGATTCAAAACTCCACAATTTCTGATTCCTTCTACACACAACACCAGTCTTCAACTCAATGTATAAGCCCTGCTACAATGATTGGTCTCTATGGGTTTGCTCTGTGCTCTTGTGTGTTTCTGCCTAATCTCTCTCGTGTATATAGAAGCTGCGTCCAAACTTCCTTTTTTAAGCTCTCCAAAAATGCCAAGGATCATTATCAGAATCTTCTCCTAGATTCTAGCAAGGTTGTTGGAGATTCCAATGCCTAATTTGGACTCCTGGGTCTTTATATTCTTCGGCCATATGTTGACCATTGATGAGCTCAATATGACGTCTGCAGGACTCCCTGGTCTTCCGCAATGCCAGCTGCACCATGGTGGAACCTCTCCGAGAGTCTCCTGATTGATCGGGCATTCGGCTCTAGCTCTAGGTCATCAGGGGGTGCTGAAGCAGATTCTGTCTCTTCATAGCTGTCTATTGCCCATTCTTCAGAAAATGTCTCAACTTCAAATCTGTAGGGATTGCTGAAGCAGACTCTGGTTCTTCATTGTTTTTGTTGTTTTATTGGTCTTGATATTGTGCTCCAGGCACCAATCTTCAGGGAGTGCTTGAGCAGTTTTGTCAAGGATGTCATATCCTCAACAATATGCCCCTTGCATTTTGACAAAACTAAAACACAACTACATCTAGACAACTTCCAGATACTCTGGTAAAAACTAGAGCTATGCTAGATAATTGCTCTAACTATTACATTTGAGTTTAGAGTTCCTCAATGAATACTATAAACATCAAAAGTGATCTAACAGTTTTAGGAGTAGTTCATAGTTCATAGATAGTAATGTTAATGCATATACATCCTTCTCCCCCTTTTGGCACAAATGCCGAGGGCTTCATTCAGTCACTTGTTCCTTTTCACCTCCACTCAGCGCATTGGACACTTGTTCTTCTCAGATGTACTACTAATATTTGCGGCTATTGAAGAGTGATATTTGCTTCGTTTCTTTCTGCTACTCCTTCTTTGAGTGAATGCCTCTTCACCATTCCTGCAAGTTTCCTGCACGGTAACACGATAACCTCGGTTTACCTACAACTGTTTACTGTAGTATTCATACGTGCTCGGAGGATTCCTTGTGATGACTCGTCGGTCATTTCATTCTCTTTGAGTCTCCCTGTACACGGTCGGTGTTGGACACTTTCTCTGAAGATGTCCAGTTTGATCACAAGCGTAGCATCTCTTTTTCTTTGATCTGTGTTTCCGAGCTTGTGACTTATCTAAAGAATGCTTCAGCACTCTCTTGTACTTCTTTTCTGGCATTCTCTCTGGATCAACTGTGATTGAACCCTTCTGAACACTTGTACTTTGATCAATCATTGTGGCTTTGACAAATGTAGTTATACTTGTTCCTTCATCACCAGTGTATCTAAGACCTTCAGTCCCACCTCCATACCTTTGGTTAGCTAGAATCTCATCCAGAATGGATGACTCTCCTCTGTTTGCTTCAGGTGTGATTCTCTGTTCACATACCTCACCAATTGTCTTAGCATCATCTGATTGTTTCTTAGATAGAGAGGTAATGATTCTTTGAAGGTTATCTCTTTCATCTTCTAGTCCTGAAACCCTTGACAATAAAACTTTGTTGGCTTCAACAACTTCCTGACACTTTTCTTATATCAGTTTGTGAAATTCTGCTGCGCTGCTGATGCCGAATTACAGCCTCTGGAGTTACAGCTTCTGCTGAAGTACTCTTTATATCTTTCTGCTGAATATACTCTACTAACAGAATAAGAAAGACACAGTGTTTGTTCACCTAGTTCAGCAACTTGCTTACGTCTGGGAAGGATACACCGATCCTCAAGATTCCACTATCTCAGTTCGAAGTACAAAGGACTCACACCTCTACTCCTCACCTAGCCGAAATCTTATGGTCAGTCTAACCACCTAGACTAACTAGAAGTCTAATCACACAGACTCTCTACGCGCTAGCTACACACTTCCAGTAATAAATAGCTACGGACCTGACTTATAGACCTAGCCTATTCTATTATAATGTGTGGTACAGAGAATGCTTATACACACTCTTCACCGGAGTTACTGTATCTCTAGTCTATAACTATTCTAGCTTTCCAGCCAAACTGTCGGACACTCTAAGTTCTTCAAACTCAGTCTTATCTCCCCACCAATCAATGACTCACTCTGTCACTCTTGGATAGCCTTGATCAATGCTCCGCATCCCGCGAAAATGGCTATCCGTGGCTGATCATCGAGCTCCGATTGTTTCTTCAACGAGCAGCGCTTCAGTTGAACTCCGGATCAATCCTAAATCAAATTCAATGGGTTCCGATTCCTTCTGTGCACAACACAAGTCTTCAACTCAATGTGTATACTTTGCTACCTTTGGTTAATCTCTGAGTGCTCGAATGTTCTGTTAATCGCTCTGTGCTCTCGTGTGTATTATGGCTCTTGGGTCTGCCTTCCTCTTGTAGCTTCTCAAGTTTCAAGACATGGAAACCTTGTTGCCATCATTATCAGAATCTACTCCTAGATTCCAGCATGTCTGGTTGAGATTCCGTTGCCTAATTTGGACTCTTAGATCTTTATCTTCTTTGACCACGTGCTGGCATTTGCTGAGCTCTTGATGACGTCTGCATAACTCACTGAGCTTCCCCGATGCTAGACAGATCACTCAGAAGCCACACCGTGCAACTCCAGGTTGGGCACTCTGCTCTGGCTCTGGATCATTACGGAGTGCTGAAGCAGACTCTGTCTCTTCATAGCTGTGTCTCCCCCATTCTTCAGATAGTGTCTCAGCTTCACACCCTCATGGATTACTTCAGGAGACTCTGGTTCTTTGTTGTTTTTGTTTTGTCAGTCTTTAGATTGTGCTCCAGCCACCAATCTTCAGGAAGTGCTTCAGCAGTCTCTTGAGCAGTTTTGTCAAAGATGTCATATCCTCAACATTCTCCCCCTTGGCATTTTGACAAAACTAACACACAGGTATAACGATGCTACTAATGATACACTGGCACAATTCTAACTATACTAGTTAACTGCTCTACTTATTGCCTTCACGTCCTCATTTTTGTCACAAATGACAGGGGCTGCTGCCAGCTCATTCAGGAACTATGCATAAACCCAAGGCAGCTCTGACTTCCTCAAACCGAGCTCCATCCAACGGTTTGATGAAGATGTCAGCCAGCTGCTTCTCAGTAGCCACATATTTTGGCAAAATAGTTTTATTCTGCACCAAGTCCATGATGAAGTGGTGTCTGATGTCAATGTGCTTGGTTCGAGAGTGCTGCACCAGATTCTTGCTAATGCTGATGGCACTCATGTTGTCACAGTAAATATTCATGGCCCTGTTGAATCCCATATTCTCCCTGCATTTGTTTCATCCATAACAGTTGAGCACAACAGCTTCCAATACCAATATACTCAACTTTAGCAGTAGAGAGAGAAACATTGTTATGCTTCTTGCTGAACCATGATACCAGATTGTTTCCAAGGAACAAACATCCTCCAGATGTACTCTTCCTATCTTCTACACAGCCTACCCAGTTAGCATCTTAGTATTTAATAAGTTCCGCACTTTTGTCCCTTGCATACCATAGTCCATAGTTGGTTGTCCCTCCAACATATTTAATGATTCTCTTTACAAACTACATGTGGCTCTCCTTTGGGAAAGATTTATAAGTGGCGCAAAATCCAACTGCGAAGGATATATCTAGCCGGCTAGTAGTAAGATATAGAACGCTTCCAATCATTCTTCGGTATAATGTCTGATCCACAGCAATTACAGCTTCATCTTTGATGGCTTTAGTATAGGTTGCTGAAGGAGAACCTTTGTGACTGGCCGTATCCATCCCAAACTTCTTTACCAAATTTTGCCCATGGTTGCTTTGTGAGATAAAAAGGCCATCTTCTTTTTGTGAAATTCGCAGTACAAGAAAGTAGGTTAATTCTCCTACCATGCTCATTGAAACTCTATTTGCATTTGCTGCACAAACTTGTTCACCATTCTCTGTGAACTGGACCCAAACACAATGTCATCCATAATTATTTGAGCAATAATAAAATCTAACCTTGTTCTGCGCAAAAAAAGAGTCTTGTCCACCCCTCCTCGATCATATCCGCGCTTAATCGAGAACTCAGTCAATCTTTCATACCATGCTCTGGGTGCTTGCTTTAAATCATAGAGAGCCTTCTTTAGCTTGTAGACATGGTTTGGATGATGAGGATCCTCGAATCCCTTGGGTTGAGCAACATAGACTTCCTCGAATCACTTTTGACGTCCATTTGATACAGCTTGAACTTCAGGTGAGAAGTTAGTGCAAGAAGAAGTCTGATTGCTTTCATGAGAGCAATAGGAGCAAAGGTTTCATCATAGTCTACTCCCTCAATTTGTGTGTACCCTTGAGCTACTAACCTGGCTTTATTTCTTGTGATATTGCCCTTCTCATCAGACTTGTTCTTATATATCCATTTGGTGCCAATAACATTCACATTTTCTGGCCAAGTGACTTAACTCATACCTTGTTTTTTTCGAACTCACCAAGTTCTTCTTGCATTGCAGCTATCCAGTGTTCATTTTCCAAGGCTTCTTTGATGTTCTTTGCTCAGTGCTAGACAGGAAACACGAGTTATTAATCATATCACAAAGATTAATGTTGGATGTACCTCGAGTTCATCTTCCTTCGGTCAGTCACTCTATGAATCAAACTTTGTCCTATATTCTCGGTTTCTAAGAACATAGAATTCACTTCCAAAAATCTGGAAGTACTTCACGGTGGGTTTCTTTTCCTTCCATAATTCATAACATGTTTTATCCGTCCCTCTCCTGATTGACACCCGATTAATGATATAGCATGAAGTGTTCATAGCTTCTGCCCAAAACTTCGGGGGGACTTTTCTTGCATGGATTATAACTCGATCGATCTCCTGTATAGTTCTGTTCTTTTGTTCATTTTGCTAAGGAGTTATGGATGATGAGTTCTAATGGGTGATCCCACGGTTTCTGCAGAATTCATTCATGGCTTTGTTCTCGAACTCTTTCCCATGATCACTTCGAATGGCTGCTACTTTCACGCCTTTTTCTTATTCTAACCGTGATAGTAAAGCCATCACCACCTTCACTTTTTCTGATTTTTCACGCAGAGACTCAAGCCATGAGTAGCAAGAGTAATCATCAACACATATAAAGGCATACATTTTCTTCCACAGCTTTTTACCTCCATTGGTCCCAATAAGGTTCATATGTAGTAATTGGAGAGGTCTGGTGGAGCTCATCTCAGTGACTTTTGGATGAGGGACCCTTGTCCGTGAAATTGCTGATCGCAGGCTAATTATGATTTGTCCAACTTGTTGTGCGGACTTCTTCCTTCAACAAGTTACGCAGCAGATTAAAGTGACAGATATAAATCCTACTGCTAACGACAAGAGCAATGGTGACCCAGTTCGGCTATGAATCAGCCTACGTCTGGGGGGCTTATCTCAAGCCCGTGGGAACCGATTCACTAGTTTCAGATCGAGTACAAAGGTATTACATAACAGCGGACTCCCTCCCTATTCTATCCTCTACTAGTGATCGACACTCAGGCTCCCCCTGAATGTGAGACCTCCCGTCACTTCCCACAACTAGCTACTGAACAAAACAATGCTACGCTACTCACTCTGAGGTCGCAGCTCACAGGGTGTAATTTTGTTCTTCAATGGTAATTGTCGCGCTACTACTTCCGGCTGTATCTCTCCAATATATATATGCATAAACCCTAGCAGCTCCACTTTTCTTGTGAGTTGTTGTGATCTCTAAACCAAAGGTTTCATGATGATTTGTTTTGATAAAGATGCTCTCAATAATATAAGTTGGGATCCTGAAGATAAGCATATCTTCATTATCCATAACTTGATCTTTAACTTCGTATCAATATTGCTGCTATTTAGTAGTGAAGAGAGTTCAGCAGTACTGTCCGGACAACTTCTTGAACAAGTTTTGTGCAAGACGCCACATATGCACTCACAATCTCCCCCTTGGCATTTGCATCAAAACCTCATATGAAACAGGCTTTTGAACTCAAATCAAACAACCAGCATACTCGTCTAGTTCACTTCAACAGTTCCACATGGTTCAACAGATGTCCAATACTTGTACGAAAATCAAAAAGAAAAAACAACGACAATGACAACAACATTATCCCAAACCACATCATCATAATACCTTCTCCCCCTGGTTTGGTGAAAATGCCAAGGTGAGCATCACTCCTCCGGAGACTGGACCGGATACTTCATATCCCTGAGGAGGTTCGTAATGTGCGCCCGCTGCACCGTGAGCCATTTGATTTCTGCAGTGAGAAAATTGGCAGTGGTCTCCAGCTGAAGTATTGCACGGGCCCATATGGCCTCAGGGACAGGAGCGGATGCTGGCAAAGGATCCTCGGGAACATCTTTAGGATCAGCACCAAGATCGTTGAGATGCCGGCCAATGAAGAGCTTGTAATCAGCATGATGGTACAGGGCCGGTGAAGAGAGATGATGATCAGGGGCCTTCAAATCAGGATGAGCAGTAGTGAACATAGTAGATAAGAGAGAAGGAAATCCAATCGGATGCTGTTCTCGTGTAGAAGTTGCATGTGCCGACAAGTTGTTGAACACAACCTGACCAAAATTGACCGAGTGTCCCAGCCCCAGAGCATAGAGGAGTCTTCCAACCTCTTTGTTAACTGATCCACGATGATGTGTAGGGAACCAATTGTGATGCCCAATATGATTCAGCAATGAGTGCTTGGTGGACAGTTCAGCAGATGGAATAGTGAGGTCGGTCCACATAAGCCGGGTGCCGCCAGTGAGTGTGCGGGCAATCAAATCAAAATCATCCTCCAACAACTCTCCATCCTCTATCTCAATATCAAAAAAATCATTGATATGTGCAGCTGTAATTGACAAGAACTTACCTCGTGCCCTGAGAACACCATAGTCAACACTTGAAGAATCTCCAAACTGAGGTGGCAGGTTGGCAATAAGCTCCCTAACAAGACACTCATCGTATCGACGAGCCAACGACACAGTTCCATACATGCTTGTCTGGTGAAGAATATCAAGAATAGCAGGGGCAGCATACTTCTTAGGATTCATAAGTTTTTCAGCAATGACTTTCCTCTTGGTTACTGCTGGCCAGCGCTGGGCACAATGAGCCTCTGCAGACCAGATGTTATCAACAATAATTCCAGCAGGAGCTATCTTGGTCTTCTTCGTCTTCTTGGTAGTCCGGCTGCTGCCCTGTGCTGACGAGATTTTGCGTTTTTGAGCCACTGGCTTCATGGTAGCAGGGGCAGGTGGAGCTTGTTCAGGCAGTGGGTTGGACACTGGAGGCGAGTCTTCAGGAAGTTTGACGCCGCCTTTTCTCCCCACTGTCTTCTGCCGAGTAGGCTTTCGGACAGGTGCCATGGCGCTGAATAAGTCTTGAATAGTGGGAGAGGAGGCACGAGCCACAGAATCAACAGGCAATTCTTCAATAGGAGGTTCTGGAACAACCACTGGATCTGGAGCACTCATAGATACACTGGAGAGTGTCGGGACAGGATCTGGTACAGGCACCAATGGTGGAGACGCAGTGGATGGCCCTCTTGTGGTTCTGTTGACCCCATCTTCATGCAGAGGACTGGCAGGTTCCACGATGACCACATCGTCGTTGGGGGAAGAGTCGGATGGATGGATGTGCCCGGAACTCGTCCGAGTGGGAGAGTGAGGGACCGTCTGGGACAGTCGGATCCAGGGTCGGCGAGATGTAAAACAGGACAAGGGAACGTCATCGTCCAGGGAGTTAGAGGGGGCTGCGGTCCTGGATGACCCAGACCTCGTCGCTGATTGAGTCTTGCTCCCTCTGGTGCGCACCATTTTCGACTAATTGGAAGATGAATCGGAGCTTTCTTGATTTCTAGGGTTGAGTAGCAGAGAACAAAGCCGTAGAGATTTTTGGGGAAAATAGTGTGCCCCTTTTATGTACAGGTGAGTCAATGTACGAAGCCCAGCAGGTGAATGGTCTCTCATTGGTTCGTTGTATGTCAGGTGTCACCATCCTGTTGCAAGAGGTTCCCGCTTAAAAGTAAATAATATTTGAATATTAGGGATACCTCTTGAAACACGTCCAGCTTCAATGTTGGGGAGCACATAAGTTCAGAGAGGATCGGTGGGCTTCAAAGAGAGAATAATCCAACGCCTTGGTAAAGATATCAGCCACTTGTTGTTCCGTTGAGATGTGAGACAAACTAATTACTCTCTGTTCTACCAGCTCGCGGATGAAATGATGTCGAATGTCTATATGCTTTGTCCGGGAATGTTGCATTGGATTTTTTGAGATGCTGATGGCACTCATGTTGTCACAGAAGACTGTCATGACCGCTTGTTGAACACCTAGCTCAGACAGCATCTATTTCATCCATAGAAGTTGCGCGCAACAGCTTCTAGCTGCGATATATTCTGCTTCTGCAGTTGACAAGGAGATGCTGCTCTGCTTCTTGCTGAACCAGGACACAAGATTGTTTCCTAGATAGAAACATCCACCAGAGGTACTCTTGCGGTCTTCAGCGCTGCCTGCCCAGTCTGCGTCACTATATCCAATAAGGCAAGCACTTGTATCACGGGTGTACCACAGACCGAACTCTAAAGTGCCGCTGATGCACCGAATGATTCTCTTAACATGAGACATGTGTGACTCTTTGGGGTCGGCCTGATATCTGGCATATACTCCGACAGCATACACAATATCCGGCCTGCTTGCCGTGAGGTAGAGCAGACTGCCAATCATGCTGCGGAATAGAGGCTGGTCCACTGATTTCCCAGTCTCATCTTTGGTGATCTTTACATGTGTGGCTGCTGGTGTTCTCTTATGGCTGGATTTTTCGAGTCCGAACTTCTTGACTAAATTCTTGGCATACTTGCTCTGTGATATGAAGGTTTCAGTAGGCTTCTGCAGCACCTGAAGTCCAAGGAAGTAGGACATTTCTCCAACCATGCTCATCTGAAACTCACTCTTCATCTGTCCAACAAATTGTTCTACCAGTTTCTGAGAGGTTGATCCAAATACTATGTCGTCCACATAAATCTGAGCGATGACAATAGCTTCTTTGGTGCTTCGGACGAATAGTGTTTTGTCTACCCCTCCCCTGGAATAACCTTGTTGGATTAAGAATTCTGTTAGCCGCTCGTACCACGCCCGTGGAGCTTGCTTAAGGCCGTAGAGCGCCTTTTTGAGGCGATAGACATGATCTGGGAATGCTGGATCTTCAAATCCCTTTGGCTGGGCTACGTACACTTCTTCGGACAGAACTCCATTGAGGAAAGCACTCTTTACATCCATTTATGTAATTTGAACTGCATGTGACATGAAAAAGCTATTAGTAGTCGGATTGCCTCCAGCCGAGCAACGGGTGCAAACGTCTTGTCAAAGTCTATTCCTTCGATTTGAGTATATCCTTGAGCTACCAGCCTTGCCTTGTTTCGAGTAATATTCCCTTTTTCGTCCGTCTTGTTCTTGTACACCCATTTAGTGCCAATAACGTTTATCCCATCTGGCCGTGGGACAAGATCCCAAACATTATTCCTTTCAAATTCTCCGAGCTCTTCCTGCATGGCTAGAATCCACTACTCATCCTTCATTGCTTCTTTTATGTTCTTTGGCTCCACTGTCGATAGGAAACAGGAGTGATTGATCATGTCGCGATAGTTGACCATGGGAATCTTTCGTGTTTGCCTGGCTTCAGTGAGATCTCCAATGATGTTTTCAATCGGGTGATTGACCTGAATCCTGCTGGTTGACATAGGACAGTCTCCCTGTTCTTCCTCATCAGGAGACTCCTCTGGTTCTTCCCCTTCAATAGGTACGTCTTTCATGTGTACTGAATCGCTGGTTGGAACAACTTCTGGGACACTGAGGGTGTTTGTTCCTGATTGCTTCTGAGTGATCTCCTCATTTTTGTCTTGATTTCTATCCAGATTTTGTCTGTCATCTTCAACCACGACATTTATAGACTCCATCACAGTTCCAGTCCTTTTGTTGAATACCCTGTACACCCTGCTATTTGTGGAGTATCCAAGGAATATGCCCTCTTCACTCCTTGCGTCCAGCTTTTGTCTATATTCACGATCTGTTAGGATATAGCAGGTGCTCCCGAATGCATGGAAATAACTGACTGATGGTTTATTTCCCGTCCACAGTTCATAATTGGTCTTTCGCAGTCCTTCCCTGATGCATACGCGGTTCAGAGTGTAGCACGCTGTACTCATGGCTTCTGCCCAGAACTTTAGTGGCACATTTCTGGAATGGAGCATGACCCGAGTCATTTCTTGAAGCGTCCTGTTCTTCCTTTCCACTACTCCGTTCTGTTGAGGTGTGATTGGGGAAGAGAACTGGTGTATGATTCCGTGGTTAACGCAATACTCCATCATTTGTTCGTTGTCAAATTCTCGTCCATGATCACTCCTGATAGCTATCACATATTCTCCCCGGCTCCTTCTTGCTTGTTCCAGCTGAGTAGTTAGTTGAACAACTACTTGGACAGTCTCTGTCTTTTCCCTGAGGAAAGAGACCCATGTGTATCGGGTGTAGTCATCTACGCAAACGAAAACATACCTCTTTCTGCCGATACTCTCTGCCTGCATTGGCCCCATGAGATCCATGTGTAGAATCTCTAGAGGTTTTGAGGTGCGTATCTGATTTGTTCTCCCATGAGCTGTTCTTGTTTGCTTCCCAACTTGACATTCTTTACACAGGAGATCTACCTCGCCAGTGAATGCTGGTATTCCTCGAACAAGTCCTTCTGCTGCCAGCCTTTTGAGTAATCTACCATGGATATGTCCCATTCTTCTATGCCATAGTTGGAGTTCTTCATTATTAGCTTTGAGGCAGATTGGTCTTCTGGTGGTGTTATGCTCCAGCAGGTAGCAATTGTTCATCGAACGATTCCCTCTGAGAATGCATTCCCCTTGCTTGTTTATGACTTTGCAGAAGTCCTGGTTAAACTCCACCTGATTTTCTCTGTCGCAGAGCTGGCTTATAGATTTGCTGTTAGACCCTCAACTAATAGAACGTTGTGAAGCAAGGGCAACCCGTCTGTGTTAAGAGTCCCACTTCCTAGGACTCTTCCTCTCTTTCCGTCCCCAAACACTACATGTTGATTCCGAGTTGATTTGATATCAGTAAGAAACTTCTCATTTCCTGTCATGTGCCCGAAACACCCGCTGTCAAAGTACCATCTGCTTTCTTCATTGAGAGTGGTCATACTATAGGCGACAAGGCAGGTGTCTCTTTTCTCTTTTACTTTCCAGACCCACTTGTTGTCCTGCCGAGCCCCTGAGTTCATCCTTCTGATCCGACAATTTCTTCTGATATGTCCAGTGAGATGACAGTAATAACATGTCCGTTTCTCCTTTCAGTTTGGTGCTCGGTTGATGCGTCTGGACACACCTGGGGTGATCTTCTCAGTTTCTCGAACAAACATTAGTTTATTGACTGCTTTGGATCCGGTGAAACCAATCCCTCGTGTGTCATGACTCGGCCTCTGCATAGATAAGATTGACTCCAATTTTTCAGTTCCTGAATTTAGCATCCTATGACCTTTCTTGAACGAGCTCAGTTCTTCCGTAACTTCAGACAGTTTGTGTCGTAGTTGACTGATGATTCTGTGATCTTCCGTCCTCTCTTTGTCCAACATATTGTTCTGACGTTGTAGTTCAACATTCTCATTCTTCAGAATATTGAGAGTTTTGTTGAGCTTTGCGTTGATACTGACAACCTCAGTCCATTTTGAGTGTAGCAGAGAGAACTTTTCAATGATGCATTTGTCAGTTGGTTCTTCTCCCTCGCTATCTGAACCTGTCATTGATGCAATAGAGGTTAGAGCAACAATCTTTTCCGAGCTTACCTCTGATCCCTCTTCATCAGACTCCTCATCACTCCAGGTCACAATCAGTGATCTTTTGTTGCGTTTGATTGTGTTCGCACATTCTGCTTGAATGTGTCCGTATCCCTCGCATTCTCTACACTGAATGCCCTTAGGATGATTTGGTCTGTTCTGCTCTTTCAGATCGAGCTGTCTGCCTCTGGTCTGAGAGTTTCATCTGGATCTGTACTGACCATTGTTCTGGGCACTCTGTCCTACCATCTTCCTGTTCAACTTACTCATGAATCTTCCAAACTGCTTGGTTAGGAGAGCCATATCTTCTGTCATATCCTCAGTGTTGTCCTGCCCTTGAGTTTGTGCCTTCAGCCCGATAGTTTTCTCTTTAGCCGCTGACTGGTTGCTGGTAATCCTCATCTCATAGGTGGTGAGTGATCCCATCAAATCATCGAGACGCATAATCTTTACATCCTGTGCCTCTTCGATTGCTGTTACTTTCATTTCGAACCTGGCAGGAAGAGAACACAGAGCTTTTCTAACCAACTTCTCCTCAGCCATGGGCTCTGACAGATCTCCTAACTTTGCAAAGAACTCCCTTATGGTCTCGCCTTCTGCCATTTTCAGCTCTTCAAACTGTGTGTTGATCATCTGCATCCTGGACAGCTTAACCTTCTCAGTTCCTTCATGGTGAGTAGCCAATATGTCCCAGGCTTCTTTGGCACCCTCGCATTTTGAGATGAGTTTGAAAATCTTCTCATCAACTCCGGAGAATATGGCATTCAGGGCTTTCGCATTGCTAGTTCGGGCCCATTCTATATCCTTTGTCCACTCTTCTTCGGGTTTCTCAGTCACATTTCCGTCGTTGTCACTTTTTGTTGGGACACTCCAGGGCTTTAGAATGGCTCTCCATGCACGGTCATCAACAGTTTGAATATAGGCTTTCATCCTTGCTTTCCAGTACCCGTAATTGTCTTCATCCAACAGTGGGGGTCGTGCTATACTCTGTTCTTCCTTTATACTCATATTTCCTGTGGCCTTTTCCCGAGATCTAACTCTGTACGTCGAGCACGCTTGCTCTGATACCAATTGAAATTGCTGATCGCAGGCTAATTATGATTTGTCCAACTTGTTGTGCGGACTTCTTCCTTCAACAAGTTACGCAGCAGATTAAAGTGACAGATATAAATCCTACTGCTAACGACAAGAGCAATGGTGACCCAGTTCGGCTATGAATCAGCCTACGTCTAAGGGGCTTATCTCAAGCCCGTGGGAACCGATTCACTAGTTTCAGATCGAGTACAAAGGTATTACATAACAGCGGACTCCCTCCCTATTCTATCCTCTACTAGTGATCGACACCCAGGCTCCCCCTGAATGTGAGACCTCCCGTCACTTCCCACAACTAGCTACTGAACAAAACAATGCTACGCTACTCACTCTGAGGTCGCAGCTCACAGGGCGTAATTTTGTTCTTCAATGGTAATTGTCGCGCTACTACTTCCGGCTGTATCTCTCCAATATATATATGCATAAACCCTAGCAGCTCCACTTTTCTTGTGAGTTGTTGTGATCTCTAAACCAAAGGTTTCATGATGATTTGTTTTGGTAATGATGCTCTCAATAATATAAGTTGGGATCCTGAAGATAAGCATATCTTCATTATCCATAACTTGATCTTTAACTTCGTATCAATATTGCTGCTATTTAGTAGTGAAGAGAGTTCAGTAGTATTGTCCGGACAACTTCTTGAACAGGTTTTGTGCAAGACGCCACATATGCACTCACAGTCCGTTTTCCAATCTAACATTCCCCACACCCTGTGTCCATCTCTCTCTTGATCTCAGGTATGCCACGTACTAATTGATCAGCTGCAAGTCTTTTTAAGGTCCTCATACTGAGATGTCCTAGCCTTTTATGCCACAGATTCATTTCTTCAGTTTTAGTCAATATGCAGGATGATGAAGTGGTTGCTTCACCATTCTCTAGTAAATAGCAGTTGTTGGTTGACCTTCCTTGCATCCTTAATAATGCATCTTCCATGTGCGTCAAACACTTACATAATTTTTGTGAGAAATTTACAAAGTAGGTACCGTCACATAGCTGACTAATGCTGATGAGATTCGCTATTAGTCCTTCCACGAGCATCATGCTTTTGAGTTAGGGCAGTCCGTGAACTTTCAGTGTTCCCTTCCCAAGAACTCTTCCTTTCAACCCATTTCCAAATGTCACGTCTTGTTCTTTGCATGGTTGAATATATGTTAGTCCTGTCATGTGTGCAGAAGATCCACTGTCGAAATACCAATTTCCTTTCTTCAAGGTTTTTTTAAGTTGAAGCACACATGATTGAGATGATACATTCCTAATTTCCTATTCTTGTTGAGTGCGGGATAGTACCTTCGAATGTGACCAGATTGATTACAATGATAACAGCATCATTTGTCTTGGTAAGTGTTGAATAGTTTGGTGAAGCATCTTTTTGCTCTTAGGCTTCTTCTTCAGAACCACTTTTTTTGTTCATCAACCTGTTCTTTCATACTTGAGATAACACTCAGAAGTTTTTTTTTTTCTCGTCATTTAGCTCAGACACTCTGGCAATCAACCCCTCATTCACCTTTACTACTTTCAGACACTTATCGATCATTTGTCTAGTGTTGAGCCAAGTACTCCTCGGTGACTTTGTTTGAACTCTGTCTGTTGGCCATAGTATTCAGCAATGCTTTCCCGGATCACACTTTATATATTGAGTGAACGGCTCTGATACCAACTAAAATTCTGCTGCGCTACTGATGCCGAGTTACAGTCTCTGAAGTTACAGCTTCTACAAAAGCACTCTCTTTATCTTTCTGCTGAATTTACTTTACTTACAGAATAAGAAAGACACAGTGTTTGTTCACCCAGTTCAGCAACTTGCATACGCCTGGGGAGGATACACCGATCCTAGAGATTTTACTATCATAGTTCAAAGTACAAAAGACTCACACATCTACTCCTCACCTAGCCCAAATCTTATGCTCAGTCTAACCCCCTAAACTAGCTAGCAGTCTGATCACACAAACTCTCTTCGCGCTACCTACACACTTCCACTAACAAATAGCTATGGACCTGACTCACAGACCTAGCCTATTCTATTACAATGTGTGGTACAAGGAATGCTTAAACACACTTTCACCAGAGTTGTTGTATCTCTATTCTACAACTATCCTAGCTCTCCCGCCAAACAGTCGGACACTCGGAGTTCTTCAAACTCAGTCTAAGCTCCCCCTCAATCAACAACAATGCCTGTCCATCGCTGATCACCGAGCTCCTATTGTTTCTTCAATGAGCAGCGCTCCAGATGAACTCCGGATCAATCCTGAAACAAACTCCATGAGTTCTGATTCCTTCTGCGCACAACACCAGTCTTCAACTATTGCTACTATATTATGACATGTCGACAAAATTAACAACAGATTGTCCATGACTTTGTATAAGAAACCTGTGTAGTATAAGTATGAGCATATCTGAAAAATCTGGCAGTACGGAAAAATAGGATATTCAAACCAGAAGATAAAGCTACAAGATTATAGGAGATTACAATAGTAAACAAAGTCAGGTGCCATATGCAAACGGTTAGTTTTGCTGCAAATGCCAAAGGGGGAGATTATGGCTGCAAATTGGCATGTTGAACAGAACTGTACAAAATGTTGTTCAGGCGACCGTTGCGGGACAACCTCGAAAGAAGATCATCTCATGAGCGTAAAATCCGTAACAAGATCTGAAGATGCAATCTTCATATTAACACTGAGTATATTCCGAGATGCAACGGATCGTGACCATTAAGGCAAATAATATCAAAATATCGTCTACTAAAACAATCTACTTGGAATAGAAGATCATCTCCAACAAACACTTTGGAATGAAAGATTGCAGGGAATCACCGACATCGCAGGCTACAACTCAATATAAATATGAAAGACTCACAGCCTATGAAGGTATACTTTTGAGAAGAAAACCGTGAGCTGATATTGAGAGATTACACAAGCATCAAAGACAACGTGGATAGCATCCAATCTTGAGGTATCAACAACACCAGATGGAAAAGAGTCTCTTCGGGAGAAGGACTCTAACAGTGGGTAGAGACGGAGGCGTCACATTCAGGATACTCGATCTGGATATAGTGAATTGGTTCCCACGGGCTTGAGATAAGCCCCCCAGACGTAGGCCGGTTTATACCCGAACTGGGTAATCTTTGTTGTGCACTTAGCAAGTAGATTACTTTCTGTCGCTTCATCATATTGCGTAGCTAGTTCAACAAGTTGTACTACCGACAAGTTGGATAAGTTCCTGTCATCCAGCTTTCAGCATTTTCAATTGGTATCAGAGCCACCTACTCGACATACAGAGTAAGATCTTGGCGGAAAGCTGAAAAGAACGATGAGTATGAGAGAAGGACAGAGCATAGCACGACCTCCGCTGCTGGATGAAGACAACTATGGTTACTGGAAAGCTTGAATGAAAGCAAATATTCAAACCATCGACGACCGAGCATGGAGAGCCATTCTAAAACCATGGAGTGCTCTAAAGGTAAAAGTCAAAGAAGGAAATGAGATTGGAAAACCTGAAGAAAAATGGACAAAGGATGAAGAATGGGCATGAACCAGCAATTCAAAAGCTTTGAATGCCATTTTCTCCGGAGTAGATGAGAAGATCTTCAAACTTATCTCAAAATGCAAAGTAGCCAAAGAAGCTTGGGACATACTGGCGACTCATCATGAAGGAACGAACAAAGTGAAGCTGTCCCGTATGCAGATGATCAACACTCAGTTCGAAGAGTTAAAAATGAATGAAGCTGAGACTATAAGAGAATTCTTCGCAAAGTTGGGAGACCTATCCAATCAAGCTTTCAACCTAGGCCAACCCATGCCAGAATTGAAGCTGGTTCGAAAGGCATTGCGATCACTACCTGCCAGATTTGAAATGAAAGTGACTGCGATCGAGAAAGCTCAAGATGTGAAAAGCATGCGTCTCGATGACCTTCAGGATCACTCACCACCTATGAAATGAGGATAGATAGCAACCAATCTGCACTCAAAGAAAGAACCATTGGATTAAAAGCTGAGGCAGCAGATTATGAGAGTGGAGAATGATGATGCAGTATGGCAGTGTTTGACAAAACCAGCACAAGTGAACAAGTAGCTGAACAAGATGCTGCTATAGCCAGAGTCCAACATATGTGAACAAGATCACTGAACAAGGTGCTGCTATAGCTGGAGGATGCTATAGCAGGAGCTTGTTCAGAAGAGCTGAAGCGTCTGTCCGAGTACAGCAACCTGGGTTTTTGGAAAGAAGGCTTGGCAGTCCTTCGAACAGCATCAGAGGAGTTTCTGAGTTGCTGCAGAGAATATTTTACTAGAGATTCCCAGCTGAAGAAGAAGATTTGATTGTAGAAGATTAGATTTGCCAATCGAATCTAATCTCCTACAAATTAGGGGTTTTTACTTTTGGAGCTATAATCTGATAATGATGGAAGTGGGTGCTCCTATATAAAAAAGACCCTTCAGAGCAATGAAGAGAGATCGAAGTAGAGGGCAGAAAAGCGAGAACACACACAGAATTCCGAGAGAGTATTTTTGGTGTGCGAACGAGGTCTTCGATTATCACCGAGAGCAGAGCGTGAGCGCAAAGCTGTGGTGACAGAAGCAGAAGGTGATCAGGAATTGCATAGTCTGATCCAAGCTTGATCTGGAAGCCAATTCAGAGCAGAGAGTGCTTGTTGGTTGATCAAGGGCAGACGCGAAAGAACTGACGACTGAGTGACTCGGTCGAGTGTCTGGACGGCAGTGCTCGCTAGTAACAGGAGGTCACTGAGTGAGGGGGAGTATTTCAGAGTGTGCAGCGCTCGTGGAATCGTTCGAACGGCTCAGCGGAAGGCTTCGGAGCGACGCGGACAGTTTATGCATCAGCTGTGTGCTACAGCAGATGCTATAGCAACCCTGCAGAATCTGAGTATTGTTAGAATAGGCTGAGTTTTGAGGAGACAGTAGCTATTCTAGATAGATATCAGTAGAAGGTGTGCAGACACAAGTCAGAGCCTGTTCTGATTGTGTACGAGGATCCACCTAAGGTTGAGTAGCATAGGTTACGTGGGTTGTAACCGTGTGTACTTGGAGACCCTTGAGATTATTGGATTGAGGACTGAGAACAGTCCTCCCCAGACGTAGGTAATTGGCCGAACTGGGTGAACAAACATTTGTCCTTGTTCATTCTTGCTGAAACAGTTTCCGGGTGAACAAGAGTGTGCTGCAGCAACTGCTTGTTCACAAATCTGTTTAAGAGGCGCTGCGAATTTCAGAGAAGAAATCTCAAAAGCAATGGATCTCTTGAGTAAGAAGTTTGAAAAGTTCATGAACCAAGTTGAACAAGAAGTGGTGGGACAGTCCGCTCAATACAACGGGCAGTACAGATCCAGGGGGAACTCTTAAACTAGAGGGAGACAGTTCGACTCAAAGGAACAAAGTCATACCAAGGGAAGTCAATGCAGAGAGTGCGAGGAATACGGGCACATACAGGCAGAGTGCGCAAACACTCTCAAACGAAATAAATCGTTGACAGCTACATGGAGTGATGGAGATTCTAAAGAGGATGTGCCTGAGGAGAAAAACAACAATATTATGGCCCTAACCTCTACAATTTCAAAAATCTGTACCAGCAATTGTTCAAGTGAAGAGTCGGACATTGAATACAATGAAGATGAGGAACCCAGCAAAGAATGCATCATCGAAAAATTCCCCCTCCTGCACACAAAGTGGACTGAATTAGTCAGCATCAACATCACCATCAGCGATTTAAAAGAGAAGAACACTCAACTACAAATGCAGAACAGTATCTTGGACAAAGAAAAAGCTGAGCACTGCGAAATCATCAAGCGGCTGCAGAACTTGCTGAAGTCACAGAAGAACTGAGTTTTATCAAGAAGTTTCAGAGAATGCTCAACCGGAACTAGCAAGCTAGACTCCATTCTATCCATGCAAGGACCAATAAAAGATACGAGATGCATTGGATTCACTGGACCCAAGACAACTAATAAGATGGTGTCTGTCAGGGAAGCTGAGAAGATCTCTCTAGTCACATCCAGACTTGCAAAAAAACTAGCAGCATGGAAGGAGAAAAGAAAGTGTTATTACTGCCACATATCTAGACATATTAAAAGAAACTGTCATATCAGAAGGATATACTCAAGTATGAGGCACGACAATAAGTGGATCTGGAGAGCGAAGGAGAGAAGAGACACCTGCTTCGTTGCCTAAAGCATGACCACACACATAAAAGAAGGAGGAGGAGTCTCAGGAGCCAGCAGAGGAAGAGACTCAGAATGTACAAGAAACTGTTCGAACAGACTATCCAGTACAGATGGAAGAAATGACAAAGGAGGAAGAACAACCAGAAGAAGGCAACCCAGAGCCAAGCTCCAAATCAACAACTGGTTTATTGGGCGCCACATCAATAAGCTCCAAGAGGTTACTAAAGATGTCCCGAATGATGTTCCAGCAGCTGCATTACAAGGACAAGAGGCTATCTAGGCCAGGGGAATTCACCAGCTGGAGACTACAACCAACTTTCTTACTACGGAGATTAAACGACTCACTTTATAGCGGGCACAGACTACCAATCTCATCAGGCATATGAAGTACCCAGTGCAGCCTCCTCCGGAGGCCTATGGCATTTACACCAAAAAGGGGGAGAAAAGGTATCTTCGTTTGTCTTGGACAATTGCAACTACTAGGGAAGTAGGATAGTATATGGCAGGTTATTGAATTGATAATGAAGTGTCCAAGACGGAGCAAGTGACTGCATGGGAACATGGTAGAACAACATCTGGGACAACCTGTTGGCCTGATCATGAACATGAAGTATCCGATTCGCACAAAACCTGGTGAATGCCTGATGGAGCGTATTTATACGCTCCATTGAGTTATTTATTCCCATAGTTTTATTACATTTTGCGTGAATCGATTACTCTTTTGTAGTGTTTTCGTATCGCAGGAATGTTCAAGATCGCATTGGAATTTATCGCAAATTCGAAACATTCATCCAAGATCAAGAAGTCAACAGCGGTCAAAGTCAACTCTGCTGGTTCAATTACTGGTTTAATGTGGTTCAATCAAGATGGTTCAACCCAAAAAAACCCTAAACCTAAGACATGGACAAATGAGGAAAAGTTTGATCTCTCTTCAGCTGGACATTTCTGGACGGCACTGTTCACGGACAGACTGTTCACGGCTGTGGAGGAGCTCTAGAGTGAAGCTGCTGGGAAGTCGCCGGAAACACTGTTCACGGCCGGTTACTATTCACATTTCACTATTCACTGTTACTATTCACGCCGGAACACTGTTCACGGCCGGACTTGTATTGAGCTCAGTTTGTGTATTGTAGTGTGATGAACCTAGTTTCTATTGTATTCATGGATATTATGAGTAGCTAAATCAATATTTCAGTTTGGGGATTTATAGTGCAACAATGGTTTGAGATCAATGAATTCATGATTTGAGCTATGGATTGCTGCCCTTGAATGAATGAAATCGAATGCTTTGATTGACAATTTAGTGCAGCTTAGCGGTGAGCTAGATTGATATCAATTGTGTTACACTTGACTTGATTGCATTGTTTGGAAAAACCTAGCGGTAGAACCAATTTTGTGGTATAAGTCGAGCAACTATTGCACTTGTTCGAAGGCCTAGCGGTTAAGAATAGGTAGAATTTGATTGTCGACATATCTTTAGCGGGAATGTTGGACTGAGGCAGAATTCACTAGCTTACTCATGTATTCGATCGGTGATAACTAGTTGCATTGTATTCCCCGAACTGATTTCTCTGAATTGATATTCTTAGTCTGTTCCTTTTTGTGACTTTCATTAGAACTCTTACCTACTTGCTCTCTTTGGGTTCGACCCTGCTTACCGCTTGCTAGTGTGTTTACAGGAGTTATAAATTCTAATTTGAGGCGCACGACGACGCGCTGTCAAATTTTGGCGCCTTTGCCGGGGAGAGCAACATTCAGTCTAGAGTTCTAAACTTTGTTTTTCTTGTTTTTATTGTTTTACTGTGTTTAGTTTGCTAGTTGTGCAGATTGGAAGAAAAAAAAGAAAGAGTTTTAGCCAGCGGTGAATAGTGCTGCCGGGAAGGGTATGAATAGTGTCACCGGAGACTGATTGGAGATCAGGACACCTTTCTTTGAGCGGAACGGGCACCCGATCAGGACTCACCCTCCCTAGCGTGAGCTGTGTGCTTTTTTAGCCATCCGAGTTCGTTTACATTTTCTTTTTGAATTGCTTAGTTATTTAAATTCTGCATTTTGTGCTTTTGAGTTGTTTGGTAGTCTACCTTTGCATTTCACTTGGCTTTCTAGTATGTCTCATGCAGGAAGTGTCCATGGTGATCATGAACCTGATCAAAACAACAACAACAATCCAATTGCTCCCCTTTTTTATGATGAGCCGGAGAGAGTCTTTAATCAAAGGCAAAGGGCAGCTCGTTACAATAGAGAAGAGAGGAGGGAAGACCAAGATGATTATGCATATCCACCCCCTCCTCAACAACAATATGCAGCTCCTCCTCAACAACAGCAACATTACCCACCTCAACCTCATCCTCAGCAATATGAACGTGGAAGGATGAGACCACCTACACTTAGAGAGCTTTCAGCCCCAACATTCAACAATGAACCATGGTGTATTAACACTGATCAAGATGAGGATGACTTTGAAGTGAAGACAGCAGTGGTCCATCATCTCCCAAAGTTTGGAGGGCTGCCAGGAGAAGTAGCATCTAGGCATCTACAAGAATTCAACGGGATATGTCGGACTCTCAAACCATATGCTGCCCCAGAAGAGAGGTTTAAGTTAAAAGTGTTTCCCTTCAGTTTAACTGACCTTGCAAAAACTTGGTTTTTATCTTTGCCTTCAGGAAGCATTAGAACTTGGGAGCAAATGCAAAGGAAGTTTCTCGATAAATATTATCCTCCTGCTAGGGCTGCCCAAGTAAGAAGAGAGCTTTCCAACATTAAACAAGGCCCAAGTGAGTCAATGTATGATTATTTGGGGAGATTCAATGCCTTAGAACAAAGCTGTTGTAATTTGAGTATGAGAGAAGAAATGCTTGTGGAGTACTTATTGGATGGATTGAGACCATTGGAGAGGATGCTCTTGGATGCAGCAGCCGGGGGCACGGTTTTGAATCTAACACCTGCTGAGGTGCGAGAGCTTATCAATGAGAATGCCGAGAGTGCCAGATTTAGAGATGATACCGGTAGAAGAGATGATACAAGCCGAGCAAGGAATGTCTCCCAAATGGATTCCAATTCAAATCAAATGGCAACTGAAATCAAGGAGCTTAAGCAAATGGTGCAGAAGCTTATGGTTGGCCAAGTCAGTGAAGTTAAAGCTTGTGGACTTTGTGGCGCTGCGAGCCACAAGACAGATGAATGCCCTAGCCTACATGAGGAAGAGGCCACTGATGTCAATGCTATGGGAGGATTCCAGCAATTCAACAATAGGCAAGCACCAAGGCAATTTGGATTAGCAGCCAACGGATTCAGTTGGAGAAACGAAGGAGGATTCAATCAAGGACAAAATCAGAACCAAGGCCAAGGACAAGCCTACCGCCCACCATTTCACCAACAAGAGAGATACAATGGAAGTGGAAATGGGAATTCTTATGGGCAACAACAAAGGCGCAACTACAACCAAGCTGGCCCGAGCAGTGCAAATCAAGGGAAATCAGTAGAAGTAGTCATAAAGGAGATGGCGATGACTATGCAGAATAATCAAGCCAAGACCGACAGCACCCTAGCCGAGTTGACAAAGCAAATGTCCCAATTGGCGGCTACCGTTTCCGAATTGAAGAATGACAAGGACAAAGGAAAGCTTCCCTCACAAACAATACCCAACCCAAGAGGAAGTGTCAATGCGATTACCTTGAGAAGCGGCAAGAAAATTACAGAAGAAGCGAGACGGGAAACCGAAACAGAGAGTAGCGCGCCCCAGGAGAACATTAGCTCGGCGCGCAGACCCTTAATGTCTTCATCTGGAGCGCGAATAATGTCTTCATCTGGAGCGCGACCTTCTGCCTCAAATTCTGAATTCCGCCAAACTGACCCTCCACTTCCATTTCCTATGCAGATTTAAAAGTCAAAGAGGAGCCCAACAATGGATCAAGAGCTTCTAGCGCTTTTCAGCAAGGTGGAGATCACAATCCCCCTCCTCGACGCAATCAAGCAAATTCCAAAGTATGCGAAGTTTCTGAAAGATTTGTGCACCACTCGTAGAGGAGGAATCAGACCAGAGCAAGTAAGCTTCAAGCCAAACATCTCAGCCATCCTTCAAGGCAAGGTTGCACAAAAGTGCAAGGACCCAGGTACCTTTACAATATCTTGTATTATCAATAAGGTTCGGGTGGATAATTGCATGCTTGATTTGGGTGCTTCTATCAATGTGTTACCTTATTCATTGTACCAAGTGTTGCAAATTGGCCCTCTTAGACACACTGACTTGATTATTCAGTTGGTTGACAGATCATGTACCAAGCCTGAAGGTATAGTAGTCGATGTGTTAGTGCATGTAGGCAACCTTGTATTTCTTGCAGATTTCTATGTGATGAAGATGGAAGGTGAGGTAGATGCCTCTCAAGTCTTACTAGGGAGACCCTTTATGGTGACTGCACGAACAAAGATTGATACACATACGGGTGATCTTTCTATGGAGGTAGATGGGGAAGTAATCAAATTCAATATTTATCACTCTATGCGATTCCCACCTGACCTTGCAGGAACACATGCCTTGGATACTATTGAGGATGCAGCATTGATGAGATATGGAGAGGATATATCAGAGCTGAACATTGAAGAAATTGGTGATGGGCAGTGCACCCATGATGCTGCCAGGTATGAGGTTAATGCGATTAAATTGTGCAGCGAAACAAAACTTGTTCCATCTATTGTGCAGGCCCCTGAGATTCAATTGAAACCTCTACCGGAGCACTTGAAGTATATTTTTCTAGGAGATGGTGAGACGCTGCCAGTCATCATTAAGAGTGGGCCAGAAAGCGATCAAGAGATCAAATTGGCGCGCGTGCTAAAGGAGCGCAAAACAGCCATAGGTTGGACTTTGGCTGACATTCGAGGAATCAACCCAGCAATTTGCATGCATCGAATCCTGCTAGAGGAGGGAGCGAAGCCAGTGAGACAACCTCAAAGGCGTTTGAATCCGATCATGATGGAGGTTGTCCAAAAAGAAGTGCAAAAGCTCCTTGATGCAGGTATCATCTACCCAATTTTGGACAGTCAATGGGTAAGCCCGGTGCATGTAGTGCCCAAGAAAACCGGGATGACGGTAGAGATGAATGACAAGGGAGAGCTGGTGCCCAAGAGAGTGAAGAATGGCTGGCGGATGTGCATTGATTATAGACAACTTAATGCAGCCACACGCAAGGACCATTTTCCCCTTCCATTCATCGACCAAATGTTGGATAGACTTGCAGGTAAACCATCCTTTTGTTTTCTTGATGGATTTTCAGGTTATAACCAGATTCCCATTGCGGCTGAGGATCAAGAAAAGACGACATTCACCTGCCCCTTCGGTACATTTGCATTCAGACGCATGTCCTTCGGATTGCGTAACGCACCAGGTACCTTCCAGCGTGTAGTTATGAGCATATTTTCAGATTTATTGACTGATTGTGTTGAAGTATTTATGGATGATTTTACTGTTTATGGAAATACTTTTGATGAATGCTTGCACAATTTAGATAGAGTGCTCACACGTTGCATTGATATGAACTTGGTGCTTAACTATGAGAAATGTCATTTCATGGTCACACATGGCATTGTTCTAGGACATATTGTTCCTGAGAAGGGAATTCAAGTAGATAGAGCAAAAATTGATATCATTGGTGGATTGCCTTTTCCTACTGACCCGCGTGCTATCAAGTCTTTCCTAGGACATGCAGGTTTCTATCGCAGGTTCGTTAAAGACTTTTCGAAGATTGCCCTACCATTGTCGCGGCTGCTGCAAAAAGATGTCCCATTTGAGTTTGATGATCATTGCAAGAAAGCTTTTGAAGAGCTCAAGGCAGCCTTGACCAGCGCCCCAATTCTGCAAGCTCCAGATTGGACACAGCCTTTTGAGATCATGTGTGATGCCAGCGATTATGCTGTGGGTGCGGTGCTTGGACAACGGAGTGAGAAGAAACCAGTGGTCATCCATTATGCGTCTAGGACTTTAGACGTCGCTCAGAGAAATTATTCCACCACTGAAAAGGAGTTTTTAGCAGTTGTCTTTGCACTTGAAAAATTTCGCTCTTATATACTTGGCTCTAAAGTTATTGTGTTTTCTGATCATGCAGCCATTCGGTACTTAATGACAAAGAAAGAATGCAAACCGCGGCTGATTAGATGGATCCTTCTTCTTCAGGAGTTTGATGTAGAGATCAAGGACAAGAAGGGGATTGAAAACACAGTGGCTGACCATTTGAGCAGATTGGTACGAGAAGAAGAGGCGCTGCCTATAGTTGAGACATTTCCCGATGAGCACTTATTCGCTATCAGTGACAAAGCACCATGGTATGCTAACATTGTTAACTACCTGGTGGCAGGTAAATTCCCTCCATCCTTCAGTAGAGCTCAAAGATCAAAACTCAAGCATGATTCTAAGTATTACATTTGGGATGACCCTTGTTTGTGGAAGATAGGGGCTGATCAAATTGTTAGACGTTGTGTGCCCGATGTTGAGGTCCCATCTGTTCTTTCTTTTTGCCATGAACATGCTTGCGGTGGACATTTTGGTCCTAAGAGAACTGCTAGGAAATTGCTTGATAGTGGATTCTTTTGGCCCCATTTATTTAGAGATGCGCATAACCATTGTAAGAATTGTGATAGGTGCCAAAGAGTAGGGAACATTTCAGCTAGGAATCAAATGCCCCAAACTCCGATAGTTGTTGATGAGGTGTTTGACATTTGGGGCATAGATTTTATGGGACCTTTCCCTTCTTCTTTTGGTTACCTATATATATTGGTTGCGGTTGATTATGTTTCCAAGTGGGTAGAGGCTAAGGCCACTAGAGTTGATGATGGAAAAACTGTTGTGGATTTCTTGCGCACTAACATATTTTGCAGATATGGAGTCCCAAAAGCGGTGATAAGTGATCAAGGCTCACACTTTTGCAACAAATGGGTTGCGGCTGCCTTTAGACATTTTGGAGTGCATCATAGAGTTTCCACAGCCTACCATCCACAGACGAATGGTCAAGCTGAGATATCAAATCGGGAGATTAAGTCCATTCTAGAAAAAATGGTTAAGCCTTCAAGGAAGGATTGGTCCACGCGATTAGATGAGGCATTGTGGGCGTACAGGACAACCTACAAAACACCTATTGGGACTTCTCCTTTCAGACTCGTCTATGGCAAGGCTTGCCACTTGCCGGTTGAGGTAGAGCACAAGGCCTATTGGGCAATTAAATCATGCAATTTTGATTTGGCTAGTGCAGGTAGTGAGAGAAGGCTACAACTGAATGAGTTGGAGGAGCTGCGTTTGGAGGCTTATGAGTGCCAATCAGATTATAAAGCACGCACCAAGCTCTACCATGACAAGTTTATTCTGAGACGCACCTTCGACATTGGGCAGAAGGTACTATTGTTTTCATCTAGACTTAAACTTATGCCTGGCAAGTTGCGTTCTCGTTGGACAGGTCCATACACTATTGTCAAAGTTTTCAATCATGGAGCTCTTGAGCTTGAGAAGCCAAGTACCGGCGAGAGGTTTGTGGTGAATGGGCAGCGCGTCAAACACTACCACGGGGAAGAAATCCCAGCTGATGAGGAGTTTCAATTGGCCGAACCGGCATGTGCTTGAAATGGGAGGTATCGTCGAGCCCAAGACGTTAAACAAAGGCGCTTGCGGGAGGCAACCCGGTGCTTAATTTTAGAGTTTTAGTGTGAGTCTATTTAGTGTTTAAGAGAGTCTTGCATGTTAGAAGTCATTAGAGTGTTTGAATAGCAACTTTTGGTGTTTTCCATCTCAGTGAGTCACGCTCCTCCAGGCAACATTATTCTACGCGCCGGCTTCACACTTTAGCAACTTAATGTCTTCTTGGGGCGCGTGGGCTAATGTCTTCTTGGGGCGCAATTTTCTCTGACTTTTTTTTTTTTTTTTTTTTTTTTTAGCCATGTTAGTTGTTTAATTCTTGTGTGTATCTTGCATGAGCTTCCTTTCCGTCCCTAGCTTATACCATGAGGACACGGTTTGATTCAAGTGTGGAGTGGGAAGTTAGTATGCGCGCTACGTTCATCTTGTGTGCCTTTGTTAGCTTGCATTAGTTAATAGTAGAGCACGTTAGTTTTTTTTTTAAGAGTTGCTGAGTTTGTGAGCATTTGCTGCCATGTTTATGAGGATTATGCTACTGAGTTGCTGCTGATTTTATGAGATGATGCCCTCTCTTTGAAATCTTGATATGTATGCTTTCCATGAATTCCAAAATATTGTGATGCTTGCGCTTTAATGTTATATGTTCTTTTGAGCTGAGATATTTCAGGATGTGGAGTTGATAGAAATGTCCTAGAGGGACTTGACATTCATTCGGAGGTTCAAAGGATTAGTCGCGTAGCGTACTGTATTTGTGGAGGTTGGTGCTTCGAGTTATGAGGGGTGATATTGACTCCATCATTGCAGTGTTATGCAGTGGTGGGACGGGAAAACAAACCGTCCTATCTCTAGTCCGAGTAACCGGGAAAGGGTGGGTAACCCCTATCTTGCCTCGCGCTGAAAGGGCAAGGATGAGAAAGAGCGGGATGCGTTCCTTATGCTGCCATTCGAAGGCTATGATTGGAACGGTTCAAATTGGAGAGCAAAGCTCAAAGAGGACAAGAAGCAAACATTTCACATTAGAAGCTCGAAAAGAAAAAAAATCAGATTTACAAGAAGTGAAAGAAAAGTAATCGAAAAAGAGCAAAGTCCAAAAGCAAGTAATATGTCCTACAAGAAAAGAAGAAAAGGTTGATCCTCTCATAACTCGGATTTATCACGTGCCAAAGAAAGCAAATTCAGTTGCATGCGCGTGGCTATAAAGTTGAACCAAAGAGTGGAGTTAGGAGTCTTAAAGGACTAACTCCTAGTCATCCATTAAATCCCATCTCAAGCTTAAAGGTAACATGTATCATTCTAGTTCTTGTTGATCATTATTTGAGAATGATTGTGAGCATGTATGGATTGACTGATTTGGGACGGCTTCTCGAGTAATTTCAATGTTTATATCATGGCATGATAGGAATGATTTGAGTGCTTGCGTGTCTTGTTGTTGTTCGGGGACGAACAAGAATAAGTGTGGGGTAGTTTGATGGAGCGTATTTATACGCTCCATTGAGTTATTTATTCCCATAGTTTTATTACATTTTGCGTGAATCGATTACTCTTTTGTAGTGTTTTTGTATCGCAGGAATGTTCAAGATCGCATTGGAATTTATCGCAAATTCGAAACATTCATCCAAGATCAAGAAGTCAACAGCGGTCAAAGTCAACTCTGCTGGTTCAATTACTGGTTTAATGTGGTTCAATCAAGATGGTTCAACCCAAAAAAACCCTAAACCTAAGACATGGACAAATGAGGAAAAGTTTGATCTCTCTTCAGCTGGACATTTCTGGACGGCACTGTTCACGGACGGACTGTTCACGGCTGTGGAGGAGCTCTAGAGTGAAGCTGCTGGAAAGTCGCCGGAAACACTGTTCACGGCCGGTTACTATTCACATTTCACTGTTCACATTTCACTATTCACTGTTACTATTCACGCCGGAACACTGTTCACGGCCGGACTTGTATTGAGCTCAGTTTGTGTATTGTAGTGTGATGAACCTAGTTTCTATTGTATTCATGGATATTATGAGTAGCTAAATCAATATTTCAGTTTGGGGATTTATAGTGCAACAATGGTTTGAGATCAATGAATTCATGATTTGAGCTATGGATTGCTGCCCTTGAATGAATGAAATCGAATGCTTTGATTGACAATTTAGTGCAGCTTAGCGGTGAGCTAGATTGATATCAATTGTGTTACACTTGACTTGATTGCATTGTTTGGGAAAACCTAGCGGTAGAACCAATTTTGTGGTATAAGTCGAGCAACTATTGCACTTGTTCGAAGGCCTAGCGGTTAAGAATAGGTAGAATTTGATTGTCGACATATCTTTAGCGGGAATGTTGGACTGAGGCAGAATTCACTAGCTTACTCATGTATTCGATCGGTGATAACTAGTTGCATTGTATTCCCCGAACTGATTTCTCTGAATTGATATTCTTAGTCTGTTCCTTTTTGTGACTTTCATTAGAACTCTTACCTACTTGCTCTCTTTGGGTTCGACCCTGCTTACCGCTTGCTAGTGTGTTTACAGGAGTTATAAATTCTAATTTGAGGCGCACGACGACGCGCTGTCAATGCCACCCCTTGGATTTGTGACAAAAAGGGGGAGAAGATGATGACATGACTGATATGCTTATTAGTATGAGAAGAAGATGACATGACGGGGACGAGGATATCATCTTGCTGAAGAATCTATTGTTAAATTTGCCGTAAATGCTAAGGGGGGGATTGTTGCTACATTATTATGAGATGTCGACAAAATTAACAACAAATTGTCCATGACTTTGTATAAGAAACCTGTGTAGTATAAGTATGAGCATATCTGAAAAATCTGGCAGTACGGAAAAATAGGATATTCAAACCAGAAGATAAAGCTACAAGATTATAGGAGATTACAATAGTAAACAAAGTCAGGTGCCATGTGCAAACGGTTAGTTTTGCTGCAAATGCCAAAGGGGGAGAATACGGCTGCAAATTGGCATGTTGAACAGAACTGTACAAGATGTTGTTCAGGCGACCGTTGCGGGACAACCTCGAAAGAAGATCATCTCATGAGCGTAAAATCCGTAACAAGATCTGAAGATGCAATCTTCATATTAACACTGAGTATATTCCGAGATGCAACGGATCGTGACCATTAAGACAAACAATATCAAAAGATCTTCTACTAAAACAATCTACTTGGAATAGAAGATCATCTCCAACAAACACTTTGGAATGAAATATTGCAGGGAATCACCGACATCGCAGGCTACAGCTCAATATAAATATGAAGGACTCGCAGACTATGAAGGTATGCTTTTGAGAAGAAAACCGTGAGCTGATATTGAGAGATTACACAAGCATCAAAGACAACGTGGATAGCATATGATCTTAAGGTATCAACAACACCAGACGGAAGAGAGTCTCTTCTTGAGAAGGACTCTAACAGTGGGTAGAGACGGGAGGTCTCACATTTACGGGGAGCCTGAGTGCCAATCGCTTTGGGTTGAAGGTTAGAATAGAGAGGGAGTCTGATGTTCTGTAATGTCCTTATACTCGATCTAGATATAGTGAATTGGTTCCCACGGGCTTGGGATAAGCCCCCCAGACGTAGGCTAGTTATAGTCGAACTGGGTAATCTTTCTTGTGCACTTAGCAAGTAGATTACTTTCTGTCGCTTCATCATACTACGTAGCTTGTTCAGCAAGTTGTACTACTGACAAGTTGGACAAGTTCCTGTCATCCTGCTTTCAGCATTTTCATATACCCTGCTACCTTTGGTTGATCTTTGAGTGCTCGATCGTTCTACTGATCTCTCTGTGCTCTCGTGTGTATTCTGGCTCTTGCATCTACCTTCCTCTTATAGCTTCTCAGGTTTCCAGGCACGGAAACCTTGTTGCCATCATTATCAGAATCTACTCCTAGATTCTAGCAAGTTTATTGGAGATCCCATTGCCTGAATTTGGACTCTTTAATCTTTATCTTCTTTGACCACGTGCTGGCATTTGCTGAGCTCTTGATGACGTCTGCATAACTCACTGAGCTTCCCCGATGCCAGACGGATCACTCCGGAGCCTCACCGTGCAACTCTAGGTTGATCGGGCATTCTTCTCTAGCTCTGGATCATTACAGAGTACTGAAGCAGACTCTCTCTCTTCATAGTTGTCCCTTGCCGATTCTTCAGATAGTGTCTCAGTTTCAAATCTTTAGGGATTGCTTCAGCAGACTCTGGTTCTTTATTGTTGTTGTTTTGCCAGTCTTCAGATTGTGCTTCAGCCACCAATCCTCAGGGAGTGCTTCAGCAGTCTCTTGAGCAGTTTTGTCAAGGATGTCATATCCTCAACAGTTTGAACTTATTAGCTATAGTTTCTACTGAGTATTTTTCATCATCACTGCTTTCAGATTCAACAATCCCATAAACAAAGTCTGTCTTTGTTCGATCTAAATCATCATTACAAAATACAGTAGTTAGGGCTAGATTTCCTTTCTGATCAGTCTCCTCTTCACTGTCTTCATCACTCTAATTTTCTGTGGGAGACTTGTTGTTTTTCTTCTGATATGTAGGGCATTCAGTTTGCCTATGACCATATCCCTCGCACTCCCAGCACTAGATTCCTTTCTGTTTGTCTTTTCCTTCATCATTGTCTTTGTCAGCATCCTTGTTCTTTCTCTGAGAATTTTCTCCTCTTCGGTTTCTCCCCCTGGATGACTGACCTGAGTACGAAGGTTTCTGGTCAATGCTCTTCATGAACTTTCCAAGGTTTTTGGCCAGCAGAGATAATTTTTGGTTGACATCATCTGGGACAGTCTCTTTCTCTTTTGTCTCAGCTTTCAGCCCGAGGTCTTTTCCAGGGAGTGGTGAAGCAGTCTCTATAACTTTCATCTTAAATTATCTCCGTGAGCCAATGAGTACCTCCAACTTATGCTTAAGCACTCTCTATATCTTTCTACGGAATTAATTCTAATGTCAGAATAAGAAAGACACATAATTCTTTCATGTCATTATTCTCGAATTCCTTACTGTGATCACTGATGAAGCGTAATTATACGCTCCATTGAGTTTTTTATTCCTATAGTTTTATTACATTTTGCGTGAGATCGATTACTCTTTTGTAGTGTTTTCGTATCGCATGTGTGTTCAAGATCGCATTGGATTTTATTTCATATTTGGAGCATTCATTCAAGATCAAGAAGTCAACAGCGGTCAACCAAAGTCAGCAGTCAACAGCTGCTGAACCAAAGACCTGCTGATTCAACTAGAGTTGGTTCAAGTACAAACCCTAAGAGCTTTACACTTTGGAGAAAGAGAGAACACACAAGATTATATGAGGAACTTCTGGGAGGTGGTTGGGTAGAGAGAAAAGCTGTTGCTGCTGCTCGTGGAGGTCATCGAAAGTTAGTATTCATCAAGGGGGTACTGTTCATCGTAGTTACTATTCACGGCCAGAAAACACTATTCACTGCCGTTTTTCGTATTAGTTCAGTTTCGTGTTCTTATCTAAGAGTAGTGTAAGAAACTCGGTATTTATGTTATCTTCAATGAATTCTATGATTAGCTAAGCCCAAACTTACATTGCAACATTTGGTTTGAGGTCAATGAACACATGATTTGAGCTATTAATTTACTGCCCTTGTATGAATTGAATGTTTTGATTATCAATTTAGTGTAACTTAGCAGTGTAGCTAGGTTGATATCAACTGCATTAAATTAGATTGAACTGAATTGTTGGTGAGAACCTAGCGGTTGAATTGATTTGTGGTGTTAGTCGAGTGATTATTGAACTTATTCGAGAACTTAGCGGTTAAGAGCAAGTAGAACTTGGAGTGCAGTATATTCATTGGTTGATGCATGTTATTTGATCGAGGATAACTAGTTGCAGTATTTCCCTCTACTGATATTCTCTGAATTGTTAAACTCAGTATTGAACATTCCCTGTGACTATCATTAGAACTCTAATTCACTTGCTCTCTTTGGGTTCGACCCTGCTTACCATTGTCTAGTGTTAACAAGAGTTATAAATAAAAATTTGAGGCGCACGACGACGCGTTGTCAATCACTCCTAATTGTAATCAGAGTTGTGTCTTTTTTACGTTGCAGTCTCAGAATTAGGTGAATCACGGCTTGAACAGTGTCTGATTTATGTTTGAGAAACACAGTCCAGGTGAAACGAGAAAAATCATCAACACAAAATAGAACATAGTGATGATGTAGTTTGACAGTGTTTGACAAAACCAGCACAAGTGAACAAGGAGCAGCTACAGCACAAGTGAACAAGCAGCAGCTTCAGCAGGGGATGCTACAGCAGGAGCTTGTTCAAGTGGTTGCATCATCTGTCCGAGAAGCAGCAGCGTCCTGGGCTTGACTAGAAGGGCTGGGAGCTCTACGGAGAACATCAGAAGAATTTCTAAAGTGTTGTGAAGAATATTCCAGTGGGGTTTCCTTGCCAGAGAAGGAGATTTCTGTTGAAGATCAAAATCAAATCTAATCTCCTAGATTTTAGGAGATAATTGTTCTTTTTGGGACATTGCTTAAACCTGGTCTTGCTTAAAGCTGGTGCTACTATTTAAGAGAAAGGGGTTTAGAGCAGAGAGATCGATCGAAGCTGAGGGATACACGAGTGCATACACAAAATTCAAAGAGAGCAATTTTTGGTGTGCGACAGATGATTTCTTCGATCATCACCCGAGAGCAGAGCGTGAGCGCAGAGCTGTGGTGATAGAAGCAGAAGGGGATCAAGACTTGCAGAGTCTGATTCGAGCTTGATCTGGAAGCCAATTCAGAGTAGTGGTGCTTGTTGGTTGATCAAGGGCAGCCGCGGAAGAACTGACGGGTGTGTGGCTCGGTCGAGTGTCTAAGCCGTGGTTCTCGCCAGTGGCAGGTGGTCACTGAGTGAGGGGGAGTATTCCAGAGTGTGCAGCGCTCGTGGAATCGTTCGATCGGCTCAGCGGAAGGCTTTGGAGCGACGCGGACAATTGTGCATCAGCTGTGTGTTACAGCAGTTGCTGCAACAACCCTGCTGAGTGAGTGTAGTTTAGAATAGGCTGAGTTTTGTGAAGACTGTAGCTATTCTAGATTGACATTTGTAGAGGGTGTGCAGACACAAGTCAGAGCTCGTTCTGATTGTGTCAAGTGATCCACACAAGGTTGAGTAGCATAGGTTGCGTGGAGTTGTAACCGAGTGTACTTGGAGACCTTCGTGTTTAGTGGATTGAGGACTGGAGAATAGTCCTCCCCAGACGTAGGCAGTTGGCCGAACTGGGTGAACAAATTTCTGTCTTGTTCATTGTTTGCTGAGACAATTTCCGAGTGAACAAGAGTGTGCTGCAGCAACTGCTTGTTCACAAATTTGCCTAACTAAGACGCTGTGAATTTCAATTGGTATCAGAGCCGGAGCTCAACACACAGAGTAAAAGATCCTACAGTGTCTCTGAAGTAGCCACGACAATGAAGGAAGGACAGAGCACAAGCAGACCTCCATTGTTGGAAGAAAGCAACTATGGATATTGGAAGGCTAGGATGAAAGCCTTTCTCAAGGCCATTGATGAGAAGACCTGGAGAGCAATCATGGTCCAGTGGTCTCCCCCAATTACCATGGATGAACAGGGAGTCACACGGATAAAGCCTGAAGAACAATGGACTGGTGAAGAGGAAGCTGCAGCAACTGGTAATTCAAAGGCCCTGAATGCGATTTTTGCTGCAGTTGATGCTAACAATTTCAGGCTGATATCAAATTGTGACATGGCCAAACAAGCGTGGGAAATTCTGCAAACTGCACATGAAGGAACTGATAGGGTAAAGCTGTCTAGACTCCAGATCATTGCTACACAGTTTGAGAATCTGAGAATGCTGGAAGAGGAGACTGTCAGTGAGTTTAATGCTAAACTCTGTGATCTTGCAAATGAAGCACATGCTCTTGGTGAACCCATCCCTGAAGAAAAGCTGATCAACAAGGTTCTCAGATCGCTGCCCACAAGATTTGACATGAAAGTGACGGCCATTGAAGAAGCTCAAAATGTCAGATTCATGAGGCTGGAAGAGTTGATGGGGTCTCTCAAACAATTTGAGATGAAACTGGTTAAAGAAGACACCACTCCTAAGGACAAGAATGTTGGACTAAAAGCTGAAACAGAAGCCAAGAAGCCAGGTCCAGATGATCAGCTGAGTATGCTTGTCAAGAACCTTGGAAAGCTCCTGAAGAACATGGACTCAAGAACTGGGAAAAGCTCTTCCTCGCGAAAACAATTCAGAAGGGGTAGTGAAAATAAAAAGAAAGGGAAGGAACCGGCTCAGGATGAAGATGAGAAGAAAGAAATGAAAAAGGGAGTCCAATGCTGGAACTGTGAAGGGTATGGACATATTGAGGCTGACTGTCCGAGCAAAACCTTCAAAAATTCAGAGAAAAAGAACAGCAAGTCCCTGACAGCAAAATGGAGTGACTCTGAGGAAAGTGAGGAAGAAAACTATGTTGTGCTAACCAGTGTGTCAGATTTCAACCTCAAAGAGCTAAAGATGGATGAATTTCACTATGGGATTGAAGTATCTAAAAGTGAAGATGAAGAGGGCTCATCTGACAGTCTTATTGATTATCTGGGGAAGATCCTCAAACAGTGTGAGGCAGCTCTTCAGACAAACCAAGCATTGACTGATAGAGTCAAGGTTCTGGAAGAAGAACGAAGAAAATTTCTCCTCTCATCCAACAGTCAAGTTACCATTCTGAAAAGGGAAGACATAGGAAGACAAGTCACTGACATTGGTCCCTCACCAGTAACAGCCAAGGCAGCTGACTCTCAAAAAAAATATCTTGGATGAAATTTAGTCTTATCAAAGACTTGGAAAAGGGAGAACGGGGCTTGGGTATACTGGTGAAGAAAGCTCTAGAGGAACAGTTTTCATTAAAGCCTCGGATGCCATGATAGACGAAAAGAATAATACAGGTGAGTCTCCAAAACCTGCAGGGAAAGATGGGAATAGACATGTGAACAAGAGGATGCTGCAGCACCTGGCACATCATTCTTCTAAAATAAAGCAAAAGGCTCAGAATAAAAGGGGTTCTTGCACAAGTATTGGGAATCAGAAGATTACCTCCAACCTAAAGCAGCAGCACAGAACCTCCTCAGTTAGAAAAGGGGGAGCAAAATCCAGAGCCAACACATGCTGAATAGAGACTCTGTATCATGTTGTTTCGGGAAATGCTGATTGCTGGAAAGAATCGCAGAGGAGGATCGCTAAGATCGCTGCACGAGGGCACTGGATTGCTAAAGACAGGGGAAAACCACAGATTATACAGGTGTGGAAACCAAACATGACAAACGAAGAGATAGGAGTCTTGAGGGTCGGAAGAGGAGAAACTCTAGACAAACCCAGGTATGGGTGAAGAAATCACCGTCAAAACCTCTCAAGGATCCGCCGAGCAAAGCTGTCTTCCGGAATGGGTAGGTGAACTAGCTCGCGTCTGCTATAGCAACCTGGTCAGAATAAGCTTGTTCACATGTGTTGGTTGCTAAAGCTGGGAGAAGGCACATGTGGGGCACGTGATCCAGAAGCTTCAAATTGAAAAAGAAGGGTAAATCAATTTCTAGGGCAAAGTCAAGTTGAAGGCGCTTCCCAAAATCGGTGCTGATCATCCTCACTGTGCGTTCCTCAAACCTTCTACAATCTCCCAACAATGGTGAAGACTCGCGGTTTGAAGAAGAATCTGGCAGCAGACCGACAAGGCAGGTCTGAAAGGAGGTCCAAGTCGCGCAATGAAGCCCCTGCTCAGCGTCTGGACGTGGTGGTATTGGAACCAATGATAGAGCCTAGTTATACACATTATTTAGAGCATAACCCTATGCTTGTTTGCAATATTTCATGAGCAAGATTACTCTTTTCCAATGTTTTTGTGTATCAGGTCAAAACGAGTCCTTGAGTCGGATACGCGCTAACAGGCAGCGTTCTAGGAGTGAAAGATCAGCCTGCGGAGCTAGCGGCGCAAACAGAAGAAGAAATGGCGAAAGACAGCAGAGGTGCGCTACCCGATTGCGCCAATCAATGCCGTGCGCCAGGCGCAAAGTCCCAGTGACCAGATTTGGAAGTTGCCAAAAGATGAACTTCCTGGGCACTATTTAAACAAAGAAAGTCTAGGGTTTCAGGGGATCGGAACATCATCACTCAGTGGCATTCCAGAGGCACTGTGCGGCAGAACTGGAAAACACACGGACTTATTGAGGAGAGTTGCGCCAGCTGACTGCGCCAGCCAAGAGAAGACACTGCACGCACTATTTGCTACCGTTTTCTCTGATACAGTAGTTGTTATTTACTATTTTATGATGTTTACCACTAGCATGTCTAGCTAAACACTTAGTGTTGGTCGGGCATGAACCTATGATGTATTACCTTTGAGACTTGAGCTTAATGCATAGTTTATTTACTTGTATTAATTCTGTGCGTACTGAGACAGTTAGTTGCATGAGTAGGGGAAGCCTTGAACCGCAATCTTACTTGTGTTGCTTGCTTGTCACCTGTTAAACTAGTTGCATGCGTAGGGGAAGCCTTGAACCGCAAACTTACCGTGACAATTAGGAGTAACGAGTTAGGGTAGGCAGTTGCTACTGTGACAGGATTCGCAGCTGTTTAGTCTAGTTCTAAGGATTAATAGCACATGAACTTTGAACGGAACATGCGCACGTGTTAGGAAGCCTTTACCGGACACTAACCCAAGTAAAACACAAGCTATAGATGTTTGGAGTCGATGATAAGGAATGCATTCATAGAGGATTGTCTGCCCAATACTTCTCATAAAGATAGTACTTAATCTCTACTGCTTGCGCACGTCTAGTGCAATTCCCCGCGTTACGATATTCGCTGTTACTCGCGCATCGCGCAAAAACCCCAATCACTCACGCAACCCCCGTTTTCTTAAGTGTAGGTTACTGGCTAAAACTCACTGCTTGCTCCCTGTGGAGATCGACCCTTACTTAACCGCTGTACTAGTGGGAGAGGAAGGAATTATATTTGACGCGCACAACGACGCGCGATCAAATTTTGGCGCCGTTGCCGGGGAGCAACACAGCTAAGTTTTAGCTAGCTTACATTTCTCATTTTAGTAACTAGTTATTTCATTTTGTTTTGTTTTCTCGTTGTTGTTTCTGACAGCGCACAATCACATCAGCCTGCGCAACCTTGAAACAGTTGCGCTGCGCAGATTCTAGTTGCGCACTGACAGACGCAACAACTTCGTTGCCATTTAATTTCGTTTCTTGAGTTTGGATCAGGACATGGAGGATAACAGTGTGGTTGGAGATAACCTGGGAGACAGAACCCCAGAGGAAGCAAGGGCACATAACCGCGCAGCCCTATTCAGAGAGGAAGTGCAGCGTGAGGTCGACGCACGGACGGCCGCTGAACCATACATTGCGCCACCCGTTCGTCCAGTCGCGAGGCGCAGGACAGTGCGCGAAATGTCAGCCCCACTCACTGTTAACCAGCCATGGTGCATAGTGCTTCCGCCCAACGGACAGTTCGAACTGAGGAGCTCACTCATCCATCACATGCCCAAGTTTCACAGAATGAACAACGAAAATCCAGTCAAGCATGTGCGGGAGTTCCTAATCATTTGCGAGAACATGAAGACCTTGGGGGAGAACGATGAAGCACTGAAGATGAAGGCGTTCCCATTTTCATTGAGCGATGCAGCCAAACACTGGCTGATGAGCTTACCCGCAGGATCAATCCACACATGGGAGCAGCTGCAGAAGAAATTCTTAGACAAATTTTATCCAGCAGCGAAGATTGCGCTGCTCAGAAGGGAATTGGCCGCGCCAAGGCAAGGCGCAGGGGAGTCTCTGTCAGAATACTACGAGCGTTTCAGGGAGCTAGAAGCCAACTGCTACAATCACGGGCTTCCCCAGAATGTGCTGATAGAGAACTTTCTGAATGGACTGCTGCCCATGGAGCTGCGACTACTGAATGCATGCGCAGGAGGGGATATTTGCAACATGTACCCGGAGGATGCATGGCAGCTGATAGAAGATTCTGCTGGGCAGGTAAGACATCAATTGACACTTGAAAGTAGTCGTAATCGTTCTGTGCATCAGGTAGAGGCAAGCGCTGAGATCAAAGAAATGAAGGCCATGCTACAGAAGCTGATGAGTGCGCAGAGCGCACAACCAGTTGCGCCAAAGGTATGTGAATTCTGCAGGTCCACTGAGCACAAGACAGACGAATGCCCAACACTTTTTGAAGAAACTGGAGATGTAAATGCCCTTGGAGGATGGGACAACAGAGGACCGCAGAGGCAGAATCAGCCGCGCTTTGGGCTTGCTGCAAATGGATTCAGATGGAGAGAAGAGAACAATTTCCAGAGGCAGCCCACTGATCAGCGCGCGCCACAGCAGACGCAACAAGCTGCACCCTACAATCCACCGCATCGCCGCACAGATGCACCAGCGCAGAACAATCAGCAACCAAAGCGATCCTTGGAAGATATCATGGGGCAGCTAGCAGACACAGTGCGCAAGAATGACGAAAAGTATGACAAGAGGTTCGAATCCATAGAAAAGCATCTATCACAAATTGCAACCACGGTGTATGAGCTGAAAAAGAGCGATGGCAACCTGCCTTCGCAAGTGATTCAGAACCCTAAGGGAGGAGTTAATGCAGTAACACTGAGGACTGGGCGCACAGTGGGAACAGAGCAGACCGCGCAGGCGCCCGCGCAACCAGTTGCGCAAGTCCCAGATCCAGCAGCTCAGAGTGCGCAACCAGAGCCAGAGGCGCAATCAGAAGCGCCAACCACGAACCAGCAGGGCAAAGCGCCAGGTATGTCTCACTCGACAAACAAGGACAAAAATTGTACTAACATACCTGCTCCTTTCCCTGTGCAGGCACCACTGGCGAGAAAAGAAGCACTGGACAAGGAACTATATGAGCTATTCAGCAAGGTGGAAATCAACATACCTCTCATAGAAGCTATTCGACAGATTCCCAGGTATGCGAAGTTTTTAAAAGAGCTGTGCACAAATAAAAGGAGGACAGGCGAATGCGCACAGGTAATGCTAAATGCGCAGGCCTCAGCAATCGTGCAACAAAAGGTACCACCTAAGTGCCGAGATCCAGGTACATTCACTATCCCTTGCACCTTAGGTAAAACCACGGTAAGCAATTGCATGATCGATTTAGGCGCATCAATCAATTTATTACCATATTCTCTCTATGCGACCTTGCGCCTTGGACCACTAAAACCTGCAGGTCTCACAAATCAGCTAGCAGATAGATCGTGCAAACAACCTGCAGGCATGATAGAAGATGTCCTAGTTCGAGTGGGAGAGCTGGTGTTCCCAGCAGACTTTTATGTGCTCGAAATGGAGGGTGAATCAAGCGCCAGCGGTGCGCAGATCCTCCTAGGCAGACCGTTTCTGATGACTGCGCGCACGAAGATAGACGTGTGGAGGGGCACGCTCTCCATGGAGGTAGATGGCGAAGAAATCCATTTCAACATCTTCGAAGGGATGCAGCACCCACATGAGGACGCTACCGTGCACGCAATGGACAGCTTTGACGATTTAGTCACAGAAGCGCAGTGTGCGAGCGCAACCATAGGACCAGAGCTACTGACACAGGCAGAGCTGGAGGAGCAAGAGGAGGAGCTAAGCAGTGCTGAACCAGCACCCACACAGGCACTAGATATAGTTCATATTTGCACCGCTAACAAAATCTTGCCCTCTATTGAACAGGCACCCAAGATCGAACTGAAGCAACTCCCGGAGCACCTCAAGTACATTTTCTTGGGAGATGAGGACACCCTGCCAGTGATCATCAAGAAGGGATTGGAAAAAGAGCAGGAGGCGCGCTTACAACAGGTGCTGCGCAGGAACCAGCGCGCTATTGGATGGACTCTTGCTGATCTGCGCGGAGTGAGCCCAGACGTGTGCATGCACCGAATTCTGTTGGAAGATGGTGCCAAACCATCCAGGGAGGCTCAGCGCAGGTTAAACCCAAATATGATGGAGGTAGTGCAAAAGGAAGTCGTGAAGTTGCTTGACGCAGGGGTCATATACCCAATCTCAGACAGCAAATGGGTCAGCCCGGTGCACGTTGTGCCAAAGAAAGGAGGAATCACGGTGGAGGAGAATGCGTAGGGCGAGCTAGTTCCCAAGCGCATACAAACTGGCTGGCGCATGTGCATCGACTACAGGAAGCTGAACGCTGTAACGCGCAAGGACCACTTCCCGCTACCCTTCATGGACCAGATGCTGGATCGCTTGGCAGGTAAGCCTTACTTTTATTTTTTGGACGGATATTCAGGTTACAATCAGATACCCATAGCTGCGGAGGATCAAGAGAAGACCACGTTCACATGCCCCTTCGGAACATTTGCGTTTCGGCGTATGTCTTTTGGGCTGTGCAACGCGCCAGGTACGTTCCAACGCCTCGTCATGAGCATTTTCTCTGATATGATTGGTATATGCATAGAAGTGTTCATGGATGATTTCACTGTATATGGGAGTACCTTTGATGCATGTTTAACACATCTAGATAAAGTCTTAGCGCGCTGCATCTCTAAGAACTTAGTGCTAAATTACGAAAAATGTCATTTCAAGGTAACGCACGGAGTAGTACTAGGTCATATCATTTCAGAGGAGGGTATTAAGGTAGACAAAGCTAAGATAGATATTATTTCTAATCTGCCTTATGCCACCAACGTGCGCGACGTGAAATCGTTCTTAGGGCATGCTGGGTTTTACAGGCGTTTTATTAAGGATTTCTCTAAAATTTGCATACCCCTGTCTAACCTGTTGCAAAAAGACGTGTGCTTCGATTTTACTGATGAGTGCAGGGCGGCGTTCGATAAGCTGAAAGAAGCGCTGACCAGTGCGCCAGTGATGCGCGCACCAGACTGGAACCTGCCATTCGAGCTGATGTGTGACGCAAGTGACTACGCAGTAGGAGCAGTCTTGGGGCAGTGCGAGGACAAGAAGCCGCATGCCATCTACTATGCATCGCGCACACTGGACTCCGCGCAGAAGAACTATACCACCACGGAGAAGGAGCTTCTGGCAATTGTATTTGCGCTGGAGAAGTTCCGAGCATATGTTCTAGGCGCCAGAGTCATCATCTACACGAACCTCGCAGCTATCCGCTACCTCATGTCCAAAAAAGAGACCAAGCCGCGCCTGATGCGCTGGGTACTTCTGCTTCAGGAATTCGACTTAGAGATCAAAGATAAGAAGGGCACGGATAATACCGTCGCTGATCACCTGAGCAGGATCGTAAAGGACGAGGAGCCAGGGCAGATCAAGGAGACATTCCCTGACGAGCATCTGATGGCGCTAACAGGTAAGGTACCATGGTATGCGCATATCGCAAATTACCTGGTCACAGGTGCGTTCCCTCCTCATTTCAATAAAACTCAGTGCATGCGATTGAAACATGAGTCCAAGCATTACCTTTGGGATGATCCTTACATGCTTAGAATAGGTCCAGATCGGATATTAAGACGTTGCGTGCCTGACCATGAGATTAACTCTGTGTTGATGTTTTGTCATGCGCACGCCTGTGGAGGACATTTCGGTCCCAAGCGCACGAGCAGGAAGATCTTGGACTGCGGATTCTACTGGCCGCACCTATTCAGAGATGCCTATGACCACTGCAGGAAGTGTGACAGGTGCCAGCGCACTGGAGGAATCTCCGCGCGCAACGAGATGCCGCAGACCCCGATTTTGGTGGATGAAGTGTTCGATGTTTGGGGAATCGACTTCATGGGTCCATTTCCCCCATCTGCCGGCTACGAGTACATACTGGTGGCCGTGGATTACGTATCCAAATGGGTCGAAGCTAAGGCCACGCGCAAGGATGATGGTAAGACTGTCGCTGATTTTCTCAGAACTAACATATTTTGCAGGTACGGAGTGCCTAAGGCAGTTATCAGAGACCAGGGGACGCACTTCTGCAACAGGGTTGTGGCGCAAGTTTTCAAGCACTATGGGGTGCGCCACAAGACGTCCACCGCTTACCATCCGCAGACAAATGGACAGGCCGAAGTTTCTAACAGAGAGATCAAGCGCATCTTGGAAAAGACTGTGAGGCCGTCGCGCAAGGATTGGAGCCAGCGCCTGGATGATGCGCTATGGGCATACCGCACTGCACACAAAACGTCCATTGGAACCTCACCATTCCGGCTGGTCTATGGGAAGGCATGCCACCTGCCAGTAGAGCTCGAGCACAAGGCATATTGGGCCTTACGTATTTGCAACTTGAACTTGGATGAGGCAGGAAAAGAACGCGCATTTGAGCTGAGCGAACTAGAAGAACTGCGCCTGGACGCCTATGAGGGACTGCGCGATTACAAAGCGCGCACCAAGGCGTTTCATGACAAGCATATCCTCCGGCGCACATTTGAACCAGGCGTTCAGGTATTATTATTTTCATCACGCCTGAAGCTCATGCCTGGGAAGTTGCGCAGCAAGTGGACGGGACCATACACCGTCACCAAGGTTTTCCCCTACGGCACAATTGAATTAGAAGACGGGCACCAGCATCGTTTTCAGGTTAACGGGCAGAGATTCAAACGGTACTTGGGCGAACCTTGGGATGGCACAGCACGCAACATTGACTTGGCCGAGCCAGAGATAGTGGACGCGCAAGCTGCTGCGCCAGACGCACCACCAGATGCTTCAGAGGGAGAACTAGCACCCATCGCCTATATCTCCTCTTCCTCTGCATCTACCCTCATTACGAATAATGTATCACATGCTGACCTTCCCTTTTATCCTTTGCGCAGGACCAATGAGATCGTAACACAAGCACTGGCGCAAGGACACTCAGGAGCAAGAGTGGGGGAGGCTGCAGACGCACTTCTTGGCACGTAACGAGGTACCGTCGAGCCAACGACGTTAAACAAAGGCACTTGTCGGGAGGTAACCCGACACGTTTTATTTTGGCACATTTTATTCTGCTTGTTTTTTTTTTGTTTTTTTTTTTGGGTGTTTTTAGCTAGTTTAGGGTTTGGTAGTTTTTTAGTCACACAAGTGCGCAGGACCGTGCGCCTATCAATGCGCAGGTCAGTTGCGCTAGCCAGAGGGGGGTATATAAGGCCAGACTTAGAAAAAATTCCCAGCACTTTTCACTCGACCGTTGCACACGAGCTCCCGCCTTCAGACCTCTGCTGTCGATCAGCGCCCAACCCACCGTCCGTCTAGAGGGATTCAAGGACAACACGACCGCACAGCACCCAGGTAACCCCCGATTCCGCTTTGAGCCGCTTCTGTTAGGGTTTGCGCGGAGGAGACAGTTTTTAGGGTTTTGAAATCGCACCAAGCTAGAGTGCGCGGCTTGGAGTGCTGTTTTGTGCGTTGAGTAGGCGACCAGTAGGCGCTCGTTCGGTGCAAGTTTCAGAGGATTCTGGGCAGTTTCGATTCTTAGGGTTTTGGGGAGCATTGACCACGATTGACCGGAGCCCAGCGCAAGATGAGACCCGCCACAGACCAGGAGACCCCAGCGGCTTTCGCAAACAAGTATGCAGCGTTCATCAGCCTGGACATGTACGGGACACCGTACATCTGCCAAGATTTCCTGCGCGAGGTAGGATTAGCGGACCTCGTGGCGCAGAGGCTAGCGATTGCCGGCTGGGAGGCGCTAATGGACCTCCGCAGCGCATCAGACCAGGAAGATACGTGTGAGTTCCTGGCGTCTCTGGAGGCAGGGGACAGGGAGATCAGATATAGACACAGGGGTGTCTGGTTCATAGCCTCGGAAAGGAGGCTGAGGCGCGCATTCGGGTGCGCCAAGGTGCGTGAGGAGGAGTTAGACACGCACAATAACCAGGAGGCTTGGCGGGACATGGCAACAGGGCCAGCATTCGTCGCGGGGCGCAGCAGGGGCCGAGAGCTGCGCGATCCATGGCTGTTCTACTTATGGCGCATCGTGGCCTACACAGTCATCGGCCGTTTCAACGGCGCACCAAAGATCAGCCTCCTGGATATGGAGATTTTGAAGGGGCTTTATTATGGGCGGAAGGTGCTGTTCATCCTTAACATGGTGCATCATTGGAGCCGAGTCAGCATGAGGGGGCCGCTGACGTGTGGAGGCCTTATCACGTACTTGCTGCGGGCCTTACATGGAGAGCCCGAGGTGCCAGAACACACCTTGGTGCAGGCTATACCTCTGGACCGCGCCTACATGCTGCAAATCAGGGCGGTAGCTGTACGGGACGATGGCACACTAGAGTGGTGCTACCGCCTGCAGCCGGCCAGAACACCGCGGCCCAGAGCAGAGAGCAGTGCGCAGGGCGCAGCAGCAGGCGCAGCAACCGCACCCGCAGCCGCCGCAGATGAAGAGATGGAGGAGGCCTTAGAACCAGAGGTGCCTCTAGTCAGGCGCGCAAGGACCCGCGCGCAGACTGGGGCGCAGAGAAGGGCGAGGGCACCACCGGGGGAGCCAGTGACCATTTCCATCGAGGACTCTCCCCCGCGTGCCCCTGGAAAGCGCCCAAGGACTGAGCCCGAGGAGGGGGCGCCCGAAGCAGCATCAGCAGAGCAGCGCATGATGTTCAACGTCATGCGCGTGCTTGAATACTTGGCGCCCGAGGAGGCGGATTTAAACATGAGCCCACCATCAGGGTGGAAATTTAGAGACCCCATTCCCCCTCTCCTCAGCCTCCACCATCCTCCTCCTACCAGAACCCCAGCCCAGCCAGCCAGCCCACCTCAGTCTCCAGTGCGCCCACCCGCACCAGCGCCAGCAGCAGACCCCACCCCTGAACCCGAACCAGTACAACCACCAGCAGCTTCCCCTGCCCGGCCTTCTGTTCCGGAGTCCCCCATTAACTTTCCCAGCGTAGACTCCGATTCCATATGGGAGTCACTTTCCGGGGATGACCTCGCAGCACAGCCTCCTGCCCTTTCAGTGGTACCGCCCTCCTCCAGCACTGAGTACGTGACGGATACTTCCGAGGAGGAGGCGCATGATTCAGAGGCTGATTCTAGCTCGGAGGACTTCTAAGGCCGAGGGCAAGCGCAATGTTTTTCTTTAGGGTGGTGTCTTTTATTTTGCTGCGTCTAGTTGACTATTATGTGTGCTGAATATTTGTGCCCTACATTCTGTGACTCCCTTGCTATATTTTGTGTGCCTATTTGTGTTCACTCTTATGTTCTTTATTTTCGTTGCATTGCATGCATGTGCGCCGCCTCCGTGCGCTTGAGCTCGAGTCGTGGGGACACGTCTCTGTTCAAGTGTGTGTGTGGGGGGGGGGGGGGGGGGGGCATTACTCTTACATTTCATGTTTTGAGCATTTTTAGTATAGCTTAGTTTAAGTTGAAGAGAATTAGTAGCAGTAGTGCGCTAAGGTGCAGGATGCGCATGCGCTCCAGCTTGTTTTGCGCTATCCGTATTGCGTGCGCCGTTCTCTACTGTTTTAGCATAATTTTTTCGTTTTTTTCTGCTCCTGTTAGTTGGGATATACAGGGGGTGTGGAGTTGATAGAAATGCTCCAGAGAGGCGGTTAGTCGCTTGTGCTTCGAAGGCGAGGTATATGGTCGAGTGCGCTAGTGGAGGCCGGTGCTTCGCAACCTTCGGAACAAAAGAGCGCGCTCAGTCACGCAGATGCCAAAGGCGAAATACCCAAAGCGTGGCGAGGTGGGAAAACAGACCACCTTCTCTCTGGAAGCCGAGCTAAGGAAAGCGGGCGCGGTTGCAAACGCGTGCGCCGACCGGCGCAGACAGACCAAGGAGGGAGAGCGGAACGAGTTCCATAGCTGCTATCCGAAGGCTGAGATTGGAACTGTTCTGGGAATGAAACAAATTGGAAAGGAAGCTGTACAAAAGAAAAAAAATACCAGCAGAAGCAGATGATTTGCGTTACAAAGAATCAGCATGCGCACTACTTAGTACCTGCGTGCGCAAGACCACAAGGATATCATCAAAGGCTCAGGTTCCCAGGAAGTGTGCGAACGAATCACGCACTGAAAGAAGCTCGCGCAAGAAACCATATACCTGTCTTTGGAGTGGGAGCTGACAACCAGGAGCCTAAGAAGAGCTATCTCCCAGTCATCCAAAGATCTTCATCCCGGCTGAGAGGTAATGAAATTTCGGGATTATTATATTAGAACTATTGAGTACAGTTGTGCGCAGGTGATAGAGCAGCACAAGTTGAGTAACTGTGCATTTTGCGCTAGAATGCAAGGCTGTGCGCTAGTCTCCAGAAAAGGTAATTGTATCCGCGTTTCAGTACTTGTTCGGGACGAACAAGGGGCAAGTGTGGGGGGTTTGATAGAGCCTAGTTATACACATTATTTAGAGCATAACCCTATGCTTGTTTGCAATATTTCATGAGCAAGATTACTCTTTTCCAATGTTTTTGTGTATCAGGTCAAAACGAGTCCTTGAGTCGGATACGCGCTAACAGGCAGCGTTCTAGGAGTGAAAGATCAGCCTGCGGAGCTAGCGGCGCAAACAGAAGAAGAAATGGCGAAAGACAGCAGAGGTGCGCTACCCGATTGCGCCAATCAATGCCGTGCGCCAGGCGCAAAGTCCCAGTGACCAGATTTGGAAGTTGCCAAAAGATGAACTTCCTGGGCACTATTTAAACAAAGAAAGTCTAGGGTTTCAGGGGATCGGAACATCATCACTCAGTGGCATTCCAGAGGCACTGTGCGGCAGAACTGGAAAACACACGGACTTATTGAGGAGAGTTGCGCCAGCTGACTGCGCCAGCCAAGAGAAGACACTGCACGCACTATTTGCTACCGTTTTCTCTGATACAGTAGTTGTTATTTACTATTTTATGATGTTTACCACTAGCATGTCTAGCTAAACACTTAGTGTTGGTCGGGCATGAACCTATGATGTATTACCTTTGAGACTTGAGCTTAATGCATAGTTTATTTACTTGTATTAATTCTGTGCGTACTGAGACAGTTAGTTGCATGAGTAGGGGAAGCCTTGAACCGCAATCTTACTTGTGTTGCTTGCTTGTCACCTGTTAAACTAGTTGCATGCGTAGGGGAAGCCTTGAACCGCAAACTTACCGTGACAATTAGGAGTAACGAGTTAGGGTAGGCAGTTGCTACTGTGACAGGATTCGCAGCTGTTTAGTCTAGTTCTAAGGATTAATAGCACATGAACTTTGAACGGAACATGCGCACGTGTTAGGAAGCCTTTACCGGACACTAACCCAAGTAAAACACAAGCTATAGATGTTTGGAGTCGATGATAAGGAATGCATTCATAGAGGATTGTCTGCCCAATACTTCTCATAAAGATAGTACTTAATCTCTACTGCTTGCGCACGTCTAGTGCAATTCCCCGCGTTACGATATTCGCTGTTACTCGCGCATCGCGCAAAAACCCCAATCACTCACGCAACCCCCGTTTTCTTAAGTGTAGGTTACTGGCTAAAACTCACTGCTTGCTCCCTGTGGAGATCGACCCTTACTTAACCGCTGTACTAGTGGGAGAGGAAGGAATTATATTTGACGCGCACAACGACGCGCGATCAACCAACTCCTCTCCCTGTGTCGCACAGCGATCCTACTTCACAAGAAGGAACTTCGCAGAAAAGGAGGCGCTTAGTACGTGACGGGGAACCTGTATCCAGTGCAGCTATGCTAACTGTAGAGGCTGTGGCTGAAGAAGTCTCTGGAGAAGAACAAGCTACAGAGGATGCTGTAGCAGGTTCTGCTGAAGAGAGTTGCAGAACACTTGTTATGTCTCCTGGCATTATGGGTGAAGGGGAGGAGTTAGACGCTGAGTCCCCTGAACAAGAACCTGCTGCAGCACATCCTCCTCCTCCCTCAAACAAAGGAAAAGCCCCTATCCTAATTCCTGTCTCCAGCAGTGAAGAAGAGGAATCAAGTGAAGAAAATGCAGGTGCTACTGGTGAACCGTCTGAGAGAGGACCTGCTTTGGCAGACACAACTGCAATCACAGTGGGAGGTATTTGGTTCAGAAATAGGAATGCTTCTCAATCCTGGAGTGTAGTTGAGAGGAAGCACATTGTGTCAGAAAAGAGGCTGGACCTTGACAAGTACAAATCAGCCGCCGTTATCCAGCTTCTCACTGAGGTAAATCTTCTCAAGTCCCTGACTTATCCATTCAGATTCAACATAGGCCTGGTTAGGGAGTTTATTGTGAATATGGAAGAGAAATTTGGTGAGGAAGGAGGAGAGGAGTTTGGAAAGAGTTGGGTGCGGGGTAAGACAGTTCTTATTACCCCCGAAAAAATCGATGAGTTTCTTGAGATCCATGAGAATGCCAGAGCGCCCACTGATGTTCAGCCAGAGATGCTGGCTAAGGTTCTGACAGGGGGAGTGTGCCTGTCTTGGGGTGGTCCAAACCTGAGTGCTGCTGAACTCACCTCCAAGAATGCCCTGTTGTATCATCTGGGCATTAGAAACTGGATCCCCAGCTCTCACAGGGGGAAGGTTAGCAGAGCCTTTGCTAACCTTCTCTACTCTATTGGGAAGAGGAGGAGAATCAGCCTGGGCAGTGTGATGTTTCCCCAGCTGGCTACTCATGCTGGCAGCGCTTCCTCCAGCAAGCCCATCGTGCTACCCTCCCTCATCTATGGGATGATGGTCTCACAGCATCCGGAGCTTGGTGAGATTTCTGAAGGTTTATCTGAGGAGCTGCAGGTCTTTACAGTAGACCACAAGTTATTCAAAGGGAAACATGCAGTGGACGTAGCCTATGAGGATCCACTCTTGGTTGGTGCTTCAGCCCCAGCTCCCCTGGAGGAATCTCTTCCCCCTGCTGCAACAATTCAATCAGCTCTCCGTGCCAGAATTGTGAGCCATCTCAGATCTGAGCTGCTCACCCTTGAAGCGGAAGCCAAAAGGAGGGATGCTAGGCGCGGCCAGATCAGGAGTCTGTTCAGAGATCTGGAGTTCCCGGCGGATGAGGAGCAGGCCCCTTGAGCATTTGTGACAAAAAGGGGGAGAGTAAACTGCCGATACAGATGAACTGAATTTTTTTTTGATTGACCCTGCATGGTCGTGCTACGGCCGAGTGTGGCCACCTCTTACTATCTTACTCTCTTGTTGAATTTTTTTTCCTTTAGAGTATTTACTGGTTCATGGAAGTGTGCATAAGTGTTCTAGGGTTTTGTCAAAATGCCAAGGGGGAGATTGATGACGTAGTTTGGCAGTGTTTGACAAAACCAGCACAAGTGAACAAGGAGCAGCTACAGCACAAGTGAACAAGCAGCAGCTTCAGCAGGGGATGCTACAGCAGGAGCTTGTTCAAGTGGCTGCATCATCTGTCCGAGAAGCAGCAGCGTCCTGGGATTGACTAGAAGGGCTGGGAGCTCTACGGAGAACATCAGAAGAATTTCTAAAGTGCTGTGGAGAATATTCCAGTGGGGTTTCCTAGCCAGAGAAGGAGATTTCTGTTGAAGATCAAAATCAAATCTAATCTCCTAGATTTTAGGAGATAATTGTTCTTTTTGGGACATTGCTTAAACCTGGTCTTGCTTAAAGCTGGTGCTACTATTTAAGAGAAAGGGGTTTAGAGCAGAGAGATCGATCGAAGCTGAGGGATACACGAGTGCATACACAGAATTCAAAGAGAGCAATTTTTGGTGTGCGACGGACGATTTCTTGGATCATCACCCGAGAGCAGAGCGCAGAGCTGTGGTGATAGAAGCAGAAGGGGATCAGGACTTGCAGAGTCTGATTCGAGCTTGATCTGGAAGCCAATTCAGAGCAGTGGTGCTTGTTGGTTGATCAAGGGCAGCCGCGGAAGAACTGACAGGTGTGTGGCTCGGTCGAGTGTCTAAGCCGTGGTTCTCGCCAGTGGCAGGTGGTCACTGAGTGAGGGGGAGTATTCCAGAGTGTGCAGCACTCGTGGAATCGTTCGATCGGCTCAGCGGAAGGCTTTGGAGCGACGCGAAAAATTGTGCATCAGCTGTGTGTTACAGCAGTTGCTGCAGCAACCCTGCTGAGTGAGTGTAGTTTAGAATAGGTTGAGTTTTGTGAAGACTGTAGCTATTCTAGATTGACATTTGTAGAGGGTGTGCAGACACAAGTCAGAGCTTGTTCTGATTGTGTCAAGTGATCCACACAAGGTTGAGTAGCATAGGTTGCGTGGAGTTGTAACCGAGTGTACTTGGAGACCTTCGTGTTTAGTAGTCCTCCCCAGACGTAGGCAGTTGGCTGAACTGGGTGAACAAATTTCTGTCTTGTTCATTGTTTGCTGAGATAATTTCCGAGTGAACAAGAGTGTGCTGCAGCAACTGCTTGTTCACAAATCTGCCTAACTGAGACGCTGTGAATTTCACATAGATCTTACCACAATGCTTTCAGTCTGCATGGGACCCATCAGGTCCATGTGTATTAGTTCAAGAATTCTAATTGTTCGGATTTGATTAGTTCCAGGTTGAGCTGACCTTGACTGTTTTCCTATCTTGTATTCACCACACATAGCATCAGTCTTTCCTTTCTGGTCGGGTATTCCTCGCACCAGTCCATGTTTAGATATCTGCCTTAGATCCTTGAGATTCAAGTTTCCCAGCCACTTGAGCCACAGAATAAGTTCATCTTGTTTAGACAGAAAACAGTGAGCTGTAAGAGGCTCTGTGTTAGAATTCAACAGATAGCAGTTATTTGATGAACGATCCCCTCTCATAACACACTTCCCTTCATTGTTGATGACTTGGCATGAATCCTTAGTGAATTGGACATTTAGCTTTTAATCACATAGTTGGCTTATACTTAATAAATTAGCATAAAGCCTGTTGAGGATATGGCATCCTTGACAAAACTGCTCAAGAGACTGCTGAAGAACTCCTTGGAGATTGGTGGTTGGAGCACAATCTGAAGAGTGACAAAACAACAACAACAAATAGCTAGAGTCTGCTTCAGCAATTTCTGAGGATCTGAAGCTGAGACTATTTGAAGACTGGGCGAGAGACAACTTTGAAGAGACAAAGTCTGCTTCAGCACTCCGTGATGATCCATAGCTAGAGCACAATCCTGGCGTTGCATGGTGAGGCTCTGGCTTGATCCGGCTGGCTTCGGGGAAGCTCAGAGAGGTATGCAGACGTCATCAAGAGCTTAGCAAATGCTAGCACGTGGTCTAAGAAGGTAAAGATCCAAGAGTTTCAAATTTGGCAACAAAATCTTCAACAAACTTGCTAGAATCTAAGAGAAGATTCTGATAATGATCCTTGGAGGTTTTGGTGTTTTGGAGAGCTTAAAAAGGAAGGCGTGGATGCAGCACACAATACACACACACAGTCGATCAGAGAGAAAAACTCAAGAGCACACAGAGCATACACACAGAGATCAACCACGGTAGCAGGGTATATCCTTTGAGTTTAAGACTAGAGTGGTGTGCAGAAGAAATCAGAACTCGTGGAGTTTGACTCAGGACTGATTCAAAGTTCAACCAGAGAGCTGCTCGTTGAAGGAACAGTCTGAGCTCGGTGATCAGCCGCTAACAGGCATTGTTGCGGGCTGAGGAGCATTGATCTAGGCTACCCAAAAGTGACATAGTGAGTCATTGATTGAGGGGGAGCAGAGACTGAGTTTGTAGAACTCAGGGTGTCAAACTGTTTGGCGGGAGAGTTAGAAGAGTCGCTGACTGAAAATATAGCAACTCTGGTGAAAAGCAAGCTGAAGCATTCCATGAGCGACATACTGTAATAGAATAGGCTAAGTTTGAGAGTCAGAGCTATAGCGATTTATTACTGAGACTATGTAGGTTGTACGAAGAGAATCTGTGAGTTCAGATTGCTAGCTAGTTCTAGGAGATTAGACTGAGTTAGATTTCGGCTAGGTGAGAAGTAGAGGTGTGAGTCCTTATACTTCGAACTGAGACAGTGTAATCTTAAGGATCGAAGCATCCTCCCCAGACGTAGGAAAGTTGCTGAACTGGGTGAACAAGCACTATGTCTTTCTTATTCTGAGTGAAGAGTTATTCTGCAGAAAGATACAGAGAGTGTTTAAGCAGAAGATAACTCCGCATCAGCAACGTAGCAGAATTTCAAAGCCCTTCCACAAGGAGAACCTTTTTGATTGCAGACATCCCTCAAACTGATAATATACCTTGACCAATGACCCTTCCTTTTCCTCCATCACCAAATGTAACAAATCGTCCATCCAGATTCTGTACATCAGCCAGATAGCTGGCTTCTCCGGTCATGTGGGCTGAACAGCCACTGTGAAATTTCACAGTGTCTCAATCCGGCAGATTTGTGAACAAGCAGTTGCTGCAGCACACTCTTGTTCACAAGAATTAATCTCAGCAAGCAACAAACAATGCACAAGTTTGTTCACCCAGTTCGGCCAATCTGCTTACGTCTGGGGAGGACTATTCTCCAGTCCTCAATCCACTCAACCAAAGGTTCCAAGTACACTAGGTTACAACGCACGCAACCTATGCTACTCAACCTCTTGTTGACTACTCAGCACAATCAGAACAAGCTCTGATTTGTGCCAGCACACCCTCTACAATATGTCAGTCTAGAATAGCTCCAATCCTCTCAAAGAACTCAGCCTATTCTATCCTACACTACTCAGCAGGGTTGCTGCAGCAACAGCTGTAACACACAGCTGAAGCACACTGTCCGCGTCGCTCCAAAGCCTTCTGCCGAGCCGATCGAACCACTCCAAGAGCGCTGCACACTCTGAGTAACTCCCCCTCACTCAGTGACCACCTGTCACTAGTGAGTTCTTCCGCACGAACCTCGACCGAGCCTTCCACCCGTCAGTTCTCCCGCGGCTGCCTCTTGATCAACCAACAAGCTCACCAGCTCTGAATTGGCTTCCAGATCAATGCACGAATCAGTCTTTGCAAGACCTGATTCTCTTCTGCAATGCACACCACAGCTCTGCGCTCAACGCTCTGCCCGTGTGTGTTTGATCGAAGAACAACGTCCGTAGCACCCAGAAAATCCTCTCTCTGAAATCTGTGTCTACTCTCGTGTATCACTCAGCTTCGATCCCCCTCTACAGCCCTCAAACCTTCTGCTTAAATACCCTCACCACTTTAAGCAATTTCCAGGTTTAGGCCATAGTCCCACAAGATCAATTATCTCCTAAAATCTAGGAGATTAGATTTGATTAATATCTTCAATGCAAATCTCCTTCTCTGACTAGCAAACCTTGCTGGAATATGCTCAACGGTATTTTAGAAATTCTTCTAAGCACTTTCACAAAGCTGCTATACCTTCAAAATGCACCCAGCACAAAACTGCTACTCGGACAGTTGAACCAGCACTAGAACCAGCACCTGCTGCAGCATCCCCTGCTGCATCTGCTGCTGGTTTACTTCTGCTGCCAGCTTGATTGTTTGAGCTGCAACAACTCCTTGTTCACCTTTGCTGTAGTTGTTTGCTGCTGCTGGAATTTCCTAAATGCATTAGGAAACAATCCCATCAATTCTAAGGAAGATCCTCCAAGATCATATCTTCACTTCAACAAATCTGCCCTTGTTCTTGAGAGACACTCCAGAAATATTCTCCTGAATATTCAGCTCTTTCCGGAAGCCCTTCGGTCCACTGATTTGTTGTTTGAATGCAATCTTCGAGAAAGCTAAATTTCTGCTACAGCATTTGTGCTGCAGCATCTGCTGTAGCACAAGCTGTCTGAAGGTGTGCAATACTTCTGCTGCCGAACTTCTGCTCCAGAGGTTGCTATTGCACTTGCTTACTCCACTTGAGTACTGAGATAGTCACTCTGCCCAGATTGCACAAGCTGATGTCTTCATGATCTCTTTCAGATTTTCGAGCGCCCCAAGGCAACATTAAGTCGCGCGCCTCGTGAAGACATTAGCCACTTAATGTCTTCATCTGGAGCGCTACTTAATGTCTTCATCTGGAGCGCCACTTACTGACTTTGCTCACTCTGGAATGCTCTTCATCAGCTGTTTTCTTTCCATACTTGCTGTAGCAAGCTCTAGTTCACTTTGTAGGAGTTTGTCAATGATGCCACATACCTTCACACACTGTCAAAGTACCACCGGTCTTTCTCATGGTGACTAGACGAGCTATTTACGACGTAGCAATTGGTGTAAGTTTTTTAGGCAGGCACGGACTTTTGTAGGCAATATTTTGCCAGAAATGTGGCACTTTCTCTTGATATAACCTTGAGTATTGCAAAAATGGCAGACACGCTTGTCTTTTGTGCAACACATATTAGATTTGTGACTGGGATGAACACTGTTAGCAGAATTAAGATTTTTAGCTTGAACAATCATAGTCTTACATAAGTCTTCTGATGCTTATAACCCAAACAAGGACTCCCACGATTCATACGCTGACATTGAATCCCTCACATTCTGCTTGTATATGTCCAAATCCCTCACATTCCGACATTGAATCCGTTTACCTTTTTCTCCCTTTAGATTTTCAGTGGTTCTTGTCTTTCTGAATTTTCCATCTTGTCGATTTCTAAGGTCTGTTCCAAATTTTTTTCTCTATTGAGACTGACGCTGGTTCAGTTTCCTCATAAATCTTCCGAAATTTTATGTCGGTAAGGCCATCTTCTCACACATCTCTTCCTCATCTTCAGTTGTTTTTGATGCTTCACTTTTGAGTGCTATTTCTTTTCAGGTGCTTCAGATATTAGCTTCATTTCAAATGTCTGAAGGGATCTCATCAGAATGTCAAGTCTCATTGCCTTTATATCCTGAGCTTCCTCAATAGCTGTTACTTTTATTTCATATTTCTGTGGAAGTGACTGCAGGACTTTTCTAAAAAGATTTTCGTTACTGATCGGCTCTTCAAGCGCATGACCTTCGTTGGCAATGTCCATCAATTTTGCATTGAATTCAGTTATGGATTCTTCATCCTTCATCTTCAGATTTTCAAATCTGGTAGTGATCATCTGCAACCGAGACTTTTTCACCTTGTCAATTCCTTCGAAGGCAGTTTCAAGAATATCCCATGCATCTTTTATTGCTTCACAAGTTGAGATCAATCTGGAAATGTCTAGTTCAACAGCATTGAAGATGACATTGATTGCCTTGGCATTTACTGCAGCAGCTCGATCCTCATCCGCCATCTATTGATTTTCAGGTTTGGGGTAGGCCACAGCATCAGTATTCATGGCCAATGGTGAATCAAATTTGGAGATCACAGATTTTCATGCTCTATCATCGATAGACTTGATGAATACCCTCATGCGTGTTTTCTAGTAAGGTAGTTTGAACTGTCGAGGAGCGGAGTCCGGAAAAATTGGTATTTTGGGAAGTAAGTTCAAAACCGTGACATTTTTGGAATAAAGTTGTATAAACGTGGCAGTTTTTGAAAATTTTTCACACCTAACCGTGACATTTTTGGAATAAAGTTGTATAAACATGGCAGTTTTGAAAATTTCCTACAGTTAGGTGATTTTTAAAAATAATCCCAATAAAAACTAAAAATCAGAAAAAAATTAAACTAAAAACAAAATATTCCAGCGGTCCAAACATATCCCAACGGTTAAAAATTCAAATAATTAATTTTGAAACTCCCTAAATCTTACCTATAAATAAAACCATTTGTTTCACATACTACTCGTATCAAATCATTTCTTTCATAACCAACGTATTTTCTTCATGTCCAAAGTTTCATTTTTTCCAAAAACTTTTCTATGTCCGAAACAATTGTATGTATCTTACTGTCGTCAATCTGTTGATCTTATTTTCAGCAACAAATAATAGGTAAGTAGTGGGAAAAATTCATTCCGATTTTCAATAAAATCGGATTATGGATGAGAATGAACCTAGAAGGATTCATAGGTTTCAAGCCGCACTTGTTCTCGTTTTGCCAAGTTGAAGTCGAACTTGGTTTATCATGATTCTTGTCTTTCCTCTGCAAGAAGTAATAAAGAATGAGGAAGTAATTTGCGAGATGAGGTAAGTAATTCATTAAGTACATTAAATTGAATAATACACTTTATCTATACAACTATTTATTTACTTAATGTATAGATGATGAAAGCTCAAACTATGTATGTTGCGAAAAAGAAAAAGAAGTTCATACACTTTCAACGTTGGGAGGAAGTGAAAGGGCATCAAATATTTGCTCCAAGTGAAACCAATACTCATTAATCTTACACATACGAAGCTAGTCTCCTATTGATGAAGTGTTTACAAGTGAAGTGCCTACAAATGTGAGCTTCGAAGATCAAATATTTTCTACACTCAAAAGCAACCTCGGTAGTTCATAGACTCCAATTAGAACCCCCGAGTCAAGGCGCCAAAGAAGGAAGAAAAAAATAGGTGACTCAAACAAACAATATACGTAACAAAGCTTAGCAAAACATTGTGAGTAACCAAAAAGATTATATCGATTGGCAAAAAATGCAATTGGAGCAAGCCCAAGTAATTCAATAATAAGCCATTTATATTAGGCAGTTGGAGGAGAAGACAAAGATGATACAAATGAACATGGAAATGATGACTACAATGTCTAACCGATACTTTTCAAAAAGGAAGACCAAAATCGTTCGACAATATGAAAACAAACTTAATCCCGAAATTTTTTCTAATTGTTACCATTGACTTAGAATAGTGTGTTGTTTCAAGTTACTTTTTCATTTCCATAGTTGTTTGGTCTTATGTAATTTCAATTCTGAAGATGTCAAAAAAAAAATTATTTGAGCTGGAGACTGTACCACGGTAGTCTACCAGATGTAAGGAATCTAAAAAATGGACGCTCATTCGACTCTAAAATGCAAATTTATGAAAATTAGTTAAAGATTGAGCTTGAGCAACTAGGGATCTGGGTTTGGTGATGTGCCACAAAATGTAATGTGCAGGTTTCAAAATTAAAGATTTGTAGAGTGGCAGGCGAAAGAAAGATGGGATGTTGAATGGTGACATTATTACTCCCCAAGTGGAGGGAGGGGACTTTTCATTTTTTTTTTTCTTCATTCAGTCTCAAAAAGACTTATGAACCAAGTGGAAGGGACTTGGACTATGAACCAAAAAAGTTCCGCCCGCTGATGCAATCATTAATTGAAGGGATACAGATTAGCATAAAAAATGAAGATGGAAGATTCATGAGTGGAAATAGTATAATACCACATGAGATAGATAGATTGATGGTTGAACTTATGCAACGTGTTCCAACGAATTGCGCTTCAATTTATTTAAACATTATGTGACATAAACATAGGTGGCCGCTCCGGTTGTTTTCATTTTGCTTCTACTCTTACGGAAGTGACATTCAGTCTACCTAAGCACAGCGGTCGCTCGTTGCAATTAATAGATGAACATCTTTTCTGTCCTCTCCCTTCAAATTTACTGCCTCTCATTTTCATTTCTATGCATATCCCACCGACTTGCCAATTCCTTAAACTATTATGATTTAAGCTCAAAATTTGCACCGTCCGCGCTAATTTGCTATTCCGCAAATGAAACCACCAGACAACAGCCAAACTCTACTAGGACCCGTCGACAGCGCCTAAACAATAATAGTACAGTAGCCAATGGCATTTCTGTAATATATCGTACATTAATTGAATAAACTGCCTGACCCAATTTCATATCATATGGTTTAGGGTAGTAAGGGTGTACGAGTATAAAATTATGTATTATGTTGTGATAATAAATGAACAATATAATAAAGAAAAAAGCAGTATCGTTGCCGTGTACCGGTTTATTCTATTGTGGTTGTGTGGTTGTCATCCAATCAATCAAATTTCTTGTGCGATTACGAAACCTCACTCGCCTTCTTCTTTTACCATCTTCTTCCTCTGCCATTCTCAAACCGCCAATCGACTCCCGACCCCATGGCGTGCGGAATATCCGTCGCCATGTCGTTCTCCAAAGCATATCGTTTTTCCCGCACTGAACTCCTCATCCTTGATCATCCAAAGCCGCCCATTCTAGTCTCCCCAGCATCTCTCCTTCTCCCGCACGCCAAAGTACTCGGGCGGAGGAGGAAGTCCGTTGCCGTCCGCTTCGTGCTGGAGGAGGCCGATGGACAGAGCATCAGCAACAGCGACAGCAATGAGCTGAGGCTAGTGGAGTCCAGGGCTGACGCAGAGCAACAGCGGGTCTCGGCACTGCGCGTGGCGGAGAAGCGTACCAGGAAGAAGTCGGAGCGGTTTACTTATCTGGTCGCTGCTGTTATGTCCAGCTTCGGCATCACTTCCATGGCCGTCATGGCCGTTTATTACAGATTTTCCTGGCAAATGGAGGTATTCATTATTTTCTTCTCATTTTGATAATTCCGGATGCTGATATTTTTTGCTTAATTTAGGGCGGTGAAATTCCACTGGCCGAAATGTTCGGTACATTTGCTCTGTCCGTTGGAGCTGCGGTGAGTTTCATCAGATTACTTTCTCTTGAATGATTTGGTTGAACTTGGAAAGCTCAAACTGATTTTTCTGTACTTGGCTGTTATGAATGTTTCAAGGTTGGTATGGAATTTTGGGCGAGATGGGCTCACAAAGCGCTCTGGCACGATTCGCTCTGGAATATGCACGAGGTAGCTATCTACTAGTAGAACTTTTCAGCTCTTAAGTTGTGGCCACTAATTTCAATCTATATTGCTTGCTGTCTGGGCTGCAGTCTCACCATAAGGCTAGAGAAGGTCCGTTTGAGCTCAACGATGTGTTCGCCGTCATCAATGCCGTTCCAGCCATTGCGCTCCTCTCATATGGCTTCTTCCACAAAGGCTTTGTCCCTGGGCTCTGCTTCGGTGCTGTAAGTCTTCTCTTCTTTTTCCTCCCACTTCCATTATCTGATGGCTTTGGTGAATGCTGAGATTTTGATAGGTTCTGCTTTCAGGGTTTGGGAATAACCATGTTTGGGATGGCCTACATGTTCGTTCATGATGGTCTCGTCCATAGGAGATTCCCCGTAGGTCCCATTGCGGACGTCCCTTACCTCAGAAAAGTTGCTGCTGCTCATCAAGTAATTACCATACGACTTATACATTTACATCAGACTATCAGAGGCAGTCAATGCATTCTTCATATATTGGCTTGATTTTGGGTGTATTTGTTTATTGTAGCTGCACCACTCCGAGAAGTTCAGTGGTGTTCCCTATGGATTATTCTTGGGACCTATGGTAATCTTCTTATGTTGTAAATGTTTTTTGTCAATCCATGCCATTAAGTTTGGGTTTTTTTATGCATGCGAGGTTGATGTTTCGAGTTTGGTTGTGATTCTTAGGAGTTGGAAGAGGTAGGGGGATCAGAGGAATTGCAGAAGGAGATTGAAAAGAGGATAAAGGTGTCCAAGGCCTCATCATGATATGCCAGTGAAGTTGTAAGTAGTGATCAGGGGATGAGGGTTTTGTATCGTATCATAATCGTTGTAATGTACAAAGTGAGGGCGGCAGCTGCAACTACAACCCAAGCGAGTATGATTTATTGCACTATTTGTAATCTGGGAAATGAGAAATTAAGAATGAGAGTTTTAGATGCAGAGTTTTCTTTTTATGCATAGTGATCTGCACACAGCCGGGATTGATTTGTGCCGAAAATCTCAAATCTAAGCCACTAGATTAGGTTTCAATTCGTATACTCAACTCAACTCCGAGTGAGCTTTATTTCCGCCCGATCTTCAATGATGATTGAGCTCACTCCCGATGTATTCTTCCCCACGAATTTGATCTTTGCTTATGGGATTCTCGGCAGGTTCTCTCCTTTTATAGTCTTTTATCATTTACCATGTTAATCCTAGGGATATATACAATCAAATTCTTGCGTATACTAGGCAATGAATATTTTGATGATCATGCATCCCAATCTTCCGTATATCCGACTATCATACTTTCCTAATGTGTATCCCAATCTTTCGTATATTCAGGCCACCTTGAGATCTGATCATAATCTTCCGTATATCTTTGACTCTATTTTAGGAGACCCGAGCAAGACAATATTCGCTGACAATCTGACTGCGCCTCTATTCAATCCAACTTCGGCTCACCATCTAAATCAAGCTTGAGCTTCCTTGGTCTTGTGAATCTTATTGGTCTGCTTTGGCACCCCTGATACAGATTACAAACTTTTGATTAATACATACTCCCTTTGCCAAAAAACATACCACACACATCCATGGAACATATGGATTTAACAATCTCCCTCTTGACATTTTTTGGCAATACTTCTCTACTTTCACAAGGCTAAATATCTACTAAGCACTTCTACGATAACACTTGTGACCCACGAAATTACTACTCCTTTTTGCTAACAAAAGTGACAAGGGTATACATGACCAACCAAACTGGAAAAAAGATAGCTACTAGAGTTAAAACAAAACCAGAGACATTACCTAGGCAGGGGTGTCTTCGCATCCTCTGCATCACATGTCTGAATCATCATCAGAGTCAGATCCTTAATGGCCTTGACAACCTCATGGACTTCAAAACATTCTCTTGAACAACTCTCGTCTCCTGAACAATCTTCCACTCTTGATACTGTGACAGCCTTTGTCAGAGACTCTCCACTGTCTGACAGGGTGCTCACTTCTCGGACTTCCTGGCATCAATCTTGCCCTTCTTCTTGACACTGCTCCCCCTGTCTGAGTGACCGCACTCTTCTTTTCTCTTGTTCTATTGTCCCTTTTTGCTTAGACAGTCATGCTGCAACAAAGGACTCCATCACTTCCTCATTCTATTTATCTGTCTCAGTAACTGACTCAGATTCAGTGATCTTGGAAGAAGAGCTGACTGGAACGGCCTCAGCGTCACCTATCTCCCAAGTTTCAAGCAGCTTTTTTTACAAAAAATAAAAAAACACTCCTTCCATTGAGCCTTCCTCTGCCTCAACGACTGGAGTAGGTACCTGATCAGCTGCCTCTTTGTCTGCTCCACAAGAGACTGTCTCAACAACCGAATACTTACTCTCTTCTGACAACGCGTCCTTCGAACCTTGCATCAACTCAAATTCTGCTTCATTTACATTCTTCTTAGTCTTCTGGGCAAACAGCTTGGCTGATCTCGAGGCCTGACCCTTTTCTGACCAACAATCTTCACATATTTCCTTCTTTGAAACAAGTCTGAGTCAATCTTGTCTGTCAGAGACCTTTTGACCGTCTTCGCCTTCTGTCGCTGACAACACGTCGTTGTGTGCGCCAAATTTATATTTATAGTGACCTGTTAACACTTAGCAAGCAGTAAGCAGGGTCGAACCCAAAAGAGAGCAATCAGTAATAAAGTTCTACTAATTAATTGTCACACTAAAAGGGGGTTGCAGAAGAATGTTTGTTGTTGTCAAATTCAGAGAAAAGTATGTTCAGAGATATGCATTGCAACTGGTTATCATCGATTGAAACACGCATCAATTAGTAAAACTAGGGTAATGTCGACGCTAGTGTTCTACCTACTCTTAACCGCTAAGTTCTCGACTAGGGTTAATAATTACTTGATCAACAACACCAATTAGGTTATACCGCTAGGCTTAGCTAATAGGGAAGTCAATCTAGTATCATAAAATAGATATCAATTCAGTTTCACCGCTAGACTATGCTAACTTGATAATCAGAGCATGCAATTCAAACGAAGAACAGGAATTCACTAAATTGAATTACGAAACATAAGTATCTCGCAATACAAAATCTCCAAACTAAAATTAAAGATTTAGCTACTATGATCCATCTAAAGCAATAATGAAAATAAACTAAGTTTAGAAAAATACTAAAACTGTGAACAGTACTTACGATGATGAACAGTGTTTTCGGCACTAAATAGTAGACGATGAACAGTGTATCCACCGATGAATAGTGCTTCCGCCTCAATCTCCATGTGTTGCTGCAGCCGTCGCTTCTCTTCCCTCTCTTCGATCCCTTTAGGCGTCCCTTCTAAAAAGACTTCTCCCAGGTCTCTATTTATATGTAAACCATGCAGGCTCAATGCTGACTGCATATGTAGCGCTCCCGAAGAAGACATTAGCAGCGCTCCCGAAAGAGACATTAAGCACACTAAAGTGTTCTTTCGGCGTGGTATTTACTGAGTTGCACATTCAACTTCCATCAACGCCAATTTTCGCATCGACTCTCTAAAAACGCCATTCAAGACACGAATCTCCTTTTTATGTATTCCGAACACCTAAAATGCAAACAACACTAAAAAGCAACTGTTCACATACAAAAATGTCGAAATTGTTGGGCTTAAACGGTTCGATGAGTCGTACAAATACGCCTCATCAAACCACCTCACACTTAGACTTGTTTGTCCCGAACAAGAACAAAAGCAAGACTCAAATCACTTCTATCATTCCCAAGACTAAGTACTGAATTTACTCGAGATGTCCTCACTAATCAGTTCATCAACATTTGCTCGCACTCATTCTTCAATAAAGGTCATAGTCACACGCATACGCTGAATTTGCATTCTCTGGCACGTGAGAAATCTGAGTCATGAGGAACTCAACTCTTTCTTATTCTTTTTTTTTAGTAGGACGGCTCGATTGCTCGAAGACTTCACTCAACTCGATTGCTTTTCTGATTTCTACTTTCACATTTGTCTAAATATTCTTTTTGAGCTTTGCTCTTCAATGTGAATTGCTTGTCCTTTTCCTCTCTTTTTTTCTTTTTTTTGAACCGTTCCACTGTATCTTCTTCCCAATACCGACCACAACAAAGATGAATTCAATATAGTCAGGTCAAAATCAATTCAAAAATTAAAAAGGGTATAGGAGAAGCTGAACAAGGCTCTGCCACAACAACCCCTGTATCGTCATCCCAATACCGAGCAGTGTCCAAAGTACAGAAGCCAAAGATGCTATGCCTGTGGACACAAGGGACACATTAAGATGCACTCCCCGTCAATCCTCACTTTGAAAAATCCAACCAAAGCTCCTGGGCAGCAGAAACGTGAGAGAATTCTGCACGTTGCACTTGTTAGCACCGCAAGTTCCTCAAGAAAAGTAAGCTGATATTTTGATAGTGGCTGCTCAGGACATATGACTGGAGAAAGATCATTCTTGAAGAATGCAACACCCTGCTCAAGAAAACTTGTGAAATTTAGAAACAGCCTGAAAGGAAGAGTTCTAGGGAAAGGAACATTGACAGTCAAAGGGATGCTTAACTGAAGAATGTAATGCTGGTAGAAGGGTTAAAGGCAAATCTTATAAGCATTAGTCAGCTATGTGATGGGACGCATCAAGTCAAGTTTACCCAAGATTCCTGTCAAGCATTAACAAATCAAGAGAATGCATAATGGAAGGGACTAGATCAAAGAACAACTGCTACCTACTCAGAGAAGGAACAGAGTCTCCTTCACCAACATGCATGCTGACCAACACGGAAGAAATGAACCTCTGGCACAAAAGGATGGGTCACATCAACTTGAGAACCTTGAAAAAGATTGCAGCAGAAGGACTAGTCAGAGGAGTACCAGCAATCAAAGGTGAACCGAGCTCCATCTGTGGAGAATGCCAGATAGGAAAGCATAAGAAGGTATCTCATCCAAAGGTCAAAAATATCAATACGATCAGACGTCTTCAATCGATGCACATGGACCTCATGGGACCTATGGAAGTTGAAAGCACTGGAAGGAAGAGGTACGCATTTGTGTGTGTTGATGATTATACGAGATTCACGTGGATTGACTTTGTTAGGGAAAAATCAGACACATAGAAGTGATAGTCTCACTGGTGTCACGTTTAGAGCAAGAAAAGAATCTTAGAATCTCTGCCATCAGAAGTGATCATGGAAGGGAATTTGAGAATGAAGCAATTGGCAGCTTCTGCAGAAAAAGGGAATCACTCATCAGTACTCTTCCCCTATCACTCCACAACAAAATGGTGTCATAGAACGCAAGAATCGAATAATCTAAGAAATGGCTTGGGTCATGATTCATGCCAAGAAAGTTCCCTTGAGATTTTGGGCTGAAGCAATGAATATAGCCTGCTATATCATCAACAGAGTTTCCATAAGGAAAGGAACAAATCAGACATGCTATGAGCTTTGGAATCAGAAGAAGCCCACGGTTAAATATTTTAGCATATTTGGGAGTGACTGCTACATTATGAGGGATCGGGAAAACAGAAAGAAGATTGATCCCAAGTGTGACACGGGGAAGTTCTTGGGATACTCAGTAAACAGCCGGGTATATCATGTCTACAATGAACGAACAAAAACTGTAATGGAATCCATTAATGTTGTTGTTAATGATGTTGAAGAAGAGACTCCCACCAGCTTCAAAGATGAAGACTCAGACACTGAAACGGTTCATATGAGACAGAACAGAAGTGAACAAGAACTAGTTACAGTGGATTCTACAGCAGAGGCTGATGCAGAAAGTCTAGATGAACACATGGATAGTCCTATCGTAGAACAAGATAGTGAAGACCTTTCTACAACTTCAAGGCGACCCTCAAAGAAGATTCAGAGGAACAATCCATTGACTAACGTGATTGGAGATCCTACAGAAGGAAAAAGGACAAGAAGTGTTTCACATTTCAATATCTGCCAATCTATCTGTAACTCCTATTTTCTATCCTGTACAGAACCAAATAACTTCAAGGAAGCCATGAGAGACGAGTACTGGATGATGGCTATGCAAGAAGAATTACTGAATTTGAGCTGGATGATGTGTGGGACTTAGTTGCCAAACCAGAAGGGATGAACATCATAGGAACCAAGTATCTTCAAGACCAAGACTGATGAGAAGGGCAACAACACAAGGAATAAAGCCAGACTGGTAGCACAAGGGTATACTCAGATTGAAGGCTTGGATTTCGACGAAACATTTGCACCAGTTGCTCGATTGGAGGCCATCAAAATACTTCTGGCTATGTCTTGCTACCTCGGATTCAAACTGTACCAAATGGATGTCAAGAGTAAATTTCTAAATGGAGAACTCTCAAAAGAGGTATATGTAGCCCAGCCAAAAAGCTTTGAAGATCCCCATCACCCGAAGCATGCGTACAAGCTAAAGAAAGCTCTGTACGGGCTGAAACGGGCTCCTAGAGCGTGGTATGAACGACTCACTATCTTTCTTGAAAAGCACGGATATGAAAGGGGAGGAACTGACAAAACTCTCTTTGTGAAGAAAACCAAGTCAGATGTGATCATAGCACAGATTTACGTGGATGACATTGTCTTTGGTTCGAAGTCTCAACGGCTGGTAAAGCAATGCGTGGATCACATGAAAAATGAATTCAAAATGAGCATGGTGGGAGAGCTGACATATTTCCTAGGACTGGAAATCTCCCAGAAGGATGAAGGAATTTTTATGTCGCAAAGCAAATATAGCCAAAACCTGGTGAAGAAGTTTCAGCTCGACAAAGCAAGTCACAATCGAACTCCAGCGGCAACTCATATCAAAGCTGTCAAAGATGAAACCGGGGTTGAAGTGAATCAAGCTACCTACAGAATCATGATTAGAAGCCTGCTGTATCTTATAGCTAGTTGTCCTGACACTTCTTTTGCAGTGGGTGTATGCGCAAGATTTCAAGCCTGTCCGAAAGAGAGCCACATGCAGCTGGTTAAAAGAATCATCCGGTATGTTGGAGGTACTGTGAACAATGGCTTGTGGTATACTAAGGATACAAATGCAAATTTGGTAGGTTACAGTGACGCATACTGGGCATGTTGTGCTGAAGATAGAAAGAGCACATCTGGAGGTTGCTTCTTCCTGGGGGAACAACCTAGTATCATGGTTTAGTAGAAAGCAAAACAGCATCTCCCTATCCATGGCTGAGGCAAAGTACATTGCAGCAGGAAGCTGCTGTGCTCAGATGGTTTAGATGAAGCAGATGTTGGCTGAGTATGGACTCAATCAAAGTGAAATGGTGCTTTACTGTGACAACATGAGTGCTATCAGTATTTCCAAGAATCCTGTTCAGCACAGCAGAACTAAACACATTGATAAAAGACATCACTTCATCAGAGATCTGGTAGAGAAGAAGATTATCACTCTTCACCACATTGTGACCAATAAACAGCTTGCCAACATCTTCACCAAGCCTCTGGATGCAGCAAGATTTGAAGATCTGAGATCCTCTCTGGGTCTCTGTGTTATGACCCCTTAGTCAGATCTAGACCCATCCCCTTGGCATGTGTTACATGAACTAGGAAAGCATCTAAGAAGTTTTTAAAGGGTTTTGTCAAAATGCCATGCAAGAGATTGATATTGCAGTGTGGCAGTCAATTGACAAAACTAGCACTCGTGAACAAGCCCAGTGAACAAGCAGCTACTATAGCAGGAGCCGTGGCAAGAAGCTGTAGCAGCTGTTCAGAGCTTTATTCGAAGGAAGTCTTCAGCGGTTCAACATGAAGTAGCAGAGCGACGGGGAGCTTCTAAAATCTCAAAAAGAATATCTCAGTGGAGATTCCCGGCTGATTAAGGAAAGATTTGTTTTTCCAAATCTAATCTTCTACAAATTAGGAGATAAGATCTAGTTGAGATCCTTAAGGGATTTCCAAAAAGCGATATTGATGGAACTTTAAGTTCTTTTTAAAGGAGGCTGGGCAGAGCTTCAAGGTATCAAATCAGAAAGAGAATACAGGGAACATATGGAGAATACCGAGAGAGAGATTCAAAGTAAGGGCTAAGATTCGATCACCACGGAGAGCAGAGCGTGAGCGCAGAGCTGTGTGGTTGAAGCGATGGTTGATCGAAGACTTGCAGAGTCTGATCAGAGCTTGATCAGAGAAGACTAATTCAGAGCAGGACGTGCTTGTTGGTTGATCAAGGTTGGCAGCGGCAAAGTTGTCGAGTGGAGGAACTCGGACAGTCTGCAAAAGGCCAGGTCTCGCTAGTGATGGACGGTCACTGAGTGAGGGGGAGCATTCCAGAGTGTGCAGCGCTCGTAGAAGAGTTCGATCGACTCGGCGAAAAGCTTTGGAGCGATGCAGACAGAACCTGCACCAGCTAGTTGCTATAGCAGGTGCTATAGCAAACCTACGGTAGCATTGTTTTAATTAGAATAGACTGAGTCAGTGGGATTAGTAGAATACCTATTCTGAATTAACTCAAGTGTGTAGGTGTGTGAGACCCAAGTCAGAGGGTGGTCTTATTGTGTGTGATAGACTAGCTAAGGTTGAGTAGCATAGATTGCGTGGTGTCGAACCGTGTTGTACAACAGATCTTTAGACTAGTGAATTAAAAGATTGTGGTTCAGTCTTTCCCAGAGGTAGGCACTTTCCCGAACTGGGTGCATTGTTCGTTGTTTCTGCTGAATAAGACCCTAGTGTACAAGAGTGTGCTACAACAACTGCTCGTTCACAATCTGCAAATCAGAGATGCTGCAAATTTTAATTGGTATCAGAGCGGGAACTCAACACACAGAGTAAAAGATCCTGAGCGTCTGGTGAATAAAGCAAGAAACAATGAAGGAAGGTCAGAGTACAAGCCGTCCACCATTGTTGAAAGAAAGTAACTATGGGTTTTGAAAGCTAGAATGAAAGCATTCCTCAAAGCAATTGATGAAAGAACCTGGAGAGCGGTTGTGGCTAAATGCTCCCCTAACCGTTGATGAGAAGGGAGTTACTCGAAAGAAGCCCGAAGAACAGTGGACTGCTAAAGAGAATGGTGCAGCAACCGGTAACTCAAAGGCACTAAATGCTATTTTTGCTGCAGTAGACGCTAACAATTTCAGGTTGATCTCCAACTATGACATTGCAAAAAAAGCATGGGAAATCCTGCAAGTAGCCCATGAAGGAACTGACAAAGTGAAGATATCCAGGATGCATATCATTACTTCTCATTTTGAAGTTTAAAGATGCAGGAAGAGGAATCTATCACTGAGTTCAATGTCAAGTTATGTGATCAGTCAAACGAAGCTCATGCCCTTGGAGAACCAATTCCAGAAGAGAAGCTGATAAGGAAAGTTCTCAGATCTTTGCCTACCAGATTTGACATGAAGGTGATAGCTATTGAAGAAGCTCAGAATGTCAAACACATGAGACTTGAGGAACTGATTGGATCCCTCAAACAGTTTGAGATGAAGCTGGTCAAGGAAGACACATCTCCCAAAAGCAAGAATGTTGGATTGAAAGTAGAAACGAAAGAGAAGAAGTCTTCAACTGATGATCAACTAAGTTTGTTGGTGAAAAATCTCGGTAAGCTCCTGAAGAACATGGAAACAAGATCTGGACAGACCTAATCCTCTCGACGGAAATTCAGAAAGGGTGGTGGAAATCAGAGAAGAGGGAAGGAATCTGCCCAGGATGAAGACGAGAGAAATGAGAAAAGAAAGGGCATTCAGTGTTGGCACTGCGATGGATATGGTCACCGACAAGTCAATTGTACCAGCAAACAAATGAAAAGCTCTGAGCAAAGAAGCAACAACTCCCTCTCAGCAAGCTGGAGTGAAGATGATACCGACCACAGCGAAGATGAATGCAATATAGTCAGATCAAAACCAATTCGGAAATAAAAGGGTACAGGAGAAGATGAATAAGGCTCTGCTACAACAACCCTTGTATCTTCATCATAATACCGAGCAGTGTCCAAAGTACAAAAGCCGAAGATGCTATGCCTGTGGACACAAGGGACACATTAAGAGGCACTGCCCGTCAATCCTCACTTTGAAAAATCCAACCAAAGCTCCTTGGCAGTAGAAACGTGAGAGAATTCTGCACGTTGCACTTGTTAGCACCGCAAGTTCCTCAAGCAAAGTAAGCTGGTATTTTGATAGTTGCTGCTCAGGACATATGATTGGAAAAAGATCATTCTTGAAGAATGTAACACCCTGCTCAAGACAACTTGTAAATTTAGAAACGGTCTGAAAGGAAGAGTTCTTGGGAAAGGAACATTGACAGTTGATAGAGCCTAGTTATATGCGCTATTTAGATCTTAACACTATGCTTGTTTGCATTATTTTGTGTACAAGATTACTGGTTTTTCGGTATTTTTGTATTGCAGGATAAAACATGAGCATAAGTCAGATGTGCGCTAACGGACGTTTTAGAGGGCAATGCACCACTGCGCGAAGCTAGCAGCGCAAAAGGAGATAGCTGTTTCGGACTACAGTGCGCAACCCGACTGCGCAAAGCGAGTTGCGCAATCAGCGTGCGCAGAAGGGCAGAGTTTCTAAATATTGATCTCCCAGATTTGGGAAGTTGCTAAAAGTCTCTCGGGCCAAATCTAAGCATTCCTTGGGCTTCAAGACCACTATATAAGAGGAGGGAAGATAGGGTTAGAGAGAGAGAGAGCAAATAGAGAGAAGGACACTAGGCAGAAAAACACACAAGCTACTTCAGCCAGATTCTGCGCGAATCAGCTGCGCCAGCCGAGAACAGCAACGCGCAATTGCGCCAATCTGCTACGTTTCTCTTGCTACTTTAGTTTTATTTATTATTGCTATGATGTTTGTTTCTAGCATGTCTAGCTAAACACCTTGTATCGGTTAGGCATGATTCTATGAAGTATTTCCTTTGAAACTTATTCTTAATGCTTGGTACATCTACTTATATTAATTCTATGCATATGGGTGATAATTAGTTGTGCGAATAAGGGAAGCCTTGAACCGCAATCTTATTCTAATTGCTAGTTATTGTATGTTAAACTAGTTGATAGCTTGACGGTGACAACTAGGAGTAACACACTAGGATACTCAGCTGCTACTGTGATAGGATTCGTGGCTGTTTAGACTAGTTTAAAGAATTAATAGCTCATGAACCTTGATCGGAACATGCGCGCGCGTTAGGAAGCCTTGATCGGACACTAACTTAAGTAGAAATGCATTATAGATGTTTAGAGTCGATGATAAAGGATACATTCGTAGAGGAATGTCTATACCGATACTCTCATAGTCATAGTACTTAAAATCTACTGCCTGCGCACGTATCGTGCAATTCTGCTTTCAACACTGTTCATTCGCGCACCTGCGCAACCCAGTCACTCACAACCCCAATTTCGTAAGTTGCTAGCTAAGACGAGTCTACTTGCTCCTTGTGGGATCGACCCTGACTTAGCCGCTATACTAAGTGGAGAAGGAAGGATTAATTTGACGCGTATAACGTCGCGCGATCAAATTTTGGCGCCGTTGCCGGGGAGCAACACAGATAAGTTTTAACTAGTTCAAGTTTTCTTTTACAGTAGCTAGTTATTTCTTTTTTATTTTCGTTGGTGTTTCTGCCAGTACGCAATCAACATCCGCCTGCGCAACATTGAAACAGTTGTGCTGCGCAGATCATAGTTGCGCACAGACAGGGGCAACAACCTAGTTTCTCTTAATTCCGTTTGCTTGAAGTCTAGAATAGGACATGGAGAATAACAGTGTCATTGGCGATAACTTAGGGGACAGAACCCCAGAGGGACCTAACAATGTAAGGGCAGATAACCGCGCAGCTCTGTTCAGAGAGGGTGCAGCGGGAAGTTGAAGCAAGGATGGCCGTTGAAGTATATAATGCGCAACAGATCGTGCGACGCAGAACAGTGCGCGAGATGTCGGCTCTAATCACAGTCAACCAACCGTGGTGCATAGTGCTTCCACCCGATGGGCATTTTGAATTACGGAGCTCATTCATTCATCATATGCCGAAGTTCCATGGGATGAACAACGAAAACCCAGTCAAGCATGTGCGCGAATTCTTAGTTATCTGTGAGAACATGAAGACCGACGGGGAGAGTGAAGAAGCACTGAAGCTGAAGGCATTCCCTTTTTCATTGTGTGATACAGCCAGGCATTGGCTGATGAGCTTACCAACAGGATCTATTCGCACATGGGAGCAGCTCCTGAAGAAGTTCTTGGATAAGTTCTACCCCGCAGCAAAGATTGCGCTACTCAGGAGGGAATTGGCCGCACCTAGACAGGGCGTAGGAGAGTCACTATCAGAGTACTATGAGTGTTTCAGGGAGCTGGAGGCTAACTGCTACAATCATGGCTTGCCCCAACATGTGCTGATAGAGAATTTCCTGAACGGGCTACAACCGATGGAACTTAGACTGCTGAACGCATGCGTAGGAGGTGATATATGCAACATGTACCCGGAGGATGTATGGCAGATGATCGAGGACTCTGCTGGACAGGTAAGGCATCAATTGACGCTTGAGAACAGTCGTGTGCGCGCTGTGCACCAGGTGGATTCCAGCGCCGAAATTAAGGAAATGAAAGCCATGCTGCAGAAACTGATGAGTGCGCAAGGCGCGCAAGCAGTTGCGCCAAAGGTATGCGAGTTTTGTACGTCCACTGAGCACAAAACAGACGCATGTCCCACACTTTTCGAGGAATCAGGAGATGTCAATGCTCTAGGAGGATGGGACAATAGAGGACCGCAGAGGCAGAATCAACCGCGCTTTGGATTGGCCGCAAATGGATTCAGATGGAGGGAGGACAACAATCCCCAAAGGCAGCCAGCGGAATATCGCGCACCTCAGCAGGCGCAGCAAGCATACAACCCACCGCACCGCCGCAATAACGCACCAGCACAGAATAACCAGCAACCGCGCCGCTCCTTAGAAGACATAGTGGGTCAGTTGGCAGACACCGTGCGCAAGAACGATGAAAAATATGACAAGAGGTTCGAGTCAATTGAGAAGCAGTTGTCGCAGACACGGTCTATGAGCTAAAAAAGAGCGATGGCAACTTGCCTTCGCAAGTGATCCAAAACCCTAAGGGAGGAGTTAACGCCGTAACACTAAGGACTGGGCGCACAGTGGGGACAGCTCCAACCGCAAAGGAGCCAGCGCCGCCAGTTGCGCAACCCCCAGAGCCAGAACAGCCGGATGCGCAACCAGCCGCGCCAGCTACGAACCAGCAGGGGGTGGCGCCAGGTATGATACAATCAGAAAAGAAGAGTACTAATGCACCTGCACCTTTTCCTGTGCAGGCACCTTTAGCAAGGAAGGAGGCGCTGGACAAGGAGTTATACGAGTTATTCAGCAAGGTGGAAATAAACATTCCCCTAATTGAGGCAGTTCGGCAGATTACCAGATATGCCAAGTTCTTAAAGGAGCTGTGCACAAACAAGAGGAGGAAAGGCGAGTGCGCACAAGTAATGCTTAACGCACATGCATCAGCAATTTTGCAACACAAGGTACAGCCTAAATGGCGGGATCCAGGTACGTTCACCATACCGTGCACCCTAGGTAAGACCACGGTAAGCAACTGCATGATTGATCTCGGTGCATCTATAAATGTGCTTCCTTACTCCTTGTATGTGTCATTGCACCTTGGTCCACTAAAGCCTGCAGGTCTCACCATCCAATTAGCAGATCGGTCGTGCAAACAACCAACAGGCATGATAGAGGACGTTCTTGTCCGAGTAGGAGAGCTGGTGTTCCCAGCAGATTTCTACGTCTTGGAGATGGAGGGTGAGCCGAGCAAGGGAAGCGCGCAAATCCTACTGGGCAGACCATTTCTGATGACAGCGCGCACAAAGATAGACGTATGGAAAGGCACGCTCTCAATGGAGGTAGATGGCGAGGAGATTCACTTCAACATTTTCAAGGGGATGCAGCACCCTCATGAGGACGCCACAGTGCACGCATTAGACAGTATGGACGACTTGGTTGCGCATGCGCAGTGTGAGAGCGCAACAGGGGAGCCTGCGCCATTAGCACAGACAGAGTTGGAGGAACAAGATGATAAGCTGAGCAGCACAGAACCAGTGTCCCGACAGGTATGTGATCTAGTTAATGTTTGCGCTACTAATAAAATCCTACCTTCTATTGAACAGGCACCCAAGGTTGAGCTAAAGCAATTGCCCGAGCACTTAAAGTACATCTTCCTGGGCAACGAGGACACCCTGCATGTCATTATAAAGAAAGGATTAAAGGAGGAGCAGGAGGCGCGATTACAGGAGGTGCTGTGCAAGAACCAGCGCGCCATAGGATGGACATTGCCTGACCTGCACGGAGTAAGCCCTGATGTGTGCATGCACAGAATTCTGCTGGAAAATGATGCCAAACCATCCAGGGAACCTCAGCGCAGACTGAATCCGATTATGATGGAGGTAGTACAGAAGGAGATCCTGAAGCTGCTTGACGCAGGTGTAATATACCCAATTTCAGATAGCAAGTGGGTGAGTCCAGTGCACGTTGTGCCTAAGAAAGGAGGCATCACAGTAGAGGAGAATGCGCAGGCCGAGCTAGTTCCCAAGCGCATACAGACTAGGTGGCGCATGTGCATTGACTACAGGAAGCTGAACGCCGTAACGCGCAAGGACCACTTCCCGCTACCATTCATGGACCAGATGCTCGACCGGTTGGCAGGAAAGCCACACTTTTGCTTCTTGGACGGTTACTCAGGGTACAATCAAATCCCTATTGCTGCGGAGGATCAGGAGAAGACAACCTTTACCTGCCCATTCGGTACCTTTGCGTTCTGGCGCATGTCGTTTGGGCTGTTAATGCGCCAGGTACGTTCCAACGCTTAGTCATGAGCATTTTCTCTAATATGATTGGTTTATGTATTGAGGTATTCATGGATGACTTCACTGTGCACGGTGAGACGTTTGATGCATGTTTGGATAATCTTGATAAGGTCTTAGCGCGCTGCATTACCAATAACTTAGTTCTCAATTATGAAAAATGTCACTTTATGGTGTCACATGGAGTAGTCTTAGGACATATCGTCTCGCAGGAAGGAATTAAGGTCGATAAAGCGAAAATTGATCTTATCTCAAATCTGCCTTATTCCACTAATGTGCGCGACGTTAAGTCATTTCTTGGGCATGCAGGGTTCTATAGGCGCTTTATTAAAGATGTTTCTAAAATATGTATACCATTGTCTAACCTCCTTCAAAAGGATGTGTGCTTTGAGTTCACTGATGAGTGCAGGAATGCTTTTGACAAGTTAAAGGATGCGCTGACCAGTGCGCTAGTAATGCGCGCACTAGACTGGAACCTACCATTTGAGCTGATGTGCGATGCGAGTGACTACGCTGTAGGCGCAGTACTTGGGCAGCGTGTGGATAAGAGGCCGCATGCTATCTATTATGCGTCGCGCACACTGGACACTGCGCAGAGGAACTACACAACGACCGAGAAGGAACTTCTGGCAATCGTATTTGCGCTAGAGAAGTTCCGCGCATATGTTCTGGGCGCTAAAGTCACTGTCTACACTGACCACGCTGCTATCCGCTACCTGATGTCCAAGAAAGAGACTAAGCCGGGCCTGATGCGCTGGTTGCTGCTGCTCCAAGAGTTCGATCTAGAAATCAAGGATAAGAAGGGAACGGAAAACATTGTTGCTGATCACTGATAGCGCGTCGTTGTGCGCGTCAAATTTATTCCTTCCTTCTCCACTTAGTACAACGGCTAAGTCAGGGTCGAATCCACAAGGAGCAAGTAGATTAGCTTTAAGTAGTTACCTGCACTTACGAAAACTGGGGGGTGTGAGTGATTGGGTTGCGCAAGTGCGCGAGTAAACAATAGTAAACGCAGGGATTGCACTAGACGTGCGCATGCAGTAGAGATTAAGTACTATGACTATGAAAAGTATCGGCGCAAACAATTCTCTATGAGTGTATTCCTTATCATCGACTCTAAACGTCTATAATTTGGTTTACTGATGTTAGTGTCCGATCAAGGCTTCCTAACATGTGCGCATGTTCCGATCAAAGTTCATGAGCTATTAATTCTTAAGACTAGTCTAAGCAGTTACGAATCCTGTCACAGTAGCAACTGATTATCCTAGCGCGTTACTCCTAGTTGTCAGCATCAAGCTATTCAACTAGTTTAACATATAACAAACAAGTAGCAAGAGTAAGATTGCGGTTCAAGGCTTCCCCTACTCATGCAACTAGCTGTCAACCTTGTGCACAGAATTAATAAAAGGAAGCAAACTAAGCATTAAGCTCAAGTCTCAAAGGAAATACTCATAGAATCATGCCCAACCGATACTAAGCGTTTAGCTAGACATGCTAGTAGTAAACATCATAGAAACAGTAAATAATATCTAAAGTATCCAAGAAAACAGCAACAAGCAGGTGCGTGCAGTTGCAGAGTCTCGGCTGGCGCAGTCGGCTAGCGCAGGTCCTCGCAGTAGGCTCGTGTGTTTTTCTGTTCTGCCGCTCTCTCGTGTGCTGTGGTCCTCTCTTGGTGCTAGTGATGCTCTCTCTGATGATAAACAAACCCTAGCCTTCCTCTCTTTATATACTGCTCATGAGGCCCAACCTTGGCAACTTCCAAATCTGGTGGTGTCAAGATTTGGAAACACCACTATTCTGCGCATGGCGCACGGCATCTTGGTTAGCGCAATCGGTCTGCGCACCGTGGTCGACTCTGCCACTATCTGTTTGCGCTGCTAGCTCCGCAGGCTGTGTAATGCGCGTCTTAAACGCTGCCTGTTAGCACGTATCCGACTTAGGCCCTCGTTTCGCCCTGAAATACAAAAACACTGGAAACCAGTAATCTTGTACAAAAAATAAAGCAAACAAGCATAGGGTTAGGATCTAAATAGTGTGTATAAATAGGCTCTATCAATCACCTAAGCAGGATAGTGAAGGAAGAGGAGCCAGGGCAGATCACGGAGACATTCCCTGACGAACACCTGATGGCGCTGAACGGTAAGGTACCATGGTATGCGCATATTGCAAATTACCTGGTCACAGGTGCGCTTCCTCCTCATTTCACTAAAACTCAATGCATGAGGTTAAAACATGAGTCTAAATATTACGTTTGGGATGATCCATACATGCTTAGAATAGGCCCTGATCAGATCTTGAGGCGATGTGTGCCTGATCATGAGATGCGCACGCGTGCGGAGGACACTTTGGTCCAAAGCGCACGAGCAGGAAAATCCTAGATTGCGGTTTTTATTGGCCGCACTTATTTCGTGACTCATATAACCACTGCAGGGCTTGTGACAGGTGTCAGCGCACGGGAAATATCTCAGCGCGCAACGAGATGCCACAAACACCTATACTGGTAGACGAAGTATTCGATTTGTGGGGAACTGATTTCATGGGACCGTTTCCGCCATCTTGTGGATATGAGTACATACTAGTTACGGTGGACTATGTCTCGAAGTGGGTCGAACCTAAGGCCACGCGCAAGGATGATGGTAAAACGGTCGTTGACTTCTTAATTAGAACTAACATTTTCTGCAGGTACGGAGTACCTAAGGCAATAATCAGCGACCAGGGGACGCACTTCTGCAATTGAATAGTGGTGCAAGTACTAAAGCATTATGGGGTGCGCCACAAGACGTCCACTGCCTACCATCCTCAAACAAATGGCCAGGCCGAGGTTTCCAACAGAGAGATCAAGCGCATTGTGTACTAAACCGTGAGACCTTCGCGTAAAGACTGGAGCCAGCGACTGGACGATGCACTCTAGGCATACAGGACTGCGCACAAGACACCGATTGGGACTTCACCATTTCGGTTGGTGTACGGAAAGGCGTGCCACCTACCGATTGAGTTGGAGCACAAGGCATACTGGGCAATGCGCACTTGCAATCTGAACCTTAATGAGGCTGGTAAAGAGCGCGCATTTGAGTTAAGCGAGCTAGAGGAGCGGCGCTTGGATGCATATGAGGGGTTGCGCGACTACAAAGCGCGCACGAAAGCATTTCACGATAAGAACATCCTCAGACGCACCTTCGAGCCAGGAGACCGAGTGCTGTTGTTCTCCTCGCGCCTAAAACTAATGCCTGGGAAGCTGCGCAGCAGGTGGACGGGACCTTACACGGTCACAAAGGTTTTCCTGTATGGAACTATCGAGTTAGATAACGAGCGCAAGCATCGCTTTCAGGTTAATGGGCAAAGAGTCAAGAAATACTTGGGAAAACCATGGGATGAGGCCACGCGCGAAGTTGATTTGGTGAAACCCGAAATAGAAGATGCGTAAGCTGCTGTGCCAGAAATACAACCTGCTGCACCGGAGGGAGAACTGGGAGCTACTGATTATATATCTTCTCCCTCACTGATTAACCTCGTTACTTATGATGTGCTACACAATTTTGGCCACACTGACCACCTATCTGTTCCTTTGCGCAGGACTAAGGAGGACATAGCACACAATGACACACCAGAGCGCGCAGGAGCAAGAATGGGGGTGGTCCGGAGCACGAACTTGAGCAAGTAACGAGGTACTGTCGAGCCAACGACGTTAAACAAAGGCACTTGTCGGGAGGTAACCCGACACGTTTCCATGTTTTATTTTTTTACACTTTTTTAGGATTTGCATTTTAGCTAGTTCAGCACTTGCATTTTTTTTCTTGAGTCACGTAGCAATGCGTGAGTCAGTGCGCAGTTCAGTGCGCAGGACAGATGCGCGGGTCAGGGGGGTATATAAGGGCAGATAGTTAGAAAAATCCAGACATTCTGCAATTTCGACCGTTAACCACTCGGCACTGCTGCCCGTCGATTTTTGCCGTCTGACCACCGTTTCCAGTGTTCTCTAGAGAGATTTGAGGAGCACAACACCACCAACACACTAGGTAGACATTTTAGTGAGGGTTTGGTGAAGGTACCCGACTAAAGACGTAACCCTAGGATCACAACCGCACCTAGTTAGCTAGTTCCGTTTGGTGATTTCTTTGCTGGGGTTTGTTGACGCGAGTGAGGCGCCCTTCTGGTAGGAATTTGAGGGTTTGATTTGAAGTTCTGATTTTGGGTAGACATGTATGATGCCTTCTGGAGGTTGGACATGTATGGCACACCGTGCATCAGCAGGGACTTCCTACGCGAGATGGGCTTTGAGGAATTGGTCACAGAAAAGCTCGCGCAGGCTGGCTGGGAAGCGCTAATGGACTTAGAAAGCGCGGCCGACAAGGGGACATCTATGAGTTCCTAGCGTCCCTGCAGATCCAAGAGTTAGAGATCCGATACCGACACCGAGGAGTGTGGTACGTTGCATCGGCCAAGAGATTGAAGCGCATCCTGCGCTGTGACAAGGTGCGCGAGCACGAGGTGGATACGCACACCAATCAGGAGGCGTGGCGCGAGATGGCGCCGGGCAAACCGTTCGCCGCTGGGCGCAGCCGAGGGCGTGAGCTGCGCGACCCTTGGATGTATTACCTGTGGCGCATGGTCGCGTACATAGTTATTGGACGCTATAACGGTGCGCCGAAGGTCAGTCTGCTAGATATGGATGTGCTGAAGGGGTTGTATTATGGGAAGAAGGTGAGGTTCGTGTCGGACATGGTAGTGCACTGGGAGCGGCTCAGCACCAAGGGCCCGCTCACTTGTGGAGGTGTGATTACGCATTTGCTGCGTGGGCTGCACAGAGAGCCAGAGGTGCCTGAGCACACAATTATTCCAGCCGTTCCTCTTGACCATGCTCAGATGCTGCAGTACCGAGCAGTTACTGCTAAGGGAGACGTGTCCCTGGAATGGTGTTACCGGCTGCAGGCTGCTAGGGCACCGAGGCGCGCGGCAATCAGAGGAGCGCCCGCAGAGAGTAGTGCGCGGCAAGAGGAAGCTGCTGCTGAGGAGGAAATGGAGAATGTGGAGGCACCAATCCTGCCGCCGGCTCGGCGCATGAGGACGCGCGCTCAGACTGGAGCATGCGCGCGGGCGAGTGGACCGCTAGGGGAAGTTGTCACCATTGACATCAGAGATTCTCCCCCGCGCGCGCCAGCAAAGCGGCGCAGACAGGATTCTGAGGAGGCGCCAGCAGAGCAGCGCATGTTGTTCAACGTCATGCGCGTGCTGGAGTACTTGGCGCCTGAGGGGGCAGATTTAAGCATCAATCCACCAGGAGGGTGGCAATTTGGAGACCCCATTCCCCCTCTCCTCAGTCTGCGCAGGCCACCTCCAGGGTCACCTTCAGAGCAGCGCCAGCCAGCCAGTTCTCCCGCGCAGTCACTAGCCCAATCCTCAGTGCGCACCCCAGTCATGGACCCACAGCCAATGCCATCAGAGCCCCCTCAGCAACCCTCTGCCCAGATAATCCGATCGCCCTCTGAGGTCTCCCCCGTCAAAGAATTCAGTTCAGATTCAATATGGGAGACCGACTCGGACGAGGAGCCCGCAGCCCAGCCCGCAGCAGTATCAGTTGCGCCGCCATCCTCCAACTCAGAGTATGAGACAGAGACAGAGTCAATGGACGAGGAGGCACAAGGGTCTGCGCAGGACTCCAGCTCAGAAGACCTTTAGGGTGCAGTAAGGGGCTAGGCACATATCACCTCGGGTTGTCATTGTTGCTATCATTGGCTATTCTGTTCTTATTTTATGAACCCCTGACCATGTTTCAATTACTGCATTGACTTTGTTTTTTTCATTTTCATGATGCATTTCATTTGTTGTCCTAGTAGTTGCATGTGTGCGCTCTCAGTTGCGCTTGAGCTTGAGTCGTGGGGATACGTCTCTGTTTAAGTGTGGGGGGGGGGGCTACATTACATTTACATTCATATTTATCATTGTAGTTTAGCTTATGATAATGTAGTATGGCAGTGTTTGACAAAACTAGCACAAGTGAACAAGGAGTTGCTGCAGCAGAAGTGAACTAGCAGCAGCTGCAGTAGGGGATGCTACAGCAGGAGCTTGTTCAACTGGCTGCATCATCTGTCTGAGAGGCTGCAGCAACCTGGGCGTGTCTTGAAGGGCTGGAAACTCTACGGAGAGCATCTGAAGAATTTCTAATATGCTGTGGAGTATATTCCAGTGAGGTTTACTAGTCAGAGAAGGAGCTTTGCATTGAAGATAAATATCAAATCTAATCTCCTAGATTTTAGGAGATAATTGTTCCTTTTGGGACATTGCCTAAACCTGGACATTGCTTAAAGCTGGTGCTGTTATTTAAGCGAGAGGTGTTCAGAGCTGAGAGGTTGATCGAAGATGAGGGATACACGAGTGCATACACAGAATTCAGAGAGAGCAATTCTTGGTGTGCGACGGACGAAATCTTCGATCATCACCCGAGAGCAGAGCGTGAGCGCAGAGCTGTGGTGACAGAAGCAGAAGGGGATCAGGACTTGCAGAGTCTGATTCGAGCTTGATCTGGAAGCGAATTCAGAATAGTTGTGCTTGTTGGTTGATCAAGGATAGCCGCAGAAGAACTGACGGGTGGTTGGCTCGGTCAAGTGTCGTGCGGCAGTTCTAGGTAGTGGCAGGTGGTCACTGAGTGAGGGAGAGTATTCCAGAGTGTGCAGCGCTCGTGGAATCATTCGAACGGCTCGGCAGAAGGCCTTGGAGCGACGCAGACAAATTGTGCTTCAGCTGTGTGATACAGCAGTTGCTACAGCAACCCTGCTGGCTGAGTGTAGTTTAGAATAGGCTGAGTCTTGAGAAGTCTGTAGCTATTCTAGATTGACATTTGTAGAGGGTGTGCAGTCACAAGTCAGAGCTTGTTTTGATTGTGTTGAGTGATCCACACAAGGTTGAGTAGCATAGGTTGCGTGAGTTGTAACCGAGTGTACTTGGAGACCTTTGGTTTGAGTGGATTGAGGACTGGAGAAGAGTCCTCCCCAGACGTAGGCAGTTGGCCGAACTGGGTGAACAAACTTTGTCTTGTTCATTGTTTGCTGAGACAATTTCCGAGTGAACAAGAGTGTGCTGCAGCAACTGCTTGTTCACAAATCTGTCGAACTGAGACACTGCGAATTTCAATTGGTATCAGAGCGGGAGCTCGACACACAGAGTAAAAGATCCTACAGTGTCTCTGAAAAACCAAGACAATGAAGGAAGGACAGAGCACAAGCAGACCTCCATTGTTGGAAGAGAGCAACTATGGATATTGGAAAGCTAGAATGAAAGCCTTTCTTAAGGCTATTGATGAGAAGACATGGAGAGCTGTCTTGGTCCAGTGGTCACCCCCAATCACCATGGATGAGCAAGGAGTCACAAGGATAAAGCCTGAAGAACAATGGACTGCTGAAGAAGGAGCTGCAGCAACTGGTAATTCAAAGGCTCTGAATGCAATTTTTTCTGCAGTGGATGCTAACAACTTCAGGTTGATTTCAAACTGCGACATGGCCAAACAAGCGTGGGAAATTCTGCAAACTGCACATGAAGGAACTGATAGAGTGAAGCTGTCAAGACTCCAGATCATTGCCACACAGTTTGAGAATCTGAGAATGCTGGAAGAGGAGACTGTCACTGAGTTTAATGCTAAACTCTGTGATCTTGCAAATGAAGCCCATGCCCTTGGTGAACCTATCCCCGAAGAGAAGCTGATCAGAAAGGTTCTCAGATCGCTGCCCACAAAATTTGACATGAAAGTGACGGCCATTAAAGAAGCTCAAAATGTCAGATTCATGAGGTTGGAAGAATTGATGGGGTCTCTCAAACAATTTGAGATGAAACTGGTTAAAGAAGACACCATTTCTAAGGACAAGAAGGTTGGTCTAAAAGCTGAAACAGAAGACAAGAAGGCAAGTCCAGATGATCAACTGAGTATGCTTGTCAAGAACCTTGGAAAGCTCCTGAAGAACGTGGACTCAAGAACTGGGCAAAGCTCAACCTCACAAAAATTCAGAAGAGGTGGAGAAAATAAAAGGAAAGGGAAAAAACCTGCTCAGAATGAAGATGAGAGGAAAGAAATGAAGAAGGGAGTCCAATGCTGGAACTGTGCAGGCTACGGGCATCGACAAATCAACTGTACTAGCAAACCAATGAAAAAGAAGGCTCTCTCTGCCAGTGGAAGTCAAGATGAGAAAGAGCTGAGTGAAGATGAATGCAACCTGGCCAGATACATGTCTGTCAGAAGAGGCAGAAAAACACAAGGAAGATTGAACCAGAACTTGCTACAGCAACCTCTGTATCACTGTAACAAGAGAGCTTCAAAGTATAAAAAATGTTACAGCTGTGGTCGCAAAGGTCACATACAAAGAAACTGTTTCTCAGCTCATGCTAGAGTAGCTTCAGCCAGGAAATCTGTCAGACAGAATCATACGCAGACTCAGCTCCTTGCTCTAGTCAGCACAGCTGGTACCTTGGACAAGATAAGCTGGTATTTTGACAGTGGTTGTTCAGGACATATGACAGGAGAAAGATCCTTCTTGAAAAACATTACACCCTGTTTGGAACAACGTGTGAAGTTTGGGAACGGCCTAAAAGGAAGAGTTCTGGGAAGAGGAACTTTGGCAGTTGAAGGAATGCCAAGCCTGAGCAATGTTCTTCTAGTGGAAGGACTAAAGGCAAATCTCATAAGCATTAGTCAGCTGTGTGATGGGACTAAACAGGTTAAATTTACGAAAGACTCATGCAAAGTCCTCGACAAATCTGGAAAATGTATAATGGAAGGAGCCAGATCAAAAAACAACTGTTATCTTCTCAATGTGAGTTCAAACTCACCGATTCAGAAATGTATGCTGACAAAGGCCGAGGAAATGACTCTATGGCACAGAAGGATGGGGCATGTTAACCTGAGAACTCTGAAGAGAGTTGCTACAGAAGGTCTAGTCAGAGGAATACCGTTGCTAAAAGGGGAGACAGATTCTATCTGTGGTGACTGTCAGATTGGGAAACAAAAGAAGGCTTCGCATCCAAGAGTTAAAGATATAGGTACCACCAGGCCTCTACAGTTGATACACATGGATCTGATGGGACCAATGGAAGTCGAGAGTCTGGGCAGGAAAAAGTATGCATTTGTCTGTGTTGATTACTACTCCAGATTCACCTGGATAGACTTTATCAGAGAAAAATCAGACACTGTGAGAGTCATTGTGTCTCTGGTGTCTCGCTTGGAGCAAGAGAAAAATCTCAGAATCAGCAGCATTCGCAGTGATCATGGCAGGGAATTTGAAAACAAAGATATGGATGATTTCTGTCGACAAAGGGGTATCTCACATCAGTACTCCTCTCTCATTACTCCTCAGCAAAATGGTGTAGTGGAACGAAAGAATCGAACAATCCAAGAAATGGCTAGAGTCATGATTCATGCTAAGAGGGTTCCCCTGAAATTCTGGGCAGAGGCCATGAATACAGCATGTTACATCATCAATAGAGTCACCTTACGGAGAGGAACCAACCAGACCTGCTATGAGCTCTGGAATCAGAAGAAGCCCACAGTTAAATACTTTCATGTCTTTGGAAGTGACTGTTTTATTCTAAGAGATCGGGAGTATAGGCAGAAACTAGACCCAAAAAGTGATCCTGGTCTGTTTCTGGGCTACTCAACAAACAACAGAGCTTATCAAGTCTACAACCAGTGGACACATACAGTAATGGAATCCATAAATGTAGTTGTCAACGATGCTGAAGAAATCCCTCCCCCTGATACTGTCACTGATGATGAAGATTCTGATCTTGAGGAGGTGTCTGTTAGACAGAACAGAAGTGAACAAGCTGTTGCTCCAGAAGATGCTACAGCAAGTGCTGAAGCAGAAAATCCAGATGTGCAATTGGAAAACTTGTCCGAAGATGTGAACTCTCAGATTTCTAATCCTCCGTCAAGGCAGGCCCCGAAGAAGATCCAGAAGAATCATCCCTTGACAAATGTTATTGGAGACCCGTCAGAAAGAAGAAGAACCAGAAGTCATGCCTATCTTAATACATGTTTTATGTCCAGCATTGAACCCAAGAATTTCAAGGAAGCCATGAGTGATGAATTCTGGATATTGGCGATGCAGGAAGAATTGGCAGAGTTTGAAAGACATGATGTTTGGGATCTGGTAGACAGACCAAATGGAGTAAATATTATAGGCACAAAGTGGGTGTTCAAAAACAAAACTGATGAAAAAGGCAACATTACAAGAAATAAAGCCAGACTGGTTCCCCAGGGATATTCTCAGATTGAGGGTCTAGACTTTGAAAAACATTTGCTCCAGTGGCTCGCCTAGAGGCCATCAGACTTCTTTTAGCAATGTCTTGTTTCATGGGGTTCAAACTATATCAAATGGATGTTAAAAGTGCGTTCCTGAATGGAGACCTCTCTGAAGAAGTCTATGTTTCTCAGCCAAAAGGTTTTGAAGATCCTCATCACCCAGAACATCTATATAAATTGAAGAACGCCTTATACGGACTGAAACAGGCTCCTCGGGCATGGTATGAGAGGCTGACAGTGTTCTTAGAAAAACATGGCTACAAACGAGGGGGAGCTGACAAAACTCTATTTGTCAAACGAACTCAGTCAGACGTGATCATTGCTCAAATATATGTGGATGATATAGTCTTTGGATCAAAGTCGCAGCACCTGGTGAAGCAGTTTGTGAATCACATGCAGCAAGAATTTCAAATGAGCATGGTAGGAGAACTGTCATACTTCCTTGGTCTGGAGATAACTCAGAAAGAAGCTGGCATCTTCATTGCTCAAAGCAAATACAGCAAGAACCTTGTGCAGAAATTCCAGCTAGATAAGGCCAGTCACAAACGAACGCCTGCTGCCACTCATGTTAAAGCCATTAAAGATGAGCACGGCATGGACGTGAGTCAGACTATCTACAGAAGTATGATTGGGAGCTTGCTATACCTGACTGCCAGCCGCCCTGACATTTCATTTGCAGTAGGAGTCTGTGCCAGATTTCAAGCTTGTCCCAAAGATAGCCACCTGCAGTTGGTCAAGCGCATCATTCGGTATGTTGGAGGAACTGTGGACTATGGCTTATGGTATACTAAGGACACAAATGCTAATCTGGTCGGATACAGTGATGCCGACTGGGCAGGATGCTCAGAGGACAGGAAGAGCACTTCTGGAGGGTGCTTCTTCCTAGGAAATAACCTGGTCTGTTGGTTCAGCAGGAAACAGAACAACATTTCTCTATCTACTGCCGAGGCCGAATACATTGCTGCTGGGAGCTGCTGTGCACAAATGTTGTGGATGAAGCAAATGCTGAGTGAGTATGGGATTCCTCAAGATGAAATGACCCTCTACTGTGACAATATGAGTGCCATCAGCATATCTAAGAATCCGGTTCAGCACAACGGAACCAAGCACATTGACATTCGTCATCACTTCATCTGTGATCTAGTAGAAAAGAATATCATTGCACTACAGCATGTGGTGTCTGCCAAACAACTTGCTGATATCTTCACAAAAGCTCTGGATGCAGCGCGGTTCGAAGATCTGAGAGCCTCTATGGGGCTATGTGTTTCACCGCCATAGGACGGCTTGAAGACCGCCCTCTTGTCATTTGTTCCAAAAAGGGGGAGGAGATGATGCGGAGAAAAAGGAGAGGTTAAGAGATTTTATTCTGGAAACAAATTCTCTAAGGTTTTGTCAAAATGCCAAGGGGGAGATTGATAATGTAGTATGGCAGTGTTTGACAAAACTAGCACAAGTGAACAAGGAGTTGCTGCAGCAGAAGTGAACTAGTAGCAGCTGCAGCAGGGGATGCTACAGCAGGAGCTTGTTCAACTGGCTGCATCATCTGTCTGAGAGGCTGCAGCAACCTGGGCGTGTCTTGAAGGGCTGGAAACTCTACGGAGAGCATCTGAAGAATTTCTAATATGCTGTGGAGTATATTCCAGTGAGGTTTACTAGTCAGAGAAGGAGCTTTGCATTGAAGATAAATATCAAATCTAATCTCCTAGATTTTAGGAGATAATTGTTCCTTTTGGGACATTGCCTAAACCTGGACATTGCTTAAAGCTGGTGCTGCTATTTAAGCGAGAGGTGTTCAGAGCTGAGAGGTTGATCGAAGCTGAGGGATACACGAGTGCATACACAGAATTCAGAGAGAGCAATTCTTGGTGTGCGACGGACGAAATCTTTGATCATCACCCGAGAGCAGAGCGTGAGCGTAGAGCTGTGGTGACAGAAGCAGAAGGTGGTCAGGACTTGCAGAGTCTGATCCAAGCTTGATCTGGAAGCCAATTCAGAGCAGTTGTGCTTGTTAGTTGATCAAGGACAGCCGTAGAAGAACTGACGGGTGGTTGGCTCGGTCAAGTGTCGTGCGGCAGTTCTCGCTAGTGGCAGGTGGTCACTGAGTGAGGGGGAGTATTCCAGAGTGTGCAGCGCTCGTGGAATCGTTCGAACGGCTCGGCAGAAGGCCTTGGAGCGACGCGGACAAATTGTGCTTCAGCTGTGTGATACAGCAGTTGCTACAGCAACCCTGCTGGCTGAGTGTAGTTTAGAATAGGCTGAGTCTTGAGAAGTCTGTAGCTATTCTAGATTGACATTTGTAGAGGGTGTGGAGTCACAAGTCAGAGCTTGTTCTGATTGTGTTGAGTGATCCACACAAGGTTGAGTAGCATAGGTTGCGTGAGTTGTAACCGAGTGTACTTGGAGACCTTTGGTTTGAGTGGATTGAGGACTGGAGAAGAGTCCTCCCCAGACGTAGGCAGTTGGCCGAACTGGGTGAACAAACTTTGTCTTGTTCATTGTTTGCTGAGACAATTTCCGAGTGAACAAGAGTGTGCTGCAGCAACTGCTTGTTCACAAATCTGTCGAACTGAGACACTGCGAATTTCAGCTTAGTTAGTGCAGTATAGGAAATAGTAGCGGTTGTGCGCTTGTGTGTGGATTGCGCACACCTTTCGACTTGTTTTGCCTTATTCAGCCTACATGCACTGCCTTTAACCAATTTAGTATATTTTTTTCGTTTTTGTTGTCTTTTTAGTCGGGATATTCAGGGGATGTGGAGTTGAAAGAAAAAGCTCTAGAGAGGCGGTTAGTCGTTTTTGCTTCGAGAGTAAGGTACATGGCTAAAAGCGCTAGTGGAGGCCGGTGCTTTGCAACCTTCGGAAAAATAGAGCGCGCTCAGCCACGCAGATGCCAAAGGCAAATACCCATAGCGTGGTGAGGTGGGAAAACTGACCACCTTTCCTCTGGAAGTCGAGTGGAGGAAAGTGGGCGCGGGTGTAAACGCGTGCGCTGACCTGCGCAAGTAGACCAAGGAGGGAGAGCGGGGCGTTGTTCCATAGCTGCTATCCGAAGGCCGAGACTGGAACCGTTCTGGGAAAATCAGAAGAATGGACGAAGCCGTATAAAAGAAAGAAATCAGTTGAAGATATACGCAAGAAAAAGAAGAATCAACGTGCGCACACAACTCCATACTAGCGCATGCGCAAGTCCAAAGAAAAAAAATCGTCAAGGACGGAAGGCTTGAGTTCCCAAGAAGCGCGCGAATGAATCACGCACCTGAAGATACCTGCGCAATTATCCATGTACCAGAAATCGGAGTAGAGACCGACAACCAGGAGCCTACGAAGAGCTATCTCCGAATCATCCGAATTAAATTGCATCCTGGCTGAGAGGTAACAAATTTCGAAATTATTATATTAGAATTGTTAAGGGGTTGTGCGCGTAGGTGATAAAGTAGCATGAACATGCGCGCGCGTTAGGAAGCCTTGATCGGACACTAACTTAAGTGGGAATGCACTATAGATGTTTAGAGTCGATGATAAGGGATACATTCATAAAGCATTGTCTATACCGATACTCTTCATAGTCATAGTACTTAAAATCTACTGCCTGCGCACGTATCGTGCAATTCTGCTTTCACCACTGTTCATTCGCGCACCTGCGCAACCCAGTCACTCACAACCCCAATTTCGTAAGTTGTAGGTTGCTAGCTAAGACGAGTCTGCTTGCTCCTTGTGGGATAGACCCTAACTTAGCCGCTATACTAAGTGGAGAAGGAAGGATTAATTTGACGCGTACAACGACGCGCGATCAACAGTCAAAGGGATGCCTAAACTGAAGAATGTAATGCTGGTAGAAGGGCTAAAGGCAAATCTTATAAGCATTATTCAGCTATGTGATGGGACGCTGATCGCGCGTTGTTGTGCGCGTCAAATTAATTCCTTCCTCTTCCACTAGTACAGCGGTTAAGTAAGGGTCGATCTCCACAGGGAGCAAGTAGTTCAGTTCTAGCCAGCGACCTACACTTACGAAGATTGGGGGGTGAGTGAGTGGGTTGCGCAGTGCGCGAGTAAACAGTGGTATCGTAACGCAGGAACTTGCACTAGACGTGCGCAGGCAGTAGAGATTAAGTACTATGACTATGAGAAGTATCGGCGCAGACAATCCTCTATGAGTGTATTCCTTATCATTGACTCTAAATGTCTATAGCTCAAGTTGCTAATGTTAGTGTCCGATCAAGGCTTCCTAACATGTGCGCATGTTCCGATCAAAGTTCATGTGCTATTAATTCTTACACTAGACTAAACAACTACGAATCCGATCAAGGTAGTAATTGCCTAACCTAGCGCGTTACTCCTAGCTGGCACCGTCAGGCTATTCAACTAGTTTAACAGACAACAACAAGCGACAAGAGTAAGATTGCGGTTCAAGGCTTCCCCTACTCATGTAACAAGCTGCCAGTAATGTGTACAGAATTAATATCAGCAAGCAAGCTATGCATTAAGCGCAAGTCTCAAAAGGAAATACTCATAGATTCATGTCCAACCGATACTAAGCGTTTAGCTAGACATGCTAGTGATAAACATCATAGAAATAAAAGATAATAACTAAAGTGTCCAAGAAAACAATAGCAAACAGTGCGTGTGATCGCGCGTCGTTGTGCGCGTCAAATTAATTCCTTCCTCTTCCACTAGTACAGCGGTTAAGTAAGGGTCGATCTCCACAGGGAGCAAGTAGTTCAGTTCTAGCCAATGACCTACACTTACGAAGATTGGGGGGTGCGTGAGTGGGTTGCGCAGTGCGCGAGTAAACAGTGGTATCGTAACGCAGGAACTTGCACTAGACGTGCGCAGGCAGTAGAGATTAGGTACTATGACTTATGAGAAGTATCGGCGCAGACAATCCTCTATGAGTGTATTCCTTATCATTGACTCTAAATGTCTATAGCTCGAGTTGCTAATGTTAGTGTCCGATCAAGGCTTCCTAACATGTGCGCATGTTCCGATCAAAGTTCATGTGCTATTAATTCTTACACTAGACTTCAACAACTACGAATCCGATCAAGGTAGTAATTGCCTATCCTAGCGCGTTACTCCTAGTTGGCACCGTCAGGCTATTCAACTAGTTTAACAGACAACAACAAGCGACAAGAGTAAGATTGCGGTTCAAGGCTTCCCCTACTCATGTAACAAGCTGCCAGTAATGTGTACAGAATTAATATCAGCAAGCAAGCTATGCATTAAGCGCAAGTCTCAAAAGGAAATACTCATAGATTCATGTCCAACCGATACTAAGCGTTTAGCTAGACATGGTAGTGATAAACATCATAGAATAGTAAAATAAGGTCTAATGTATTTGAGAAACAAGTAGCAAACAGTGCGTGCAATATGTCTCTCGGCTGGCGCAGTCGGCTGGCGCAACTCCTCTCAACAAGTCCGTGTGTTTTCCAGATTGCCGCTCTCTCGCTCTCTCGTGGCCCTCTGATGTGGGGTGTTGCCTCTCTATGTGTCTCTTGATTGATGTCTCAAACCCTAGACTTCCTCCCCTTTATATACTGCTCGAGAGGTCCATCCTTGGCAACTTCCAAATCTGGTCATGTCAGGATTAGGAAATACTGGACTCTGCACCTGGCGCACGGCATACTGCTTAGCGCATTATTCGGCGCAACTCTGCTGTCTCTCGCCATTTCTTCTGTTTGCGCCGCTAGCTCCGCAGGCTGTGTGCTGCGGGTCCTAAATGCTGCCTGTTAGCGCGTATCCGACTTAGGCCCTTGTTCTGCCCTGAAATACAAAAACACTGGAAACCAGTAATCTTGTACATAAAATAATGCAAACAAGCACGGGGATATGATCCAAACAATGCGTATAAATAGGCTCTATCATAGAGCCTATTTATACGCGCTATTTAGATCCTAACACGATGCTTGTTTGCATCATTTTGTGTACAAGATTACTGGTTTCCGGTATTTTTGTATTCCAGGAAAAAACAAGGGCCTAAGTCGGATACGCGTTAACAGGCAGCGTTTAAGGAGCGCAACACACAGCCTGCGGAGCTAGTAGCGCAAACAGGATAAGAAGTGGCAGAGTCGACTACGATGCGCAGACCGATTGCGCTAACCAATATGTGCAGTGCGCCATGCGCAGGTTATTGGTAGCTGTGGCGCCACAGGTAGAACATCCATGGGTCACGCAGCTCGCGTCCTCTGCTGCGCCCCACGGCAAAGACTGGCTCGGTCGCCATCTCGCGCCAAGCCTCCTGATTGGTGTGCGTGTCCAAGTCCTCCTCGCGCACCTTCGCGCACCTCAGTGTGCGCTTCAGCCTCTTAGTTGAGGCAATGTACCAGACGCCCCTATGTCTGTACCTGATCTCCCGGTTGTCCGCCTCTAGCGACGCTAAAAATTCGCACGTATCCTCCTTGTCTGATGCGCTGTTGAGTTCCAACAGCGCCTCCCAGCCTGCTAACGCCAGCCTCTCCACAACGAGGTCCTCCAGACCGACCTCGCGCAGGAAGTCCCTGCTAATGTACGGTGTCGTACATGTCCTGCCTCAGAAATGCTGCGTTCCTGCTGGTGAAAACAGCTGGGGTCTCTTGGTCCGCGGCAGGCTGCATTGTGGCTGGGGTGCTCGGGTCAACGCTGGTCAACACTCCACAAACACGTCCAAAAATCCGAACTCCTCCGAATGCACTGAAACTTTTACCAAAGGAGCGCCTACTGCCCGCTTACAAAACCCTCTAAACACCACTCCAATCGGCGCACTCTATCCTGGTGCGATTTCGAAACCCTAGAGCACTCCTCCGTACAAAACCCTACTGGAATCGTGCTCAGATCTGGGGGAAAGGTTACCTGGGGGTAGTGCGACCGTGTGGTACCCGAATCTCTCTAAACTGATGCTGGACTGAGCGCCGGGCAGCTGGTGGAGGCGCGAAGACGGGAGCTGCTGGCAACGGTCGAATGAGAAAAAGTGCTGAAAATTTCTAAGTCCTGCCCTTATATACCCCTCTGGCTGGCGCAGCTGTCCTGCGCACTGTAGTGCGCACGGACCTGCGTACTGCTGCTCGACTAAAAACTACAAGTCCTAAACTAACTAAAAGACACTAGAAAAAACTAAAAGAAAAACATGTAAAAACGAGTAGGGTTACCTCCCGACAAGTGCCTTTGTTTAACGTCGTTGGCTCGACTATACCTCGTTACGTGCCAGAATGCGTGCCAGTGACCTCCCCCACTCTTGCTCCTGAGTGACCCTGCGGTTGTGCATGTGTTGTGTTCTTCTTGGTCCTGCGCAAAGGGTGAGAAGGATAGTCAGCATGGATAATATGTGAGAAGTCTGCAGTAACGAGGGTAGATGAAGAGGAAGAAGAAATGTGAGCAATAGTCTCCAGTTCTCCCTCTGGTGCATCTGGTGGTGCCTCTCGCGCGGCAGTTGGCGCATTTGTTATTACTGGTTCTGCCAACTCAATGTCGCGCGTTGTACCATCCCAAGGTTCTCCGAGATACCGTTTGACTCTCTGCCCATTCACCTGAAAACGATGCCGGTGCTCGTTTTCTAATTCGATTGTTCCGTAGGGGAAAACCTTGGTGACTGTGTACGGTCCCGTCCATTTGCTGCGCAGCTTTCCAGGCATAAGCTTCAGGCGTGATGAGAATAATAATACCTGGTCCCCTGGCGTGAAAGTGCGTCTGAGGATATGCTTGTCATGAAACGCCTTTGTCCGCTCCTTGTAATCGCGCAGTCCCTCATAGGCATCCAGGCGCAGCTCTTCTAATTCGCTGAGCTCAAACGCGCGCTCCTTGCCGGCCTCATCCAGGTTCAGGTTGCAAATGCGTAAGGCCCAATATGCTTTGTGCTCTAGCTCTACTGGCAGGTGGCATGCTTTTCCGTAGACCAACCGAAACGGTGAAGCCCCGATTGGTGTCTTATGCGCAGTGCGGTATGCCCACAGCGCATCGTCCAGGCGCTGGCTCCAATCTTTGCGCGAAGGTCTGACAGTCTTTTCTAGGATGCGCTTGATCTCTCTGTTGGAAACCTCGGCCTGTCCATTTGTCTGAGGATGATAGGCAGTGGACGTCTTGTGGCGCACTCCATAATGCTTGAAAACTTGCGCCACAATCCTGTTGCAAAAGTGCGTTCCCTGGTCGCTGATGACTGCCTTAGGCACCCCGTACCTGCAAAAGATGTTAGTTTTCAGAAACTCAGCAACCGTCTTACCATCATCCTTCCGTGTGGCCTTAGCTTCGACCCATTTGGAGACATAGTCCACTGCCACTAATATGTACTAGTATCCGGCAGATGGAGGAAATGGCCCCATGAAGTCAATGCCCCATATATCAAATACTTCATCCACTAGAATCGGCACCTGCGGCATCTCGTTGCACGCTGATATGCCTCCTGTGCGCTGGCACCTGTCACAATTCCTGCAATAGTCATATGCGTCTCTAAACAGGTGCGGCCAATAAAATCCGCAGTCCAGGACCTTCCTGCTGGTGCGCTTGGGACCGAAGTGTCCTCCACAGGCGTGCGCATGACAAAACATCAAAACAGAGTTAAATTCATGGTCAGGCACGCAACGCCTCAATATCTGATCTGGTCCTATTCTAAGCATATAAGGATCATCCCAAATATAATGTTTGGACTCATGTTTCAATCTCATGCACTGCGTTTTATTAAGATGCGGAGGAAACGTACCTGTGACCTGGTAATTCGCAATGTGCGCATACCATGGTACCTTACCTGTCAGCGCCCTCAGATGCTCGTCAGGAAATGTCTCAGTGATCTGCCCTGGCTCCTCCTCCTTCACGATCCTGCTCAGGTGGTCCGCAACCGTGTTCTCTGTGCCCTTCTTATCCTTGATCTCCAGGTCGAATTCCTACAGTAGGAGCACCCAGCGCATCAGGCGTGGCTTAGTCTCCTTCTTGGACATCAGGTAACGAATGGCTGCGTGGATTGTGTATATGATGACCCTGGCGCCTAGAACGTATGCACGGAACTTCTCTAGCGCAAACACAATTGCCAGAAGCTCCTTCTCCGTGGTGGTGTAGTTCCTCTGCGTAGTGTCCAGTGTGCGTGATGCATAATAGATTGCGTGCGGTTTCTTGTCCACTCGCTGCCCCAGGACTGCACCTACTGCATAATCACTTGCGTCGCACATTAATTCAAATGGCAGGTTCCAGTCTGGCGCGCGCATCACTGGTCAGCGCATCCTTCAGCTTATCAAATGCGGTCCTGCACTCATCAGTAAAATCGAAGCACACATCTTTTTGCAAGAGGTTAGACAGGGGAATACAGATTTTGGAGAAGTCTTTGATAAAACGCCTGTAAAACCCAGCGTGTCCTAAGAATGACTTCACATCGCGCACGCTAGTGGCATAAGGTATATTAGAAATAAGGTCTATCTTAGCTTTGTCTACCTTGATCCCCTCCTCTGAGATGATGTGTCCTAGCACTAGACCATGCGTTACCATGAAATGGCATTTTTCATAATTAAGCACTAGGTTCTTAGAAATGCAGCGCGCCAAGACCTTATCTAGATGAGTTAAACACGTATCAAAGGTACCTCCATATACAGTAAAGTCATCCATGAACACTTCTATGCATATACCAATCATATCAGAGAAAATGCTCATGACAAGGCGTTGGAACGTACCTGGCGCGTTGCATAGCCCAAATGACATGCGCCGAAACGCAAATGTACCGAACGGGCAGGTGAACGTGGTCTTCTCCTGATCCTCCGCAGCTATGGGTATCTGGTTGTACCCTGAATATCCGTCCAAGAAACAAAAATAAGGCTTACCTGCTAATCGATCCAGCATCTGATCTATGAACGGTAGTGGGAAATGGTCCTTGCGCGTGACTGCGTTAAGCTTCCTGTAGTCGATGCACATGCGCCATCCAGTCTGTATGCGCTCGGGAACAAGCTCGCCCTGCGCATTTTCTTCCATTGTGATTCCTCCCTTCTTAGGCACAACGTACACTGGACTGACCCATTTGCTGTCCGAGATGGGGTAAATGACTCCTGCGTCAAGCAACTTTAAGATCTCCTTCTGCACTACCTCCATCATATTTGGGTTTAATCTGCGCTGAGCCTCCCTGGATGGTTTGGCACCATCTTCCAATAGTATTCTGTGCATGCACACGTCTGGGCTCACTCCACGCAGATCTGCCAGTGTCCATCCTATAGCGCGCTGGTTCCTGCGCAGCACCTGCTGTAAACGCACTTCCTGCTCCTCTTCTAATCCTTTCTTTATGATTACTGGCAGGGTGTCCTCATTTCCCAGGAAAATGTATTTGAGGTGTTCTGGGAGTTGCTTCAGCTCGACCTTGGGTGCCTGTTCAATAGAGGGCAAGATTTTATTGGCAGTGCAAATATGAACTATATCATGTACCTGTTTGAGTTCTGGTTCAGCACTGCTCAGCTCCTCGTCTTCCTGCTCCTCCAACTCTGTCTGTGCCAGTGGCTCTGGTTCTATTGTTGCGCTTGCACATTGCGCATCTGAGACTAAATCGTCAATGCTGTCCATCGCGTGCACTGTGGCGTCCTCGTGTGGGTGCTGCATCCCCTTAAATATATTGAAATGGATCTCTTCGCCATCTACCTCCATGGAGAGCGTGCCCCTCCACACGTCTATCTTCGTGCGCGCGGTCATAAGGAAAGGTCTGCCTAGTAGGATCTGCGCACTGCTGGTGCTTGATTCCCCCTCCATTTCTAGCACATAAAAATCTGCTGGGAACACCAGCTCTCCTACTCGCACAAGAACATCCTCTATCATGCCTGCAGGTTGTTTGCAAGACCGATCTGCTAGCTGAATGGTGAGACCTGCAGGCTTTAGTGGTCCAAGGCGCAATGTCGCATATAGGGAATAAGGTAACAAATTGATAGATGCGCCTAAGTCAATCATGCAGTTGCTCACTGTGGTCTTACCTAAAGTGCAAGGGATAGTGAACGTACCTGGGTCTCGGCACTTAGGTGGTACCTTATGTTGCACGATGGCTGAGGCTTGCGCATTTAGCATTACCTGCGCGCATTCGCCTTTCCTCCTCTTGTTTGTGCACAGCTCCTTTAAAAACTTGGCGTACCTGGGAATCTGCCGAACTGCTTCGATAAGGGGAATGTTGATTTCCACCTTGCTGAATAACTCGTATAGCTCCTTGTCCAACGCTTCCTTTCTAGCCGATGGTGCCTGCACAGGAAAAGGTGCAGGTATATTAGTGCGATTCGTGCCCTTGTCGTTTAATTGCGTTATACCTGGCGCTTCGCCCTGCTGGCTTGTGATTGGTACTTCTGGTTGCGCATCTTGCTCTGGTTGCGCATTCTGTTCTGCTGGATCCGGGACTTGTGCAACTGGTTGCGCGGGCGCCTTCGTGGTCTGTTCTGCTCCTATTGTGCGCCCAGTCCTCAGTGTCACTGCATTGACTCCTCCTTTGGGGTTCTGAATGACTTGCGAAGGCAGGTTGCCATCGCTCTTTTTCAGCTCATATACCGTGGTTGCGATCTGTGATAGCTGCTTTTCAATGGACTCGAACCTCTTGTCATACTTCTCGTCATTCTTGCGTACTATGTCTGCTAGCTGCCCCACGATATCTTCCAAAGATCGCCTTGGTTGCTGGTTGTTATGCGCTGGTGCGTCAGTGCAGCGATGCGGTGGATTGTAGGGCGCAGCTTGTTGCGTCTGCTGTGGCGCGCGCTGATCTGTGGGCTGCCTCTGGAAATTGTTCTCCTCCTTCCATCTGAATCTATTTGCTGCCAGTCCAAAACGCGGCTGATTCTGCCTTGGTGGTCCTCTAATCTCCCATCCTCCGAGAGCATTGGCATCTCCAGATTCCTCAAATAGTGTGGGACATTCATCAGTCTTGTGTTCGGTGGACCTGCAGAATTCACATACCTTTGGCGCAACTGGTTGTGCGCAATGCGCACTCATCAACTTCTGCAGCATGGCCTTCATTTCCTTGATCTCAGCGCTTGTTTCTACCTGATGCACAGAACGAGCACGACTATTTTCAAGTGTTAGCTGATGTCGTACCTGACCAGCAGAGTCTTCTATCAGCTGCCACGCGTCTTCTGGGTACATGTTGCAAATGTCGCCTCCTGCGCATGCGTTCAATAATCTCAGCTCCATGGGCAGCAATCCATTTAGGAAGTTCTCTATCAGCACATTCTGGGGTAGGCCATGATTATAGCAGTTGGCCTCTAGCTCCCTGAAACGCTCGTAATACTCTGACAGAGACTCTCCTGCGCTCTGCCTTGGCGCGGCCAGTTCCCTCCTGAGTAGCGCGATCTTTGCTGCGGGATAGAATTTATCCAGGAACTTCTTCTGCAGCTGCTCCCATGTGTGAATTGATCCGGCTGGTAAGTTCATCAACCAATGTCTGGCTGTGTCACACAACGAAAATGGGAATGCCTTCATCTTCAGCGCCTCATCGCTCTCCCCTTCGGTCTTCATGTTCTCGCATATGACTAGGAACTCTCGCACATGCTTGACTGGATTTTCATTGTTCATCCCGTGGAACTTGGGCATGTGATGAATGAGCGAGCTCCTTAGCTCAAAATGACCGTCTGGTGGAAGCACGATGCACCATGGCTGGTTAACAGTGATAGGGGCTGACATCTCGCGCACTGTTCTGCGTCGCGCAGCTTGTCGCGCGGGTGGCGCATTGTACAATTCAGCGGCCATCCTTGCTTCAACCTCGCGCTGCACTTCTTCTCTGAATAGGGCTGCGCGGTTATGTGCCCTTGCTTCTTCCGGGGTTCTGTCCCCCAAGTTGTCCCCAACGACACTGTTATCCTCCATGACCTGTTCTAAATCTCAAAGGAAACGAAATTAAAAGATAACTAATGCTGCTGCGTCTGTCAGTGCGCAACTAGAATCTGCGCAGCGCAACTATTTCAAGGTTGCGCATGCTGATGGTGATTGCGCGCTGTCAGAAACAACAACAAAAACAAAACAAACAGAAATAACTAGTTACTAAAAGGGAAAAAATGTAAACTAACTAGAACTTAGTTGTGTTGACGGCGCTAAAATTTGATCGCGCGTTGTTGTGCGCGTCAAATTAATTCCTTCCTCTTCCACTAGTACAGCGGTTAAGTAAGGGTCGATCTCCACAGGGAGCAAGTAGTTCAGTTCTAGCCAGCGACCTACACTTACGAAGATTGGGGGGTGAGTGAGTGGGTTGCGCAGTGCGCGAGTAAACAGTGGTATCGTAACGCAGGAACTTGCACTAGACGTGCGCAGGCAGTAGAGATTAAGTACTATGACTATGAGAAGTATCGGCGCAGACAATCCTCTATGAGTGTATTCCTTATCATTGACTCTAAATGTCTATAGCTCAAGTTGCTAATGTTAGTGTCCGATCAAGGCTTCCTAACATGTGCGCATGTTCCGATCAAAGTTCATGTGCTATTAATTCTTACACTAGACTAAACAACTACGAATCCGATCAAGGTAGTAATTGCCTAACCTAGCGCGTTACTCCTAGCTGGCACCGTCAGGCTATTCAACTAGTTTAACAGACAACAACAAGCGACAAGAGTAAGATTGCGGTTCAAGGCTTCCCCTACTCATGTAACAAGCTGCCAGTAATGTGTACAGAATTAATATCAGCAAGCAAGCTATGCATTAAGCGCAAGTCTCAAAAGGAAATACTCATAGATTCATGTCCAACCGATACTAAGCGTTTAGCTAGACATGCTAGTGATAAACATCATAGAATAGTAAAATAAGGTCTAATGTATCTGAGAAACAAGTAGCAAACAGTGCGTGCAGTATGTCTCTCGGCTGGCGCAAGTCCTCTCAACAAGTCCGTGTGTTTTCCAGATTTCCGCTCTCTCGCTCTCTCGTGGCCCTCTGATGTGGGGTGTTGCCTCTCTGTGTGTCTCCTGATTGATGTCTCAAACCCTAGACTTCCTCCATTTTATATACTGCTCGAGAGGTCCATCCTTGGCAACTTCCAAATCTGGTCATGTCAGGATTAGGAAATACTGGACTCTGCGCCTGGCGCACGGCATACTGCTTAGCGCAATGTTCGGCGCAACTCTGCTGTCTTTTGCCATTTCTTCTGTTTGCGCCGCTAGCTCCGCAGGCTGTGTGCTGCGCGTCCTAAATGCTGCCTGTTAGCGCGTATCCGACTTAGGCCCTCGTTTTGCCCTGAAATACAAAAACACTGGAAACCAGTAATCTTGTACATAAAATAATGCAAACAAGCATAGGGTTATGATCTAAATAATGCGTATAAATAGGCTCTATCAAAACCCCCCACACTTGCCCCTTGTTCGTCCTCGAACAAGCACTCAAGCACGGATACTACTACCTCTCTGGAGTCTAGCGCACAGTCTTGCACTCTGGCGCGATCTGCACGACTGAACACCTTGCGCTGCTCTACCACCTGCGCACAACTGCTGTCAACAGTTTAAGTATAGGGATTTCGTAATTCATTACCCCTCAGCTGGGATGAAAATCATTTCGGATGGCTGGGAGATAGCTCTTTATAGGCGCCAGGCTGTCAGCTCTTACTCCGAGGATGGGTATATGGTTAACAGCGCCAGCTTCTTCCCGTGCGTGATTCTTACGTGCACTTCCTGGGAACTCAAGCCTTTTGATGATTTTCTGTGGATTTTGCACTCGCTGGTACTTGTGCGCATGCTGATTCTTTTGTAGCGCATATCATTTGCTGGTATTTTTTCTTTTGTACAGCTTTGTCTATGATTTCTCATATTCCCAGAACGGTTCCAGTCTCGGCCTCCGGATAACAGCTATGGAACACCGCCCCGCTCTCCCTCCATGGTCTGTCTGCGCAGGTCGGCGCACGCGTTTACACCCGCGCCCGCCTTCCTTGGCTCAACTTCCAGAGGGAAGGTGGTCTGTTTTCCCACCTCGGCACGCTTTTGGGTATTTGCCTTCGGCATCTGCGTGACTGAGCGCACTCTCTTGTTCCGAAGGTCGCAAAGCACAGGCCTCCACTCGTGCTCTCGACCATATACCTCTCCTCTGAAGCGCGAGCGACTAACCGCCTCTCTAGAGCGTTTCTGTCAACTCCACATCCCCTGTATATCCCAACTAACAGGAGCAGAAAAACGAAAAATTAACTAAAAATAGTTGATGGCGCACGGCGCAAAATGGCTAGCGCAAACAAGCTGAACAGTACGCGCAACCCGCACTCAAGCGCACTACTGCTACTGTTTCCTTCAATAAAACTAAGCTACACTAAAAATGCTAAAAAAAAACGTAAAATGTAAGTGTAACGCTCCCCCCCACACTTAAACCGAGACGTGTCCCCACGACTCAAGCTCAAGCGCACGGAGGACGCGCACATGCAGAACATATGCATGCAAGCAAAACAAAGAATATAAAAATGAAGAACATATAGTCAAAGCAGCGCAAATATAGCATAGGGGCACAAAATATGTAGCACAAGAGTTCAGCACACAAAATAGTAACAGAATAGCAAATAAAGTTCAGCATATAAAGGAAAATAGACACCACCCAAAAGAAATAATGCGCTCCCCCCCCCCCCCCCCCCGCAGCTCTAGAGGTCATCTGAGCTGGACGCAGCCGCTGAACTATGCACCTCCTCCTCTGAAGAATCCGTCATATGTTCGGAACTGGAGGAAGGCGGTACAACTGATAGGGCGACAGGCTGCGCCTCGTCGTCATCCTCTGGAACGGGTTCCCATAGCAAGTCTGAGCTGGTGCTAATGATGGGTTCGGCTATAGGGGACCTTGGAATGGACGGCTGGGCAGGGGAAGGTGCAGGTGCGGGTATTGGTTCTGGTTCGGGGGTGGGTTCTGCTGGTGCTGCTGGTGCTGGGAAGGGCTCTGCTGGATGCACTGGGCTGGGTAAGAGGGCTGGCTGGCTGATGCGGCACACTGGGAGACCCTGGAGGTGGTCGGTGCAGGCTGAGGAGAGGGGGAATTGCGTCTCCAAATCTCCACCCTGATGGTGGGCTCATGCTTAAGTCCGCCCCTTCTGGCGCTAAATATTCGAGCACGCGCATGACGTTGAACATCATGCGCTGCTCTGCGGACGCTTCCTCTGGCTCCCCCTCAGCCTCTGTCCTTGGGCGCTTTCCGCGTGCACGAGGGGGAGAATCCTCGATAGAAATGGTGACTGGCTCCCCCTGTGGTGCGCGGGCCCTCCGGTGCGCTCCAGTCTGTGCGCGGGTCCTCGCGCGCCTGACTGGAGGCACAACTTGTTTTGCGCTCCAGTCTGCGCGCGGGTCCTACGCGGCCTCTGCTACTTGCGCGCTGCTCTCTGCCATTGGTCTTGGCACTCTGGCCGGCTGCAGGCGGTAGCACCATTCCAATGTGCCATCTTCCCTCACAGCTACCACCCTGATCTGAGCATGTGGGCGCGGTCCAGAGGGACAGCCGGCACCAAAGTGTGCTCTGGCACCTCGGGCTCTCCATGTAACGCCCGCAGCAGGTGCGTAATAATACCTCCGCAAGTCAGCGGTCCCCTTGTGCTAACACAGCTCCAGTGGACCACCATGTCCGAGACAAATAGCACCTTCCTTCCGTAATACAGCCCCTTTAAGATGTCCAAGTCTAGGAGGTTGATCTTGGGCGCACCATTAAATGACTGCATAGGCGACCAGGCGCCACAGGTAGAACATCCACGGGTCACGCAGCTCTCGTCCCCTGCTGCGCCCCGCGGCAAAGACTGGCCCGGTCGCCATCTCGCGCCAAGCCTCCTGGTTGGTGTGCGTGTCCATGTCTTCCTCGCGCACCTTAGCGCACCTCAGTGTGCGCTTCAGCCTCTTAGCTGAGGCAATGTACCAGACGCCCCTATGTCGATACCTGATCTCCTGGTTGCCCGCATCCAGCGATGCCAAAAATTCGCACGTGTCCTCCTTGTCTGATGCGCTGTTGAGTTCCAACAGCGCCTCCCAGCCTGCTAACGCCAGGAAGTCCCTACTAACGTACGGAGTCCCGTACATGTCCGACCTCGCGCAGGAAGTCCCTGCTAATGTACGGAGTCCTGTACATGTCCTGCCTCAGAAATGCGGTGTACTTGCTGGCGAAAACAGCTGGGGTCTCTTGGTCCGCGGCAGGCTGCATTGTGGCTGGGGTGCTCGAGTCAACGTTGGTCAACACTCCTCAAACACTTCCAAAAATCCAAACTCCTCCAAATGCACTGAAACTTTCACCAAAGGAGCGCCTACTGCCCGCCTACAAAACCCTCTAAACACCACTCCAATCGGCGCACTCTAACCTGGGGCGATTTCAAAACCCTAGAACACTCCTCCGTACAAAACCCTACTGGAATCGTGCTCAGATCTGGGGGAAAGGTTACCTGGGGGTAGTGCGGCCGTGTGGTCCTTGAATCTCTCTAAACTGAAGCTGGGATGAGTGCCGGACAGCGGGTGGAGGTGTGAAGGCGGGAGCTGCTGGTAACGGTCGAGTGTAAAAGTGCTGAAAATTTCTAAGTCCTGCCCTTATATACCCCCCTGACTGGCGCAGCTGTCCTGCGCACTGAAGTGCGCACTGCTGCTCGACTAAAAACTACAAGTCCTAAAGTAACTAAAGACACTAGAAAAACTAAAAGAAAGACATGTAAATGTAGAACGAGTCGGGTTACCTCCCGACAAGTGCCTTTGTTTAACGTCGTTGGCTCGACTGTACCTCGTTACGTGCCCAAATGTGTGCCAGCGACCTCCCCCACTCTTGCTCGACTTGGCAGTAACGAGGGTAGATGAAGAGGAAGAAGAAACGTGAGCAATAGTTTCCAGTTCTCCCTCTGGTGCATCTGGTGGTGCCTCTGGTGCAGCAGCTGGTGCATCTGCTATCTCAGGTTCTGCCAAATCAATGTCGCGCACTGTGTCATCCAAAGGTTCTCCTAGATACCGTTTGACTCTCTGCCCATTGACCTGAAAACGATGCCGGTGCTCGTTTTCTAATTCGATTGTTCCATAGGGGAAAACCTTGATGACTGTGTACGGTCCAGTCCATTTGCTGCGCAGCTTTCCAGGCATGAGCTTCAGGCGTGATGAGAATAATAATACCTGGTCTCCTGGCTCAAAAGTGCGTCTGAGGATATGCTTGTCATGAAACGCCTTTGTCCGCTCCTTGTAATCGCGCAGTCCCTCATAGGCATCCAGGCGCAGCTCTTCTAATTCACTCAGCTCAAACGCGCGCTCCTTTCCAGCCTCATCTTAGTTCAGGTTGCAAATGCGTAAGGCCCAATATGCTTTGTGCTCTAGCTCTACTGGCAGGTGGCAGGCTTTTCCGTAGACCAACCGAAACGGTGAGGTCCCGATTGGTGTCTTATGCGCAGTGCGGTATGCCCATAGCGCATCGTCCAGGCGCTGGCTCCAATCCTTGCGCGATGGTCTCACAGTCTTCTCCAGGATGCGCTTGATTTCTCTGTTAGAGACCTCGGCCTGTCCATTTGTCTGAGGATGATAAGCAGTGGACGTCTTGTGGCGCACCCCATAATGCTTGAAAACTTGCGCCACGATCCTGTTGCAAAAGTGCGTCCCCTGGTCGCTGATGATTGCCTTAGGCACCCCGTACCTGCAAAAGATGTTAGTTTTCAGAAATTCAGCGACCGTCTTACCATCATCCTTCCGTGTGGCCTTAGCTTCGACCCATTTGGAGATATAGTCCACCGCGACCAATATGTACTCGTATCCTGCAGACGAGGGAAATGGCCCCATGAAGTCAATTCCCCATATGTCAAACACTTCATCCACTAGAATTGGCGTCTGCGGCATCTCGTTGCGCGCTGATATGCCTCCTGTGCGCTGGCACTTGTCACAATTCCTGCAATAGTCATATGTGTCTCTAAACAGGTGTGGCCAATAGAATCCGCAGTCCAGGACCTTCCTGCTGGTGCGCTTGGGACCAAAGTGTCCTCCACATGCGTGCGCATGACAAAACATCAAAACAAAGTTAAATTCATGGTCAGGCACGCAGCGCCTCAATATCTGATCTGGTCCTATTCTAAGCATATAAGGATCATCCCAAATATAATGCTTGGACTCATGTTTCAATCTCATGCACTGGGTTTTATTGAAATGCGGAGGAAACGTACCTGTGACCAGGTAATTCGCAATGTGCGCATACCATGGTACCTTACCAGTCAGCGCCATCAGATGCTCGTCAGGAAATGTCTCAGTGATCTGCCCTGGCTCCTCCTCCTTCACGATTCTGCTCAGGTGATCCGCAACTGTGTTCTCTGTGTCCTTCTTATCCTTGATCTCCAGGTCAAATTCCTGCAGTGGGAGCACCCAGCGCATCAGGCGCGGCTTAGTTTCTTTCTTGGACATTAGGTAGCGGATGGCTGCGTAGTCTGTGTATATGATGACCCTGGCACCTAGAACATATGCACGGAACTTCTCGAGCGCAAACACAATTGCCAGAAGCTCCTTCTCCGTGGTGGTGTAGTTCTTCTGCGCAGCGTCCAGTGTGCGCGATGCATAATAGATGGCGTGCGGCTTTTTGTCCACTCGCTGCCCCAGGACTGCACCTACTGCATAATCGCTGGCGTCGCACATCAGTTCAAATGGCAGGTTCCAGTCTGGTGCGCGCATCACTGGCGCACTGGTCAGCGCTTCCTTCAGCTTATCGAATGCGGTCCTGCACTCATCAGAGAAATCGAAGCACACATCCTTTTGCAAGAGGTTAGACAGGGGAATACAGATTTTAGAGAAGTCTTTTATAAAACGCCTGTAAAATCCGGCGTGCCCTAAGAATGACTTCACATCGCGCACGCTAGTGGCATAAGGTAGATTAGAAATAAGGTCTATCTTAGCTTTGTCTACCTTGATCCCCTCCTCTGAGATAATGTGTCCTAGCACTACACCATGCGTTACCATGAAATGGCATTTTTCATAATTAAGCACTAGGTTCTTAGAAATACAGCGCGCTAAGACCTTATCTAGATGAGTTAAGCACGCATCAAAGGTACCTCCATATACAGTAAAATCATCCATAAACACTTCTATGCATATACCAATCATATCAGAGAAGTCTAGATGAACACATGGATAGTGAACACCTTTCTACAACTTCAATGCGACCCCCAAAGAAGATTCAGAGGAACCATCCATTGACTAATGTGATTGGAGATCCTGTAGAAGGAAGAAGGACCAAAAGTATTTCACATTTCAGTACCTGCCAATCTATCTGTAACTCCTGTTTTCTATCCTATACAGAACCAAAGAACTTCAAGGAAGCCATTAGAGACGAGTACTGGATGATGGCTATGCAGAAAGAATTAGCTGAATTCGAGCGACATGATGTGTGGGACATAGTTGCCAAACCAGAAGGGATGAACATCATAGGAACCAAGTGGATCTTCAAGAACAAGACTGATGAGAAGGGCAACAGCACAAGGAATAAAGCCAGACTGGTAGCACAAGGGTATACTAAGATTGAAGGCTTGGATTTCGACGAAACATTTCCACCAGTTGCTCGGTTGGAGGCCATCAAATAACTTCTGTCCATGTCTTGTTACCTCGGATTCGACCTGTACCAAATGGATGTCAAGTGTGCATTTCTAAATGGAGAACTCTCAGAAGAGGTATATGTAGCCCAGCCAAAAGGCTTTGAAGATCCCCATCGCTCGGAGCATGCGTACAAGCTAAAGAAAGCTCTGTACGGGCTGAAACAGGCTCCTAGAGCGTGGTATGAACGACTCACTATCTTTCTTGAAAAGCACGGATATGAACGGAGAGGAACTGACAAAACTCTCTTTGTGAAGAAAACCAAGTCAGATGTGATCATAGCACAGATTTACGCGGATGACATTATCTTTGGTTCGAAGTCTCAACGGCTGGTAAAGCAATTCGTGGATCACATGAAAAATGAATTCAAAATGAGCATGGTGGGAGAGCTGACATATTTCCTAGGACTGGAAATCTCCCAGAAGGATGACGGAATTTTTATGTCGCAAAGCAAATATAGCCAGAACCTGGTGAAGAAGTTTCAGCTCGACAAAGCAAGTCACAAACGAACTCCAGCGACCACTCATATCAAAGCTGTCAAAGATGAAACCGGGGTTGAAGTGAATCAAGCTACCTACAGAAGCATGATTGGAAGCCTGCTGTATCTTACAGCTAGTCGTCCTGACACTTCTTTTGCAGTGGGTGTATGCGCAAGATTTCAAGCCTGTCCGAAAGAGAGCCACATGCAGCTGGTCAAAAGAATCATCCGGTATGTTGGAGGTACTGTGAACAATGGCTTGTGGTATACTAAGGATACAAATGCAAATCTGGTAAGTTACAGTGATGCGGACTGGGCAAGTTGTGCTGAAGATAGAAAGAGCACATCTAGAGGTTGCTTCTTCCTTGGGAACAACCTAGTATCATGGTTTAGCAGTAAGCAGAACAGGATCTCCCTGTCCACGGCTGAGGCAAAGTACATTGCATCAGGAAGTTGCTCTGCTCAGATGGTTTAGATGAAGCAGATGTTGGCTGAGTATGGACTCAATCAAAGTGAAATGGAGCTTTACTGTGACAACATGAGCGCTATCAGTATCTCCAAGAATCCTGTTCAGCACATCAGAACTAAACACATTGATATAAGACATCACTTCATCAGAGATCTTGTCACTTACCACACTTATTGCACTAACAGTTCCTTTTGGGTTAGGAATTGTCTGCGAGCGCAGATTTCCCTCATTACTCTTCATCTCGTGAACTGTGGAAGCTAGCTGTGACATTTGCATCGTAAGCTCGGCTATGGCTCCATCAATTTTGTCTTGGTTCCTCTGGATTAAACTTCCAATTCTTTGAGTGACTCTTCCCATGACTTACCAGTGCTCGGCCAGCTTGATCGAAGTTCTTCATTGGGTACTAATTGTTCTGATTGTTGTACCTCTCTTGTTGTTGAAAAGGAGGGCAGTAGGGTTGTGCGCTTGTTGCTACTGCGGCTGCCCTTGATTCTGCTGAAACCCTCCTTCATTTTTCCAACTAAAACCATTGGCAGCAAGTCCAAATTGTTTGGGGGCCTACCTATTTTTGACGTTCTGCCCAACCATCATACTCCGCATCATTTCCTTGAGCTTCTTGATTTCGTTGGCCATCTGATTGGTGTTGGAATCCACCAGTGAAACGTTCCTTGCCCAGCTGGTGTCATCCCTTCGGCTAGTCTCTTCCCTGTACCGAGCACTCTCAGCGGTCTCATTAATCAAATTACGTACCTCAGACAGTGTCAAGCTAAACACTGTGCCTCCAGCTGCGGCATCCAATAACATACGCTCGAGAGGTCTCAATACATCCAATAAATACTCCACCAGCACCCTTTCTGGAACACCCAAGTTATAGCAACTTTGTTCCAATGTGTTAAATCTTTCCATGTAATCGTACGTGGACGCGCTCGGTCCTTGTCTCATAGTGGACAGCTCTCTCCTCACTTGAGTCGGTTAGCCAGAGGGGTAATATTTGTCGAGGAATTTTCTTTTCATTTGATCCCATGTGCGAATGCTACCTGAAGGCAAAGACAAAAACCACGATTTTGCTAAGTCAGTTAAACTCAAAGAAAATACTCTTAGCTTAAACCTGTCCTCCGAAGCTACATATGGTCTCAATGTTTGGCAGATTCCGGTGAACTCTTGTAAATGTCGAGTTGCGACCTCTCTCGGTAATCCTCCAAACTTAGTCAAATGGTGCATCATCACGGTTTTGATCTCAAAATTATCTTCTTCCGAGTCAGTGTTGATGCACCACGGCTGATTCTGGAATGTAGGAGCTGAAAGCTCCCTCATAGTCGGCTCATGATGGGCTCGTTGCCTATATAACTGTTGAAATGGTGGCTGCCCATGTTGTTGACGTGCATATGGTTGAGGTGGAGCATAATCATCAAACTCATCCATCCTTCCACCTCTACCGTTGTATCCAGCTTGGAACTCCATTCTTTGACGAGCTGCTCTCTGCCTTTGATTGATTATCCGCTCCGACTCGTCATAGAATGGTGGTATGACTTGTTAGGGCATTTCATCATTAATTTGGTCATGTTCTTGGTTTTGGCGACCATCGCCATTGACGCTACCTGCATTCGACTTGACAAAAAATGCAGCAAAATACAAATAAATGAAGATAAAAAAAGTAAACGACCTCCGATTGGCAAAAAACACGTTCCGTCATGAGGGAAGCTGGTGATTTCTGACCGTAGGCTCGTTCCTCTTAGAAAAAGACTTTATAATAGCCAATCGGACCCCGGTAGCAAAAGTTACGCTATTCGCCGCTATCCTGCACAAAACAGGAAACACAAAGGAAAACAAGAAAGTAAAGCTATGAACTCTATACTGAGTGTTGCTCTGCCCGGCAATGGCGCCAAAATTTGATGGCACATCGTTGTTAACACTTAGCAAGCGGTAAGCAGGGTTCGTCAAACCCAAAAGAGAGCAATCAGTGATAAAGTTCTACTAATTAATTGTCACACTAAAAAGGGATTGTAGGAAGAATTATTTGTTGTTGTCAAATTCAGAGAAAAGTCAGTTCAGGGATATGCATTGCAATTGGTTATCATCGATTGAAACACACATCAATTAGTAAAACTATGGTTCTAGTCTAACAATCCTGCTAGGGTAATGTCGACTCTAGTATAATACCTACTCTAAACCGCTAAGTTCTCGAATAGGGTTACAATTACCCGATTAACATTACCAATTAGGTTATACCACTAGGCTTAGCTAATAGGGAAGTCAATCTGAAATTCGCAGCGTCTCTGACAGACAGATTTGTGAACAAGCAGTTGCTGCAACACACTCTTGTTCACTCGGAAATTGTCTCAGCAAACAATGAACAAGACAGAAGTTTGTTCAACCAGTTTGGCCAACTGCCTACGTCTGGGGAGGACTCTTCTCCAGTCCTCAATCCACTCAAACCAAAAGTCTCCAAGTACACTCGGTTACAACTCCACGCAACCTATGCTACTCAACCTTGTGTGGATCACTGGACACAATCAGAACAGGCTCTGACTTGTGTCTGCACACCCTCTACAAATGTCAATCTAGAATAGCTACTGTCTCCTCGAAACTCAGCCTATTCTAAACTACACTCAACTCTGCAGGTGTGCTGCAGCATCTGCTGTAGCACACAGCTGATGCACAATTGTCCGCGTCGCTCCAAGGCCTTCCGCCGAGCCGATCAAACGATTCCACGAGCGCTGCACACTCTGGAATACTCCCCCTTACTCAGTGACCTCCTGCCACTAGCGAGTACTGCCGCTTAGACACTCGGCCGAGCCACACACCCGTCAGTTCTTCTGCGGCCTTCCTTGATCAACCAACAAGCACCACTGCTCTGAATTGGCTTCCAGATCAAGCTCGGATCAGACTATGCAAGTTCTGATCTCCTTCTGCTTCTGTCACCACAGCTCTGCGCTCACGCTCTACTTTCGGGTGATGATCGAAGAACTCGCCGCACACCACAATTACTCTATCTGAATTCTGCGTATGCACTCGTGTATCCCTCAGCTTCGATCGAACTTTCTGCTCTGACCTGTTCTCCCTTAAGTAGCAACGCCCGCTTCAATCAAGAACAGAATTTAGCAATGTCCCTGATCGCGCGTCGTTGTGCGCGTCAAATATAATCCTTCCTCTTCCACCAGTACAGCGGTTAAGTAAGGGTCGATCTCCACAGGGAGCAAGTAGTTCAGTCTTCAATCCTGTCGTCTACACTAAAAATGGGGGTTGTGTGAGATTGGGGTGCGCGATGCGCAAATGAACAGTAGCTAGCGTAACGCAGGAAATTGCACTAGACGTGCGCAAGCAGTAGAGATTAGATACTATGACTATGAGAAGTATTGGGCAGACAATCCTCTATGAACGCATTCCTTATCATCGACTCTAAACGTCTATAGTTTTCGGCTTACTTGGGTTAGTGTCCGGTCAAGGCTTCCTAACACGTGCGCATGTTCCGTTCAAAGTTCATGTGCTATTAATCCTTAGAACTAGACTAAACAGCTGCGAGTCCTGTCACAGTAGCAACTGCCTACCCTAACTCGTTACTCCTAGTTGTCATGGTAAGTTTGCGGTTCAAGGCTTCCCCTACTCATGCAACTAGTTTAACATATGACAAGCAAGCAACGCAAGTAAGTTTGCGGTTCAAGGCTTCCCCTACTCATGCAACTAACTGTCTCAGTGCGCACAGAATTAATACAAGTAAATAAACTATGCATTAAGCTCAAGTCTCAAAGGTAATACTTCATAGATTCATGCCCGACCAACACTAAGAGTTTAGCTAGACATGCTAGTAATAAACATCATAGAATAGTAAATAAGGTCTAATATGTCTGAGAACACAGTAGCAAACAGTGCGTGCAGGTTGTCTTCTCGGCTGGCGCAGTCGGCTGGCGCAAATCCTCTCAACAAGTCCGTGTGTTTTCAGTGTTGCCGCTCTCTCTGATGTGCGTTGTCCAATGACGGCTGTGATGTCTCTCTCTCTAGAAACCCTAGACTTCCTTCGTTTATATATTGCCCAGGAAGTTCACCTTTGGCAACTTCCAAATCTGGTCACTGGATGTTGCGCCTGGCGCACGGCATTCGGCTAGCGCATCGGCTAGCGCACCGCTACTGACTCTCGCCAACTTCTCCTCTGCTTGTGCTGCTATCTCCGCAGGCGGATCTCTCACTCCTAGGACGCTGCCTGTTAGCGCGTATCCGACTCAAGGACTCGTTTTGCCCTGTAACACAAAAACACTAGAAACGAGTAATCTTGCTCATAAAATATTGCAAACAAGCATAGGGTTATGATCTAAATAATGCGTACAAATAGCCTCTATCAAACCCCCCACACTTGCCCCTTGTTCGTCCCGAACAAGCACTGAAGCGCGGATACAATTACCTCTTCTGGAGTCTAGCGCACAGTCTTGCACTCTGATGCGAATGCGCAATTTGCTCAACTCGCACTGCTCTATCACCTGCGCACAACTACTTTCAACAGTTCTAATATAATAATTTCGAAATTCATTACCTCTCAGCCGGGATGAAGATTTTTTGGCTGGCTGGGAGATAGCTCTTCTTAGGCTCCTGGCTGCCAGCTCCTGCTCCGAAGATAGGTATATGGTGGATAACGCAGCTTCTTCCAGTGCGTGATTGCCCGCGCACTTCCTGGGAACCTGAGCTCTCTGATGATTTTCTTATGGTCCTTGCGCATTTTGATGTTTGTGCGCATGCTGATTCTTTTGTAGCGTGTATCATCTGCTGGTATTTTCTTTTGTGCAGCTTCATCTTTAATTTGTTACATTCCCAGAGCAGTTCCAGTCTCAGCCTTCGGATAGCAGCTATGGAACTCGCCCCGCTCTCTCTCCTTTGGTCAGCGCCGGTCAGCGCACGCGTTTACACCCGCGCCCGCCTTCCTTAGCTCGATTTCCAGAGAGAAGGTGGTCTGTTTTCCCACCTCGCCACGCATTGGGTGTTTTGCCTTTGGCATCTGCGTGACTGAGCGCGCTCTTTTGTCCCGAAGGCTGCGAGGCACCGGCCTCCACTAACGCTCTCGACCATATACCTAGCCTTCGAAGCAAAAGCGACTAACCGCCTCTCTGGAGCATTTCTGTCAACTCCACATCCCCTGCATATCCCAACTAATAGGAGCAAAAAACGAAAAAATTATACTAAAACAGTAGATGGCAGCGCACACAATATGGATAGCGCAAAACAAGCTGGAGCTCATGCGCATCCTGCACTCTAGCGCACTGCGGCTACTATTCTCTTCAGTTTAAACTAAGGTCTACTAAAAATGCTCAAAAACGTGAAATGTACGTGTTACGCCCCCCTCCCCCACACTTGAACAGAGACGTGTCCCCACGACGCAAGCGCAAGCGCACGGAGAGCGCACACATGCAGGTAATGCAAAAAATAAAGAACATGAGAACAAAAACAACTAGTCACACAGCACCAACATTAGCACAGGGTCACAAAAATATGCGGCACAAATATTCAGCACATAATATCCAATAAGACGCAGCAAAAATAAAAGACACCATCCTAAAGAAAACTAATGCGGCTGCCCCGCGGCCTTAGAAGGTCCCCGAGCTAGACGCAGCTGCTGAGCCAAGCGCCTCATCCTCTGAAGAATCAGTCACGTAGTCGTTGCTGGATGCTGGTGGCACTATGGCGAGGGGGTCAGGCTGCTCGTCCTCGGAGAGTGAATCCCAAATGGAATCGGAGTCTACGCTGGGATAGGCTATGGGGGACTCCGGAACAGAAGGCCGGGCAGGGGAAGCTACTGGTGGTGGTATCGGTGCTGGTTCAGGGGTGGGCGCTGCTGCTGGGGCTGCTGGTTCTGGTGCTGGCGCGGGGGAAGGCGCTGCTGGATGGACTGGGGCTGCCGAGGCTGCTGGGGTTCGGGTAGGAGGCTGATCTTTGGTGCGCCGTTGAAACGGCCAATGACTGCATAGGCGACTATGCGCCACAAGTAGAACAGCCACGGGTCGCGCAGCTCTCGGCCCCTGCTGCGCCCCGCGTCAAATGCTGGCCCAGTTGCCATCTCGCTCCAGGCCTCCTGGTTAGTGTGCGTGTCTAACTCCTCCTCACGCACCTTGACGCACCCGAATGCGCGCCTCAGCCTCCTCTCCGAAGCTATGAACCAGACACCCCTGTGTCTGTACCAGATCTCCTTGTCTCCTGCCTCCAGAGATGCCAAAAACTCACACGTATCTTCTTGGTCAGATGCGCTGTTGAGGTCCAACAGCGCCTCCCAGCTTGCGATCGCCAGCCTCTGCGCCACAAGGTCCTCCAGTCCTACCTCGCGCAGGAATTCTCTGCTGATGTACGGGGTCCCGTACATCTCCAGGCTGATAAACGCGGCATATTTGTTGCTGAACGCAGCTGGGGTCTCCTGGTCTGTGGCAGGTTGATCGCGCGTCGTCGTGCGCGTCAAATATAATCCTTCCTCTCCCACTAGTACAGCGGTTAAGTAAGGGTCGATCTCCACAGGGAGCAAGCAGTGAGTCTTAGCCAGTAACCTACACTTAAGAAAACGGGGGTTGCATGAGTGATTGGGGGTTTTGCGCGATGCGCGAGTAGCAGTGAATATCGTAACGCAGGAAATTGCACTAGACGTGCGCAAGCAGTAGAGATGAAGTACTATCTTTATGAGAAGTATTGGACAGACAATCCTCTATGGATGCATTCCTTATCATCGACTCTAGATGTCTATAGTTTGTGGTTTACTTGGGTTAGTGTCCGGTAAAGGCTTCCTAACACGTGCGCATGTTCCGTTCAAAGTTCATGTGCTATTAATCCTTAGAACTAGACTAAACAGCTGCGAATCCTGTCACAGTAGCAACTGCCTACCCTAACTCGTTACTCCTAATTGTCACGGTAAGTTTGCGGTTCAAGGCTTCCCCTACGCATGCAACTAGTTTAACATATGACAAGTGAGCAACACAAGTAAGTTTGCGGTTCAAGGCTTCCCCTACTTATGCAACTAACTGTCTCAGTACGCGCAGGATTAATACAAATAAATAAACTATGCATTAAGCTCAAGTCTCAAAGGAAATACATCACAGATTCATGCCCGACCAACACTGAGTGTTTAGCTAGACATGCTAGTGGTAAACATCATAAAATAGTAAGTAATAACTACTGAATCCAAGAAAATGGTAGCAAACAGTGCGTGCAGTGTCTTCTCTCGGCTGGCGCAGTCGGCTGGCGCAAATCTCCTTGACAGGTCCGTGTGTTTTCCAGTTCTGCCGCGCAGTGCCTCTGGAATGCCGCTGAGTGATGATGTTCCAATCTTATGAAACCCTAGACTTTCTTTGTTTAAATAGTGCCCCAGGAAGTTCATCTTTTGGCAACTTCCAAATCTGGTCACTGGGACTTTGCGCCTGGCGCACAGCATTGATTGGCGCAATCGGGTAGCGCACCTCTGCTGTCTTTCGCCATTTCTTCTTCTGTTTGCGCCGCTAGCTCCGCAGGCTGATCTTTCACTCCTAGAACGCTTCCTGTTAGCGCGTATCCGACTCAAGGACTCGTTCTGACCTGATATACAAAAACATTGGAAACGAGTAATCTTGCTCATGAAATATTGCAAACAAGCATAGGGTTATGACCTAAATAATGTGTATAACTAGGCTCTATTAAACCCCCCACACTTGCCCCTTGTTCGTCCCGAACAAGTACTGAAACGCGGATACAATTACCTTTTCTGGAGACTAGCGCACAGCCTTGCATTCTAGCGCAAAATGCACAGTTGCTCAACTTGTGCTGCTTTATCACCTGTGCACAACTGCACTCAATAGTTCTAATATAATAATCCCAAAATTTCATTACCTCTCAGCCGGGATGAAGATCTTTGGATGACTGGGAGATAGCTCTTCTTAGGCTCCTGGTTGTCAGCTCCCGCTCCGAAGATAGGTATATGGTTTCTTGCGCGAGCTTCTTCCAGTGCGTGATTCGTTCGCACACTTCCTGGGAACCTGAGCCTTTGATGATATCCTTTTGGTCTTGCGCACGCAGGTACTAAGTAGTGCGCATGCTGATTCTTTGTAACGCAAATCATCTGCTTCTGCTGGTATTTTTCTTTTGTACAGCTTCCTTTCCAATTTGTTCCATTCCCAGAACAGTTCCAATCTCAGCCTTCGGATAGCAGCTATGGAACTCGTTCCGCTCTCCCTCCTTGGTTTGTCTGCGCCGGTCAGCGCACGCGTTTACATCCGCGCCCGCTTTCCTTAGCTTGATTTCCAGAGAGAAGGTGGTCTGTTTTCCCACCTCGCCACGCTTTGGGTACTTTGCCTTTGGCATCTGCGTGACTGAGCGCGCTCTTTTGTTCCGAAGGTTGCGAAGCACCGGCCTCCACTAGCGCACTCGACCATATACCTCGCCTTCGAAGCACAAGCGACTAACCGCCTCTCTGGAGCATTTCTATCAATTCCACATCCCCTGTATATCCCAACTGACAGGAGCAGAAAAAAATGAAAAAATTATGCTAAAACAGTAGAGAACGGCGCACGCAATACGGATAGCGCAACACAAGCTGGAGCGCATGCGCATCCTGCACCTTAGCGCACTACTGCTACTAATTCTCTTCAACTCAAACTAAGCTATACTAAAAATGCTCAAAACATGAAATGTAAGAGTAACGCCCCCCCCCCCCCCCCCCCCCCACACTTGAACAGAGACGTGTCCCCACGACTCAAGCTCAAGCGCACGGAGGCTGCGCACATGCATGCAATGCAACGAAAATAAAGAACAGAAAAGGGAACACAAATAGTCACACAAAATATAGCAAGGGAGTCACAGAATGTAGGGCACAAATATTCAGCACACATAATAGTCAACTAGACGCAGCAAAAATAAAAGACACCACCCTAAAGAAAATCACTGCGCCTGCCCAAGGCCTTAGAAGTCCTCCGAGCTAGAATCAGCCTCTGAATCATGCGCCTCCTCCTCTGAAGAATCTTGCAAGGAATCGGTGCTGGAGGCTGGTGGTACTATGGTGAGGGGGTCAGGCTGCTCGTCCTCGGAAAGTGACTCCCATATGGAATCGGAGTCTACGCTGGGAAAGTTAATGGGGGACTCCGGAACAGAAGGCCGGGTAGGGGAAGCTACTGGTGGTGGTACTGGTTCGGGTTCAGGGGTGGGCTCTGCTGCTGGGGCTGATGCAGGTGCTGACTCTGCTGGGGCTGGGGCTGGGGTTGGTGCTGCTGGGGTTTCTGGGGTTCGGGTAGGACGTGGATGGTGCAGGCTGAGGAGAGGAGGAATCGCATCTCCAAATTTCCACCCGGATGGTGGACTCATACTCAAATCCGCCCCCTCTGGCGCTAAGTATTCGAGCACGCGCATGACGTTGAACAACATGCGCTGCTCGGCAGTGGCTTCCTCAGGCGCCTCCTCAGTTTCAGTCCTTGGGCGCTTGGCACGTGCACGAGGGGGAGAATCCTCGATGGAAATGGTCACTGGCTCCCCCTGTGGTGCACGGGCCCTCTGGTGCGCTCCAGTCTGCGCCCGGGTCCTTGGGCGCCTGACTAGAGGCACCTCTGGTTCTAGGGCCTCCTCCATCTCTTCATCTGCTGCGGCGGCGGCTGCTGCGCCCTGTGCACTGCTCTCTGCTCTGGCCCGCGGTGGTCTGGCTGGCTGCAGACGGTAGCACCACTCTAGTGTGCCATCGTCCCGAACGGCTACCGCCCTGATTTGCAGCATGTAGGTGCGGTCCAGAGGTACAGGCTGCACCAAGGTGTGCTCTGGCACCTCGGGCTCTCCATGTAAGGCCCGCAGCAGGTGCGTGATAAGGCCTCCACACGTCAGCGGCCCCCTCATGCTGACTCGGCTCCAATGGTGCACCATGTTCAGGATGAACAGCACCTTCCGCTCATAATAAAGCCCCGTCAAAATCTCCATATCCAGGAGGCTGATCTTTGGCGCGCCGTTGAAACGGCCAATGACTGTGTAGGCCACGATGCGCCATAAGTAGAACAGCCACGGGTCGCGCAGCTCTCGGCCCCTGCTGCGCCCCGCGGCGAATGTTGGCCCTGTTGCCATGTCCCGCCAAGCCTCCTGGTTATTGTGCGTGTCTAACTCCTCCTCACGCACCTTGGCGCATCCGAATGCGCGCCTCAGCCTCCTTTCCGAAGCTATGAACCAGACACCCCTGTGTCTATATCTGATCTCCCTGTCCCCTGCCTCCAGAGACGCCAGGAACTCACACGTATCTTCCTGGTCTGATGCGCTGCGGAGGTCCATAAGCGCCTCCCAGCCGGCAATCGCTAGCCTCTGCGCCACTAGGTCCTCTAATCCTACCTCGCGCAGGAAATCTCGGCATATGTACGGTGTCCCGTACATGTCCAGGCTGATGAACGCTGCATACTTGTTAGCGAAAGCCGCTGGGGTCTCCTGGTCTGTGGCGGGTTTCATCTTGCGCTGGGCTCTGGTCAATCGCGGTCAATGCTCCCCAAAACCCTAAAATCGAAACTGCCCAGAATCCTCTGAAACTTGCACCGAACGAGCGCCTACTGGTCGCCTACTCAACGCACAAAACAGCACTCCAAGCCGCGCACTCTAGCCTGGTGCGATTTCAAAACCCTAAAAACTGTCTTCTCCGCGCAAACCCTAACAGAAGCGGCTCAAAGCGGAATCGGGGGGGTTACCTGGGTGCTGTGCGGTCGTGTTGTCCTTGAATCCCTCTAAACGGACGGTGGGTTGGGCGCTGATCGACGGCAGAGGTCTGAAGGCGGGAGCTCGTGTGCAACGGTCAAGTGAAAAGTGCTGGGAATTTTCTAAGTCTGGCCTTATATACCCCCTTCTGGCTAGCGCAACGGACCTGCGCATTGATAGGCGCACGGTCCTGCGCACTTGTGTGACTAAAAACTACCAAACCCTAATCTAACTAAAAACACTCAAAAAACAAAACAAGCAGAATAAAATGTGCCAAATTAAAACGTGTCGGGTTACCTCCCGACAAGTGCCTTTGTTTAACGTCGTTGGCTCGACGGTACCTCGTTACGTGCCAAGAAGTGCGTCTGCAGCCCCCCCCCCCCCACTCTTGCTCCTGAGTGTCCTTGCGCCAGTGCTTGTGTTACGATCTCATTGGTCCTGCGCAAAGGATACAAGGGAGGGTCAGCATGTGATACATTATTCGTAATGAGGGTAGATGCAGAGGAAGAGGAGATATAGGCGATGGGTGCTAGTTCTCCCTCTGAAACATCTGGTGGTGCGTCTGGCGCAGCAGCTTGCGCGTCCACTATCTCTGGCTCGGCCAAGTCAATGTTGCGTGTTGCGCCATCCCAAGGTTCGCCCAAGTATCCAAGTTCAAGTTACAAATACGAAAGGCCCAATATGCCTTGTGCTCGAGCTCTACTGGCAGGTGGCATGCCTTCCCATAGACCAGCCGGAATGGTGAGGTTCCAATGGGCGTCTTGTGTGCAGTGCGGTATGCCCATAGCGCATCATCCAGGCGCTGGCTCCAATCCTTGCGCGACGGCCTCACAGTCTTTTCCAAGATGCGCTTGATCTCTCTGTTAGAAACTTCGGCCGGTCCATTTGTCTGCGGATGGTAAGCGGTGGACGTCTTGTGGCGCACCCCATAGTGCTTGAAAACTTGCGCCACAACCCTGTTGCAGAAGTGCGTCCCCTGATCGCTGATAACTGCTTTAGGCATTCCGTACCTGCAAAATATGTTAGTTCTGAGAAAATCCGCGACAGTCTTACCATCATCCTTGCGCGTGGCCTTAGCTTCGACCCATTTGGATACGTAATCCACGGCCACCAGTATGTACTCGTAGCCGGCAGATGGGGGAAATGGACCCATGAAGTCGATTCCCCAAACATCGAACACTTCGTCCACCAGAATCGGGGTCTGCGGCATCTCGTTGCGCGCGGAGATTCCTCCAGTGCGCTGGCACCTGTCACACTTCCTGCAGTGGTCATAGGCATCTCTGAATAGGTGCGGCCAGTAGAACCCGCAGTCCAAGATCTTCCTGCTCGTGCGCTTGGGACCGAAATGTCCTCCACAGGCGTGCGCATGACAAAACATCAACACAGAGTTAATCTCATGGTCAGGCACGCAACGTCTTAATATCCGATCTGGACCTATTCTAAGCATGTAAGGATCATCCCAAAGATAATGCTTGGACTCATGTTTCAATCGCATGCACTGAGTTTTATTGAAATGAGGAGGGAACGCACCTGTGACCAGGTAATTTGCGATATGCGCATACCATGGTACCTTACCTGTTAGCGCCATCAGATGCTCGTCAGGGAATGTCTCCTTGATCTGCCCTGGTTCCTCATCCTTTACGATCCTGCTCAGGTGATCAGCGACGGTATTTTCTGTGCCCTTCTTATCTTTGATCAGCGGCCAATTCCCTTCTGAGCAGCGCAATCTTCGCTGCTGGATAAAATTTATCTAAGAATTTCTTCTGCAGCTGCTCCCATGTGTGGATTGATCCTGCGGGTAGGCTCATCAGCCAGTGTTTGGCTGCATCGCTCAATGAAAATGGGAACGCTTTCATCTTCAGCGCTTCTTCGTTCTCCCCCAAGGTCTTCATGTTCTCGCAAATGATTAGGAACTCCCGCACATGCTTGACTGGATTTTCGTTGTTCATTCCGTGAAACTTGGGCATGTGATGGATGAGTGAGCTCCTCAGTTCGAACTGTCCGTTGGGCGGAAGCACTATGCACCATGGCTGGTTAACAGTGAGTGGGGCTGACATTTCGCGCACTGTCCTGCGCCTCGCGACTGGACGAACGGGTGGCGCAATGTATGGTTCAGCGGCCATCCGTGCGTCGACCTCACGCTGCACTTCCTCTCTGAATAGGGCTGCGCGGTTATGTGCCCTTGCTTCCTCTGGGGTTCTGTCTCCCAGGTTATCTCCAACCACACTGTTATCCTCCATGTCCTGATCCAAACTCAAGAAACGAATTAAATGGCAACGAAGTTGTTGCGTCTGTCAGTGCGCAACTAGAACTGTTTCAAGGTTGCGCAGGCGGATGTGATTGTGCGCTGTCAGAAACAACAACGAGAAAACAAAACAAAATGAAATAACTAGTTACTAAAATGAGAAATGTAAGCTAGCTAAAACTTAGCTGTGTTGCTCCCCGGCAACGACGCCAAAATTTGATCGCGCGTCGTCGTGCGCGTCAAATATAATCCTTCCTCTCCCACTAGTACAGCGGTTAAGTAAGGGTCGATCTCCACAGGGAGCAAGCAGTGAGTCTTAGCCAGTAACCTACACTTAAGAAAACGGGGGTTGCGTGAGTGATTGGGGGTTTTGCGCGATGCGCGAGTAGCAGTGAATATCGTAACGCAGGAAATTGCACTAGACGTGCGCAAGCAGTAGAGATGAAGTACTATCTTTATGAGAAGTGCTGGGCAGACAATCCTCTATGAATGCATTCCTTATCATCGACTCTAAACATCTATAGCTTGTGGTTTACTTGGGTTGGTGTCCGGTAAAGGCTTCCTAACACGTGCGCATGTTCCGTTCAAAGTTCATGTGCTATTAATCCTAGAACTAGACTAAACAGCTGCGAATCCTGTCACAGTAGCAACTGCCTACCCTAACTCGTTACTCCTAATTGTCACGGTAAGTTTGCGGTTCAAGGCTTCCCCTACGCATGCAACTAGTTTAACAGGTGACAAGCAAGCAACACAAGTAAGATTGCGGTTCAAGGCTTCCCCTACTCATGCAACTAACTGTCTCAGTACGCACAGAATTAATACAAGTAAATAAACTATGCATTAAGCTCAAGTCTCAAAGGTAATACATTATAGGTTCATGCCCGACCAACACTAAGTGTTTAGCTCGACATGCTAGTGGTAAACATCATAAAATAGTAAATAACAACTACTGAATCCAAGAAAACGGTAGCAAACAGTGCGTGCAGTGTCTTCTCTCGGCTGGCGCAGTCGGCTGGCGCAAATCTCCTTGACAGGTCCGTGTGTTTTCCAGTTCTGCCGCGCAGTGCCTCTAGAATGCCGCTGAGTGATGATGTTCCGATTTTCTGAAACCCTAGACTTTCTTTGTTTAAATAGTGCCCCAGGAAGTTCATCTTTTGGCAACTTCCAAATCTGGTCACTGGGACTTTGCGCCTGGCGCACAGCATTGATTGGCGCAATCGGGTAGCGCACCTCTGCTGTCTTTCGCCATTTCTTCTTCTGTTTGCGCCGCTAGCTCCGCAGGCTGATCTTTCACTCCTAGAACGCTGCCTGTTAGCGCGTATCCGACTCAAGGACTCGTTCTGACCTGATATACAAAAACATTGGAAACGAGTAATCTTGCTCATGAAATATTGCAAACAAGCATAGGGTTATGACCTAAATAATGTGTATAACTAGGCTCTATCACAGGTCTCATGATGGCTAGGGCTGTGGTCAACTGTGGTCAATACCCTCAAGAACTGCAAAAATCCAAACTGCACAGAAATCCCTGAAACTTGTACCGAACGAACGCCTACTACTCGCCGACACAACGCACTAAACACTGCTCTGATCCGCGCACTCTACCCCGGTGCGATTTCAAAACCCTAAAAACTGCCTCCACTGCGCAAACCCTAACTGGAACTGCTCAAATCGGGGAGGGAAGGTTACCTGGGTGTTGTGTGGTTGTGCGGTCCGTGAATCACTCCAAACGGACGCTGGGTTGGGCGCTGATCGACGGCAGAAGTCTGACGGCGGGGGCTCGTGTGCAACGGTCGAGTGAAAAAGTGTTGGAATTTTTTCCTAAGTCCTGCCTTATATACCCCCCTGGCTAGCGCTTCTGACCTGCGCATTGCTAGGCGCACGGTCCCGCGCACTACTGTGTGACTCAAAAAACTACCAAGTCCTAAACTAGCTAAAAAAAACTCAAAAAAACACAAAACAAACAGAAAAAATAAAATAGGCGGAAATAAAACGTGTCCGGTTACCTCCCGACAAGTGCCTTTGTTTAACGTCGTTGGCTCGACTGTACCTCGTTACGTGCCGAAACGTGTGTCTGCAACCTCCCCCACTCTTGCTCCCGAGTGTTCCTGCGCCAGCGTGTGTGTCGCGATTTCATTGGTCCTGTGCAAAGGGTAAAATGGAAGGTCAGTAGGTGATAAATTATGCGTAACGAGGGTAGATGCAGAGGGAGAAGAAATGTGAGCTATGATCTTCGGTTCTCCCTCTGGTGCATCTGGTGGTGCCTCTGGCGCGTCAGCTGGCGCATCGATTATCTCTGGTTCTGCCAGCTCAATGTCACGTGCTGTGTTATCCCAAGGTTCTCCTAAGTACCGTTTAACTCTCTGCCCATTAACCTAAAAACGATGCCGGTGCCCGTCTTCTAACTCGATTGTTCCGTAGGGGAAAACCTTGGTGACGGTGTATGGACCCGTCCACTTGCTGCGCAACTTTCCAGGCATGAGCTTCAGGCGTGATGAAAATAACAGTACCTGGTCTCCTGGTTCAAATGTGCGCCGGAGGATATGCTTGTCATGATACGCTTTGGTGCGCTCCTTGTAATCGCGCAGTCCTTCATACGCGTCCAGGCGCAGCTCTTCTAGTTCGCTCAGCTCAAATGCGCGTTCTTTTCCTGCCTCATCCAAGTTCAGGTTGCAAATACGCAAGGCCCAATACGCCTTGTGCTCGAGCTCTACTGGCAGGTGGCAGGCCTTCCCATAGACCAGCCGAAATGGCGAAGTCCCAATGGGCGTCTTATGCGCAGTGCGGTATGCCCATAGCGCATCATCCAGGCGCTGGCTCCAATCTTTGCGCGATGGCCTCACAGTCTTTTCCAAGATGCGCTTGATTTCTCTGTTAGACACTTCGGCCTGCCCATTCGTTTGTGGATGGTAAGCGGTGGACGTCTTGTGGCGCACTCCATAGTGCTTGAAAACTTGCACCACAATCCAGTTGCAGAAGTGCGTCCCCTGGTCGCTGATGACTGCCTTAGGTACTCCATACCTGCAAAATATGTTAGTTCAGAGAAAGTCAGCGACAGTCTTACCATCATCCTTGCGCGTGGCCTTAGCTTCGACCCATTTGGATACGTAATCCACGGCCACCAGTATGTACTCGTAGCCGGCAGATGGGGGAAATGGACCCATGAAGTCGATTCCCTAAACATCGAACACTTCATCCACCAGAATCGGGGTCTGCGGCATCTCGTTGCGCGCGGATATTCCTCCTGTGCGCTGGCACCTGTCGCAATTCCTGCAATGGTCATATGCGTCTCTGAATAGGTGCGGTCAGTAGAATCCGCAGTCCAAGATTTTCCTGCTCGTGCGCTTGGGACCAAAGTGCCCTCCACAAGCGTGCGCATGACAAAACATCAAGACAGAGGTAATCTCATGGTCAGGAACGCAACGCCTTAATATCTGGTCTGGACCTATTCTAAGCATGTAAGGATCATCCCAAAGGTAATGCTTGGACTCATGTTTCAATCGCATGCACTGAGTTTTATTGAAATGCGGAGGAAACGCACCTGTGACTAGGTAATTTGCGATATGCGCATACCATGGTACCTTACCTGTCAGCGCCATCAGGTGCTCGTCAGGGAATGTCTCCTTGATCTGCCCTGGCTCCTCCGCCTTGACGATCCTGCTCAGGTGATCAGCGAATGTATTTTCCGTGCCCTTCTTATCTTTGATCTCCAAGTCGAATTCTTGAAGCAGGAGCACCCAGCGCATCAGGCGCAGCTTGGTCTCCTTCTTGGACATGAGGTAGTGGATAGCTGCGTGGTCAGTGTAGATGATGACTCTTTCGCCTAGGACATAAGCTCGGAACTTCTCCAGCGCAAATACAATTGCCAGAAGCTCCTTTTCCGTGGTGGTGTAGTTCCTCTGCGCAGAGTCCAGCGTGCGCGATGCATAGTAAATGGCGTGCGGCTTCTTGTTCACGCGCTGCCCCAAGACTGCACCCACTGCGTAATCGCTTGCGTCACACATCAGCTCAAATGGCAGGTTCCAGTCTGGTGCGCGCATCACTGGCGCACTGGTCAGCGCTTCCTTCAGCTTATCGAACGCCGCCCTGCACTCATCAGTAAAATCGAAACACACATCTTTTTGCAACAGGTTAGACAGGGGTATACAAATTTTAGAGAAATCCTTAATAAAACGCCTGTAAAACCCAGCATGCCCTAAGAATGATTTCACGTCGCGCACGTTGGTGGCATAAGGCAGATTAGAAATAAGATCTATTTTAGCCTTGTCTACCTTAATACCCTCCTCTGAAATGATATGTCCTAGTACTACTCCGTGCGTGACCATGAAATGACATTTTTCGTAATTGAGCACTAAATTCTTAGAGATGCAGCGCGCTAAAACCTTATCTAGATGAGTTAAACATGCATCAAAGGTACTCCCATATACAGTGAAATCATCCATGAACACTTCTATGCATATACCAATCATATCAGAAAAAAATGCTCATGACCAAGCATTGGAATGTACCTGGCGCGTTGCACAGCCCAAAAGACATGCGCCGAAACGCAAACGTACCGAACGGGCATGTGAATGTAGTCTTCTCTTGATCCTCCGCAGCTATGGGTATCTGGTTGTACCCTGAATATCCATCCAGAAAACAAAAATAAGGCTTACCTGCTAAGCGATCCAGCATCTGGTCCATAAAGGGTAACGGGAAGTGGTCCTTGCGCGTGACAGCGTTCAGCTTCCTGTAGTCGATGCACATGCGCCAGCCAGTTTGAATGCGCTTGGGAACTAGTTCGCCCTGCGCATTCTCTTCCACTGTGATTCCTCCTTTCTTTGGCACAACATGCACCAGGCTGACCCATTTGCTGTCCGAAATTGGGTAGATGACCCCTGCGCCAAGCAATTTCAGGACTTCCTTTTGCACTACCTCCATCATGTTTGGATTCAACCTGCGCTGAGCCTCCCTGGATGGTTTGGCACCATCTTCCAACAGAATTCTGTGCATGCACACGTCTGGGCTCACTCCGCGCAGATCAGCAAGAGTCCATCCTATAGCGCGCTGGTTCCTGCGCAGTACCTGTTGTAAGCGCGCCTCCTGCTCTTCTTCTAATCCCTTCTTGATGATCACTGGCAGGGTGTCCTCATCTCCCAAGAAAATGTACTTGAGGTGCTCTGGGAGTTGCTTCAGTTCGATCTTGGGTGCCTGTTCAATAGAGGGCAAGATTTTGTTAGCGGTGCAAATATGAACTATATCAAGTACCTGTGTGGGTGCTGGTTCAGCACTGCTTGGCTCCTCCTCTTGCTCCTCCAGCTCTGCCTGTGTCAGTAGCTCTGGTCCTATGGTTGCGCTCGCACACTGCGCTTCTGCGACTAGATCGTCAATGCTGTCCATCGCGTGCACGGTAGCGTCCTCATGTGGGTGCTGCATCCCCTTGAATATGTTGAAATGGATTTCTTCGCCATCTACTTCCATGGAGAGCGTGCCCCTCCATACGTCTATCTTTGTGCGCGCGGTCATCAGAAATGGTCTGCCTAGGAGGATTTGCGCACTGTTGGCGCTTGATTCACCCTCCATTTCGAGCACATAAAAATCTGCTGGGAAGACCAACTCTCCTACGTGAACTAGGACATCTTCTATCATGCCTGCAGGTTGTTTGCACGATCTGTCTGCTAGCTGAATGGTGAGACCTGCAGGCTTAAGTGGTCCAAGGCGCAATGTCGTATATAGAGAATAAGGTAGCAAATTGATGGATGCGCCTAAATCGATCATGCAATTACTCACTGTGGTCTTACCTAGCGTGCATGGGATAGTAAATGTACCTGGATCTCGGCACTTGGGTGGTACCTTTTGTTGCACGATCGCTGAGGCCTGCGCATTTAGCATTACCTGTGCGCATTCACCTTTCCTTCGCTTGTTTGTGCACAGCTCTTTTAAAAACTTCGCATACCTGGGGATCTGTCGAATAGCTTCTGTGAGAGGTATGTTGATTTCTACCTTGCTGAATAGCTCATATAATTCCTTGTCCAGCGCTTCTTTTCTCGCCAGTGGTGCCTGCACAGGGAAGGGAGCAGGTATGTTAGTACAATTTTTGTCCTTGTGTTTCGAGTGAGACATACCTTGCGCTTTGCCCTGCTGGTCCGTGGCTGGCGCTTCCGGTTGCGCATCTTGCTCTGGTTGCGCATTTTGATCTGCTGGATCCGGGATTTGCGCAACTGGTTGCGCGGGCGCCTGTGCGGTCTGCTCTGTTCCTACTGTGCGCCCAGTCCTCAGTGTCACTGCATTGACTCCTCCTTTAGGGTTCTGAATCACTTGCGAAGGCAGGTTGCCATCGCTCTTTTTCAGCTCATACACCGTGGTTGCTATTTGTGATAGCTGCTTTTCTATGGACTCGAACCTTTTGTCATATTTCTCGTCATTTTTGCGCACTGTATCTGCTAGCTGCCCCATGATGTCTTCCAAGGAACGCCGCGGCTGTTGGTTGTTCTGCGCTGGTGCGTCATTTCGGCGGTGCGGCGGATTGTAGGGCGCAGCTTGTTGCGTCTGCTGTGGTGCGCGCTGATCGGTGGGCTGCCTCTGGAAATTGTTCTCCTCCTTCCATCTGAATCCATTTGCGGCAAGCCCAAAGCGCGGCTGATTCTGCCTCTGCGGTCCTCTGTTGTCCCATCCTCCAAGAGCATTGACATCTCCAGTCTCTTCGAAAAGTGTTGGGCATTCGTCTGTCTTGTGCTCAGTGGACCTGCAGAATTCACATACCTTTGGTGCAACTGGTTGTGCGCTCTGCGCACTCATCAGCTTCTGTAGCATGGCCTTCATTTCCTTGATCTCAGCGCTGGTTTCTACCTGATGCACAGAACGATTACGGCTACTTTCAAGCGTCAATTGATGTCTTACCTACCCAGCAGAATCTTCTATCAGCTGCCACGCATCCTCTGGGTACATGTTGCAAATGTCCCCTCCTGCGCATGCATTCAGTAGTCGCAGCTCCATGGGCAGCAGTCCATTTAGAAAGTTCTCTATCAGCACATTCTGGGGAAGCCCGTGATTGTAGCAGTTGGCTTCTAGCTCCCTGAAACGTTCATAGTATTCTGACAGAGACTCCCCTGCGCTCTGCCTTGGCGCGGCCAGTTCCCTCCTGAGCAGCGCAATCTTTGCTGCTGGATAGAATTTATCTAGGAATTTCTTCTGTAGCTGCTCCCATGTGTGAATAGATCCTGCAGGTAAATTCATTAGCCAGTGTTTAGCTGTATCACATAATTAAAATGGGAATGCCTTCATTTTCAGCGCCTCATAACTCTCCCCTTCGGTCTTCATGTTCTCGCAAATGACTAGGAACTCTCGCACATGCTTGACTGGATTTTCATTGTTCATCCCGTGGAACTTGAGCATGGGATGGATGAGCGAGCTCCTTAGCTCAAAATGACCGCCTGGTGGAAGCACGATGCACCATGGCTGGTTAACAGTGATAGGGGCCGACATCTCGCGCACTGTTCTGCGTCGCGCGGCTTGTTGCACGGGTGGCGCATGATACACTTCAGCGGCCCTCCTTGCTTCAACCTCGCGCTGCACTTCCTCTCTGAACAGGGCTGCGCGGTTATGTGCCCTTGCTTCCTCTGGGGTTCTGTCCCCCAAGTTGTCTCCTACGACACTGTTATCCTCCATAACCTGTTCCGAATCTCAAGAAAAATGAAATTAAAAGATAACTAATGTTGTTGCGGCTGTCAGTGCGCAACTAGAATCTGCGCAGCGCAACTGTTTCAAGGTTGCGCAGGCTGATGTGAATGCGCGCTGTCAGAAACAACAACGAAAACAAAACAAACTGAAAGAATTACTATAATAAAAACTCAGACTAAAGACTTAGCTGTGTTGCTCCCCGGCAACGGCGCCAAAATTTGATCGCGCGTCGTTGGGCGCGTCAAATATAATCCTTCCTCTTCCACCAGTACAGCGGCTAAGTAAGGGTCGATCTCCACAGGGAGCAAGTAGTTCAGTCTTCAATCCTGTCGTCTACACTAAAAATGGGGGTTGTGTGAGATTGGGGTGCGCGATGCGCAAATGAACAGTAGCTAGCGTAACGCAGGAAATTGCACTAGACGTGCGCAAGCAGTAGAGATTAGATACTATGACTATGAGAAGTATTGGGCAGACAATCCTCTATGAACGCATTCCTTATCATCGACTCTAAACGTCTATAGTTTTCGGCTTACTTGGGTTAGTGTCCGGTCAAGGCTTCCTAACACGTGCGCATGTTCCGTTCAAAGTTCATGTGCTATTAATCCTTAGAACTAGACTAAACAGCTGCGAGTCCTGTCACAGTAGCAACTGCCTACCCTAACTCGTTACTCCTAGTTGTCATGGTAAGTTTGCGGTTCAAGGCTTCCCCTACTCATGCAACTAGTTTAACATATGACAAGCAAGCAACGCAAGTAAGTTTGCGGTTCAAGGCTTCCCCTACTCATGCAACTAACTGTCTCAGTGCGCACAGAATTAATACAAGTAAATAAACTATGCATTAAGCTCAAGTCTCAAAGGTAATACTTCATAGATTCATGCCCGACCAACACTAAGAGTTTAGCTAGACATGCTAGTAATAAACATCATAGAATAGTAAATAAGGTCTAATATGTCTGAGAACACAGTAGCAAACAGTGCGTGCAGGTTGTCTTCTCGGCTGGCGCAGTCGGCTGGCGCAAATCCTCTCAACAAGTCCGTGTGTTTTCAGTGTTGCCGCTCTCTCTGATGTGCGTTGTCCAATGACGGCTGTGATGTCTCTCTCTCTAGAAACCCTAGACTTCCTTCGTTTATATATTGCCCAGGAAGTTCACCTTTGGCAACTTCCAAATCTGGTCACTGGATGTTGCGCCTGGCGCACGGCATTCGGCTAGCGCATCGGCTAGCGCACCGCTACTGACTCTCGCCAACTTCTCCTCTGCTTGTGCTGCTATCTCCGCAGGCGGATCTCTCACTCCTAGGACGCTGCCTGTTAGCGCGTATCCGACTCAAGGACTCGTTTTGCCCTGTAACACAAAAACACTAGAAACGAGTAATCTTGCTCATAAAATATTGCAAATAAGCATAGGGTTATGATCTAAATAATGCGTACAAATAGCCTCTATCAGTCCCTCAAAGAAACAATTATCTCCTAATTTTTAGGAGATTAGATTTGTTTTGAACTCCAAAACAAATCTCCTTCTCTAGCTAGGAATTCCACTGGAATATTCTCTGCAGCAACTTAGAAATTCTTCTGATGCTCTCAGCAGGGCTGCCAGGCCTTCTTGCCAAAGGCCCAGGTTGCTGCTGCTCGGACAGATGCTGCAGCTCACTTGAACAAGCTTCTGCTATAGCTCCCTCCAGGATCTCAGCAGGATCGCTCCTGCTAAAGCACCCTCCAGGATCTCAACAAGATCATGTCTGGGCAGATTATTCTTTGCGCCAATACTGCTGCTATAGCTCCCAGCTATCCTCTTCTCTCTTGCGTTCGTGTTCTCCCAAAATCGTCCAATTAAATGAAACTCGACTGAATTGGTTTGCTGCCCTGTTTGGCTATGAACCCGCGGTTTCATTGTGGAACCGCCGGTTCCACTTTGGAACCGGCCCCTTTCAGAGAATCTTGATATTTTGCCTTCGGGGCCGGTTCAGGACCCAAACCGCCGGTTCCACTCAGAACCGGGCTGCTTGTCCACCCGCTGTTCGATTCTGACTTTGCTTGCGTTTTTGACCTCCGAAACCTTCGAATCACGTCTCGGTGCAAACTACAAAGTTGTAGCCCTTCAAGTCAGATTTCCAACAATATATAGCATGCCTCATTTAGATAAGAGATGAGTACTCTGCACGCCCAAGACTCCCCCTTGGAAACCTGCGCATTCCTTGATCATAATGCCTTGTGCACTCTGCTTGGTCATTTTGGAACACTCTGCATCAGCTGCTGTTTTCACACGTTTGCTGTAGCAAACTCTTGTACACCTTGTAGGAGTTTGTCAATGATGCCATATACATTAACACAATCTAGTATCATACAATAGATATCAATTCAGTTTCACCGCTAGACTATGCTAACTTGATAATCAGAGCATGCAATCCTAGCTGAAGAAGGAGATTTGAATCTCAAATCAAATCTAATATCTTAAAAATTAGGAGATATTGATATTACTAGGGAAATTGCTAAATCCTGATAATGATGCAAGTGGGTGCTCCTATATAAAGAAGACCCTTCAGAGCAAGAAAGTTGATCGAAGAAGAGCGAGATCACACAGAATTCCGAGAGAGTATTTTTGGTGTGCGAACGAGATCTTCGATTATCACCGAGAGCAGAGCGTGAGCGCAGAGCTGTGGTGACAGAAGCAGAAGGTGATCAGGACTTGCGTAGTCTGATCCAAGCTTGATCTGGAAGCCAATTCAGAGCAGAGTGTGCTTGTTGGTTGATCAAGGGTAGCCGCGGAAGAACTGACGAGTAAGTGACTCGGTCGAGTGTCTGGGCGGCAGTGCTCGCTAGTGACAGGAGGTCACTGAGTGAGGGGGAGTATTCCAGAGTGTGCAGCGATCGTGGAATCGTTCGAACGGCTCAGCGGAAGGCTTCGGAGCGACGCGGACAATTTGTGCATCAGCTGTGTGCTACAGCAGATGCTATGCAACCTTGCAGTATCTGAGTTTTCAGTAGAATAGGCTGAGTTTTGAGGAGACAGTAGCTATTCTAGATTGGTATCAGTAGAGGGTATGCAGACACAAGTCAGAGCCTGTTCTGATTGTGTTCGAGGATCCACCTAAGGTTGAGTAGCATAGGTTGCGTGGAGTTGTAACCGTGTGTACTTGAAGACCTTTGAGATTAGTGGATTGAGGATTGAGAATAATCCTCCTCAGATGTTGGCAATTGGCCGAACTGGGTTAACAAACATCTGTCCTTGTTCATTCTTGCTGAAGCAGTTTACTGGTGAACAAGAGTGTGCTGTAGCAACTGCTTGTTCACAAATCTGTTTATCAAAGGAGCTGTGAATTTCACATTTAAGTCGACGGGTCGAAGGAAATTCATTACCCACTGAATATTTGACTTGGGCGAATCAGGTCTGATTCAGGCATAGCCATTCGCTGACTTCCCTGAATCAACTTCATTCGGGGTTTTAAGTTGACTCGTTCGAATATTTTCTCTATCACACATCTCTCCCAACACTGAACCCTAAAACCTTGCCCGCTCAGTTTGTCTCCGTCCGTCGCCAGCACTCCTCTGTCCGTATCCGACCATAGCCAGCACCCATCTGACCGCACTGCAACCTAGCCCGCTCTGTCGGACCTAGCCGACCCCACTTCGTCTGAATCGCCGACTTCTCTCCCGAGTCACTCTCCCGTGCACGAATCAGCTCTGATCCGGTAGAATCACTCCCCGCCTCACCCGAATCAGTTTAGCCTCCTAGTCGAATCATTCCCACGGCTCGCACCAACCTGAACTCCGCCGGGAAAAGGAGACAGCCACCTACCCAAAGGCTTTCCGCGGCTGAGAAGGGTATAGGAATAGCTAAACCTAAACTCAAACCCAAACCGAGGCGGAGGCGAGCTGCCACTGCTGGCCTTGTCCATTGATCATCGCGTCCACCGTCTCCAGTCAGCGAGACATCCTCATCTTCCTCCGAGGAAGCCAGACTAGTGGGGGAGTCTTCTTGCGCGCACACCAGTTTGGCTATAGTCCGGCACGCGAGAGCAGAAATGGCAAGGATTCCCTTCCCTTTCAGTGAAGAGATTCAAAGGGCTGACGCTCAAATGAAAACTCTGTTGACACATCACAGCGAGTATGTAATCCTTGCACCGACTTACCCGGATCTTGCCACCCTACGTGAGCTTAATGTTCTTGATGAAGTTTGTAGTTATCTACGTGTTAGTGATCTTCACTATATTTTGATGGATGATCCGAATACTTACCCGTGGCTGGTTAAGGAATTTATGGCCTCATTTTCTGCGACATGGGAAGATGTCAGAGCTAATTAAATGTATAAGGGTAAGAGGGAGCGCCATGTTCGGTACTGGAATTTCCTCTTGGGCGGCCAGGTTTCTAACATGCCAGCCAGTAATGTCAGAACAACATTTGGGTGCACTACGCATCTTGAGTACCCGTTATTCAAGGGAGGGCAAAGGTACGAGGTCTGTAAGATTACTAGGCAGGATATCTTCTTCACATTCTCTCAGCCAGCGTTGATGATTCAGTCTCCCGTTTGGCGGCTGATTCATCATTTTATTGCGACATCCATTCACATCCGTAAGGATGGCGGTCGGTATGTAAACACCGCCGATATGGACCTAATGCTTCAATTTAGTTTCGGCCAGCAGGTTTGCAAAGTTAGCGCTTTGACACTCCAGTTTGAGTCATATCAGAATTCAGAGTACAAGGGGCATGCTCTAGGTGGCGGGACATTTATTATGCTTCTCGCGAAGCATATGGGCTTTACTTTGTACAATGGCACGCCTCTGCCCAAGAAGGTACTCAACCTGGAGGGTCTTCGCAAGATGCATATGATAGACGCGAAGACTCATGAATGGATCGTTTGAAAGGATGTGCCGAAGCAATTAGAGAAGCGGATTGCAAAAAAGCGAATAGAGCATGGGGCTCCTTGGCTAGCAACACCGCCTAAACCTGCTAGTGAGTAGCCCTTGTCACCAGAAGCCGCGCCTATGCCTGCACCTGCCCACGCTTCAGAACATATTCCAAATTTCATACCATCTTCCACCACTCCTCCTCCCGTTGAGCCCGAGACAAGTGTGCGCGAGGACCTGAGGTTGTTGAGCGCGCGTTTGGACTCCCTCTCGGATTCTCACACGATTCTCATCCACTCCCACGATGTATTATCCACCCTTTTCCACGATTTTTTTGCATGGCAAGGAGGTGTCATGACACGTATGTTTAGGTATTGTAGACATCCCACCTTCGCCGCCGCCTCCACAGACTATGCCACCAGCAGACACGGAAGATGATTCCATTTTAGCCATGGTCGAAGGTGGAGTTATTGAGGCCAATGCCTCAACCGAAGGTGGTGACGGTGAGGAAGACACCGGGAGTGGTAGCAAGAGCAGCAATGGAGATCATGCAGAGGGGGAGGACGAAGCAACCGATGAGACTATTCACGAGAGTGATGACTCGGACCACGAGACCTGCACGAAACATAGAAATGATGTTTAGGTTGCTTTTATGTTTGTCATGACTTGTGTTGGTATTCTTGCTTTGTACTTTGCTTGACTAGTCCATTTATATCTTGACGCGCTTCCAGTGATAATTTTTTGCATGACAGATGATTTTCGAACTTGTATTATTTTTATTTGGCTATTTTTTCCCTTAGAGAACTGTTTCGGACTGCACTGCTTATTTGATTCGGACACCCTGGCCTAGTCACATTTTTTTGCCTTGCCAGGATCACTTTTGATTCGGCGAAGCTCAAGCTATCCGAACTAGTTTGACTCGCTCACCCTGGCCGAATCAATTTTTTTGCCTTGCCCGGATTACTTTTGATTCAGGCAAGCTCACGATACCCGAACTGATTTGATTCGACCAGGGTGTGGCCAGTCATCTTTTGTGCACCCCGAATTAATTCTGATTTGGGTAGTTTTGGGCAGCACTGTTTTCAGTTGACTTTGGAAAATTTTGCAAGTTTACTCGCATTTGTTCAATTTTTTTTCAAGCACTATAATACACTAGTTCATGACTTTTGATTTACAAGTGAATATCTACGTACACTCATCGTTTGAATCGTCGCGCATTTGTTTTCCAATATCTTGCCTAGCTATATGTTTCGCTTTGATATATATGTAATAGCTAGCTATTTCAATTTGTGAATTCAGGTGTTGCGCTAACATTTTTCTTGAGTTTTAGATTTACCGCAACTGACTAGAGCATCATTCACGGACATAGGCGGATGCAGATTTTTATTGCTGACTAAGCAAATTTTTAAGTGTGGGGTGTTTGCGCTTGCGCTTTTATTTGTTTAACAACATGATTCTATGCTACACATTTATTTTGCGTGCATTATACTCACATGATTATTTTCATCCTAGATTTATATATTGATCACACGAAGTAATGTTTGCTAAGCAATTAAGTAGTATCATTTAAAAATTACTTTGGGATGAGTTATGCTATGAATTCATGAATCGTATCTTTAAGTTGATTAACATTCTTTGTGATGATGTTATTTACATGATTCACTGTTTTGACTAGCTTAGTTCGATTGATTTTTAAGCTCTTTCCGTGCATGAAAAATGAAGTTGAGTTTAGCGAGCACAAAAATAAAATAAAAATAGTTTTAATATAAAAACTTTTTACTTGCTCTTGTTTGCTTTTAGGTGACTTTAGCACTCCTATTTAGCCTTTACATTTGTTTAGCTCACACTCCATGATCCTTTATATATCACTTAGGCACAGAATCAAGTATTAAATGTGGGGTCAAATAAAATATTTGGGTAAAAGAAAAAAAAGGCGCAAGAAAGAAAAATAATATTTTTAAGGTTTTACAAATGCCGAGGGTTAGAAAGGTAAGTTCTCCCTTGAAAGCATTTGTATAAACACAAAAATAATATTTGTTTTTTTTTTGGTCAAGGAAAAGCTTTACAAATGCCGAGGGTTAGGGAGGTAAGTTCCCCCTTGAAAGCATTTGTATAAACGCACTAAAAAAATAAACACACTTAATTCTTGACTTTATGCCTTTTCTTCAAGTTCTTCCGCATGTGTGTGAGTAAGGCATTTGCATTTCACTTTTAAGAAACGTCTAAGGTATGACCGTCATAATATATTACTTAAGCATCAAGATTTGTACTAATGGATTTTAAAATTTCAATGTCAAAACTCCTATTCTCTGACGAATTATGACGTAGAGACTTAAAACTTGAGAATGAGTTTGTTGTCATGAGCTTATGGACCTGCCCTTAGCAAGCATATGTGATTGACTCGACAAAAGTTTTGTGAAAGCGACGCTTTTTTTCATACTACTTTATAGGAAATTGAGCGGTAATTTGACTTTGGCGAATGCTAGTTCTGATATCAATTCTATGAATATTTGTTGTTGCAATGAAGTGAATGATCCTTAAAGTTTGCGTGAAGTGAATGATTTGCACAACTCTATTATTATTATGTGGGCTAATATAGAACTACTTTCTTAGCAAACTATATTTGGATTTTGAACTCGTATGGATGATTGCGAGTAGGATTTGTGAGTACTCCTATTCTGAAAACTCACATGAGACTATAACTCGTCCACTAGGGTAGCCTAGGGGTTTAATGGCTTGATGCATACGCTAAATGCATCAGTGATTCCCACGACAGTGAGTTAGGAGTAGATTTAATTTTCTTTGTTTATTTATTTTTAGGTTATGTTACATGAGTAGGAGATCGATGTGTTTTATGTGCGTAAGATTTGCTACGTGCTTTGATAATGTCATGTATGATCTAGCATCTTACTCTCCTCTTGACTTGTGCATATACTTGTTCGGGACGAACAAGACTTAACTGTGGGGTGTTTTGATGAGCGGACAAATAACCTTATATTTTTCCGCATTTTTCCTTTACTTCTTGTTTGTTTTGTTATTTTATGAAGTCGTTTGATGCTTTCTTTGTCCATTTCAGGTTAAAAATACATATTACACGATATGAAGTGGCTTGAAGAAAATCTGGATGAACTCCGGTCGATCGAGAGCAAAAATGAACAAGATTGGAGCAAGCTGCAAAAGTGACTCGTCCAGACACATTTTGACTCTACCAGATGGGTGCACGAGTTAGAATTGATTCGGCCAACCTTGGCCGAATCATCCTCTCCAGCTGCATGGATCAACCTGACTCAAGGAGAATTTTGACAAGGCTTGACCGGAAAATAAAAGCTTGACCGAATCAAAATTGACTCTGCCAAGAAGAGGTGCGCTGCCCGGATCAGCTTGTCTCGAGAAGAATTTCAACCGATTGACCAAGACTTGACCGAATCAAATGAAGGCTTGACCGAATCAAAAGTGAATCGGCCAAGGAAGATTGACTCGCCCAGCCTCGAAGTGCACTTAGAGTTTGATTCATACACTCTGTCCGAGTCAACTAATTTAAGCTTACCCGAATCACTTTTGATTCGGACACGGCAGGTGAATTGGTAATTTCCGAAAAGTATAAATATAAAGAGATGAGAAATTAGAAGAGGCTTTTTTCCAGAAAACAAAACCCTAGACGATTTCTCTTGGAGGACTTGAAGAATTGTCGAGGATTTAGAAAAGACACACGCGATTGAAGATTCTACATCATCCCTCTACTCAACCCTTACTAGTTTGTCTTCAATTGGTGAACACTTTCCTTTAAAAATTATGTCTTGTATTGAACTCACCATGAGTGAGTAGTCCATTGTAGTTGGGATCCTTATAGATCTCTTAGGTTAAACTGTAATGCAAAACATGTTTCTTTATCAATATGAGTAAAGTTTGATTGAAAATTCGCATGCTTTATCTTCATGTCAATTTCATGTACACCAAGTGTTTGAAAAAACGCATGAATGAGTATGAATTGATAAAACACCTAGGGATGGAATGAGAATTGAACTTAGGTTGTTTAGAAGATCAAGCATGTTTATTTTAGATAGCGTTTGTGCGCAACAGTGACATTCGCATTCTATTAGGCTAAGAATATAGCGGACTTTAGTTAACTATCAATAGACCGAGAGGTTGAGATTAAGAGACTTTTGTTCTACACGGTTCAATAGAGCGAGAGTTTGAGAATTGTGTCACTTAGGTATCATTTCCATTCTAGAGAAGGAGGGAGAGTTGAATTTAGAATGGGTGATACTTTAGCCTAGAATTATCAATCAAATCAGCTCATGCATATATTTCTATTTTGTGTTGTCAATCGCATGATCTAGGGGTGAAATAGGATTCCGACTACGTTTTCTTTATTGCTTTCTTTCAAACCAAATTCGATCTTGTCTTTAGTATTTACTAGAGATAACTCGCCTAGAGAAAAACTCCCAGTTTTTATTTAGTAGACTCGCACTAAGCATTACTAGCTTGCTTTAGACTAATCTAGGCTTTTCTTTTGGGTTATACCCGAGGTCACTCGGATTATAAATATAGTTTGTGTACCGTGATTGAACTAGTATCTTTACTACCACAATTTCGACAACATTCAACTGGCAGTGAGATAGAGTAGGTTGTCGATCATGCTCCTGTACAGGGTCTGTTTCACACTAATTCCAAATTCATCTTTTCTAATTTTTACGTGTGTAGCGGAAGGAGTGTGCTTATGATTGGCATTTTCCAACCCGAACTTCTTCACCAAGTTTCTGGCATACTTGCTCTCTATCATAAATATTTCATCTGATTTCTGAGATACTTGCAGACCAAGAAAGTAGATCATCTCACCCATCATACTCATCTGAAATTTACTCTGCATCTTTTCAACAAACTGATCCACCAACTTCTGTGATTGAGATCCAAATACTATGTCATCCACATAGATTTACGCAATGATTGAAATTCCTTCTGAACGTGTGATCGCGCGTCGTCGTGCGCGTCAAATATAATCCTTCCTCTCCCACTAGTACAGCGGTTAAGTAAGGGTCGATCTCCACAGGGAGCAAGTAGTAAGTCCTTAGCTAGTAACCTACACTTACGAAGACGGGGGGTTGTATGAGTGATTGGGGGTTTTGCGCGATGCGCGAGTAGCAGTGAATATCGTAACACAGGAAATTGCACTAGACGTGCGCAAGCAGTATAGATGAGATACTATGTTTATGAGAAGTACTGGGCAGACAATCCTCTATGAATGCATTCCTTATCATCGACTCTAAATGTCTATAGTTTGTGTCCTACTTGGGTTAGTGTCCGGTAAAGGCTTCCTAACACACGCGCATGTTCCGTTCAAAGTTCATGTGCTATTAATCCTAGAACTAGACTAAACAGCTGCGAATCCTGTCACAGTAGCAACTGCTTACCCTAACTCGTTACTCCTAGTTGTCACGATAAGTTTGCGGTTCAAGGCTTCCCCTACTCATGCAACTAGTTTAACATAGGACAAGCAAGCAACACAAATAGGATTGCGGTTCAAGGCTTCCCCTACTTATGCAACTAACTGTCTCAGTATGCGCAGGATTAATACAAATAAGTAAACTACGCATTAAGCTCAAGTCTCAAAGGTAATACATCATAGATTCATGCCCGACCAACACTAAGTGTTTAGCTAGACATGCTAGTGGTAAACATCATAAAATAGTAAATAACAACTACTGTATCAGAGAAAACGGTAGCAAATAGTGCGTGCAGTGTCTTCTCTTGGCTGGCGCAGTCGGCTGGCGCAACTCTCCTTGACAGGTCCGTGTGTTTTCCAGTTCTGCCGCGCAGTGCCTCTGGAATGCCACTGAGTGATGATGTTACGATCCCCTGAAACCCTAGACTTTCCTTGTTTAAATAGTGCCCAGGAAGTTCATCTTTTGGCAACTTCCAAATCTGGTCACTGGGACTTTGCGCCTGGCGCACGGCATTGATTGGCGCAATCGGGTAGCGCACCTCTGCTGTCTTTCGCCATTCCTTCTTCTGTTTGTGCCGCTAGCTCCGCAGGCTGATCTTTCACTCCTAGAACGCTGCCTGTTAGCGCGTATCCGACTCAAGGACTCGTTTTGACCTGATACACAAAAACATTGGAAACGAGTAATCTTGCTCATGAAATATTGCAAACAAGCATAGGGTTATGATCTAAATAATGTGTACAAATAGGCTCTATCAACGTGCTTCACAAATAGAGTCTTGTCTACTCCTCCTTGCACATAACCATGTTGAACGAGAAACACCGTGAGACATTCATACCATGCTCTGGGTGCCTGTTCAATCAGTACAAAGCTTTTTTGAGACGATACACATAATCCGGGAGATGTGGGTTTTCAAACCCCTTAGGCTGAGCAACATATACTTCTTCATTCAGCCATCCATTGAGGAATGCAGTTTTTGCTTCCATCTGAAATAGTGTAACAAGCAGTGTTGATGGCGTCAGCCTAAAATGCTAGAGATACGTCCTTAGCATGGAGCATGACACACATCATTTCCCGAAGCGTACGATTTTTCCTTTCAGCAACTCCATTTTGGTGGGGGTTATGGGTGCTGAGAATTGATGAAATATGCCCTGCTCGAGACAGAATTCCTCTATGTCATTGTTCTCAAATTCTTTACCGTGATCACTTTTAATTGCAATTAGAGATGTGTCATTCTCATGCTGCAGTCTCAGAATTAGGTGAATCACGGCTTCAACATTATCTGATTTATGTCTGAGAAACACAATCCAGGTGAAATGAGAAAAATCATCAACACAAACTAGAACATTGTTCTTACCCCCAAGGCTTTTCTTCTGCATAGGACCCATTAGATCCATGTGTAACAGTTCGAGGATTCTGGTTGTGTGAATCTGATCAGTTCTTGGATGAGTTGATCTTGTTTGTTTTCCGATCTGGCATTCTCCACACATAACATCAGCCTTTCCCTTTATCTCAGGTATTCCTCGCACCAGACCATGTTTAGATATCTTTCTCAGTGCCTTGAGATTCAGGTGACCTAGCAGTTTGTGCCACAGATCAATTCATTCTCCTTAGATAGAAAATAGTGACTTTGAATAAGCTCTATGTTAGAACTCAGTAAATAGCAGTTATTTGATGATCGATTTCCTCTCATAACACACTTCCCTTCATCGTCAATGACTTGGCACAAGTCCTGTGTAAATTTGACATTCAGCTTTCCATCACATAGTTGGCTGATGCTCAGAAGATTAGCCTGAAGACCTTCCATTAAAAGCACCTTCTCGATTAGAAGCATCCCTTATACAAACAAAGTACCTTCACCGATAACTTTTCCTTTTGCTCCATCACCAAACGTAACAAATCTCCCATTCAGGTTCTTTACATTGGTCAAATAACTGGCTTCTCCAATCATGTGGGCTAAACAGTCACTGTCAAAGTACCACCAATCCTTCTCAAGGTGAGAGGATGACCTATATGCGACGTAGCAACAGTTCGACCAAGGTCCGTAACTTTTTATGGGATGCATGAGTCTTTGTCGACGATACTTTCCAAGAAACCTAGAGCACTTTCGCTGGATGTGACCTTGAGTAATAACAGATGCACTTATTTTTTGTCCAAAGCATGTTAGACCTGTGATTAGAACATGCATTGCTAGTGTGATTAAGATTTCCAGCTTGAACAAACATAGGCTTACCACTCGTCTTCTGATGCTCATAGCCCAAACCGGAGCTTCCACGACTATGGTATGAAGCTTCTTTGTGTCGTTATTCATCATGCTTGAAATATGCACTGCGTTGCAGGTGACAAGATACTTCTTTCGCTAAGTTGCTGCCCCTTTGGTTAGGCCAAATCTGAAGAACACAAACAGATTTGTTCACCCAGTTCAGCAACACCCTATGTCATGGAAAGACAGCTCTCGGTTCTCAAGATTCTACTATTCTTGGTTAAAGTACAAAGGATCCTGTTCTCAGCCTACTCTAGAACAACCTCTACTTCTAACCTAACTGGAACCTGTGCTCAATTTGACCACACATATTAGCTACATAGGGTAATCTACTTTCAATAATAGATAGCTAGCAGTTCTACAACTCTCAACCTGTCATATTATAAAGTGTACCCAGAAGATGGCGGAGCAACTTCTTTTGCCAAGTTACTGATACTTCTGTCGACGACTCCTTTAAGCACTGCTTGCCGACTCAATTGGACACTCTGCACTGCTCCCCACGATCAATGACCTCCCATCACTATTCAGGAGCATGCAGAGACAGCATGCGCAAGACACACTCCACAACTGTCAACTCTTCTGTCTGTCAACGAGGCTCCACTCCAGTCTACTCCCTTGAATCAATGTAGGATCAGACTTCTTAAGTCCTGATCGCTCTTCAGCTCTAACACAACTAACGCTCCAGTACTCTCTTCTTTCGCGAACTCAGATCTCTACTCTGTGTGTGGGTGGGTGGGTGGGTGTGTGTGTGTGTGTGTGTGCAATTTTGTTTCCTAAAACACAATTTAGAAACAAATCTTGCTTGCCTTCATCCGAACCTCTGCCGAAGATCTCTGATCAACTGGGACTCTCTCTGACCATTGCTACCGCGACAGTAATCACCCGGACATCCTCCGAGCTACTTTTGATTGATCGGCTACAAGGATACTCTCTTGAGCTTTAGCCTTGAATCTTTAGGGGATGCTATAGCCTCTTATGGTTCTTGTCTTGACCTCTTCTAATCATATGTACCACACAGGATGCTATAGCTTCTTCTGGCTCTTTTGTTTTGTCAGACTTCATTTGCAAGTACAAGCTCCTAGTACCACAGGATGATATAGCATCTTCTTCCGCTTTGTCACAGATGTCATATCCGTAACAATGCTGACATACTTTCTAACTCGCAATAGTTGTGACATAACCTCGGAATGTTTAAGTTTCTCCTTGTCAAGTTCTGTTTGTATATGCTTGACTGATTTCTTACTGTTCATATTTCTCAGCTTTCAGGCTCATAACTTGCTTGCTCAATTTAGAGTTTTACTTCACTGCCTCTCCCCACTATTCGTACAAAGCTTTTTATGTCTCTGTTATGGTTTCTTCGGTGATTTCTGTTTCACTATCACTGTTTCAGGTTTCTCAGGTTTGGTCTCTGGAGTTTCTGCGACAGTATTGAATGCCACGAAGTTTGATTTTTCTTCTTTTGTTTCAGACTCCTTTGATTCAGTATCACTCCATCTAGCCATGAGAGCCCTTTTTTGTTTCTAAAGGGTATTGGCGAATTCTGCTTGGATGTGTCCAAAGCCCTCACATTCACGGCATTGAATCCCTTTGCTTCTCTCTCCCTTTACTTCCTTCTGATTTTAAGTAGTTCTCACCTTTCTAAATTTTCCATCTCGATGATTTCTGTTATCTGGTCCAGATTTGCTTCTCTGTTCAGACTGACTCTGATTCATTTTCCTCATAACTTGCCAAAGTTCTTTGCTAATAAAACCATCTGCTCAGACATTTCTTGATCATCTTCGGTAGTTTCTGATATCTCACTTTTGAGTGCAACTCCTCGAGATTTTTTCTTAGGTACTCAAATTCAACTTCATTTCAAATACTCGGAGGGATCCCATCAATATGTCAAGTCTCATTATTTTTATATTCTGAGCTTTCTCAATGGCGGTTACCTTCATTGCATATTTCTGGGGAAGAGACCGCAACACCTTTCTGACTAGTTTCTCGTTACTGATTGGGTCTCCTAGAGCATGGGCTTCGTTGGTAATGTCCATCAATTTTGCGTTGAATTATGTTTTTGATTCATCATCCTTCATTTTTAAATTTTCAAATCTGGTAGTGATCATCTGCATCCGAGGCTGTTTCACCTTGTCAGTTCCTTTGAAGGCTATTTTGAGAATGTCCAATGCATCTATTGCAGCTTCACAGGTTAAGATCACTTTGAAAATGTCTGGTTCGATAACATTGAAGATTGCATTGAGTGCCTTTGCGTTTGTTGCAGCAATTCAATCCTCATCCGCCATCCACTGATTTTCCAATTTAGGATAGGCCACACCATCTTGATTCATGATTAATAGAGAATCATACTTAGAGATCACGGATATCCATGCTCGGTCATCGATTGATTTGATGAACGCCCTCATGCGAGTTTCTAGTAGGGATAGTAAGAACCATCGAGAAGTGAAGGACGGGAGTTGTTTTGTCCTTCTTTCGTACTCATCTTGGACATCTTGGGTACAACCCCTGAATCACACTTTGTACAGCGAGTGTCTCACTCTGATACGAATTTAAATTCCTATGTCTGTCCCACTGTGACTGTTCCACTATTTTGTATTAGCTATTTTACAATACTCAAACGGATAATGTTTTGATAGTTGTTAGTAACAGCACAAACGGTACGTTGAAATATAAAAGATACAAGATATGGTTGCTCTATTCAGCCCCACGATTTCTTTAAACCCCAAGTGGAAAGCACTTCACTATCAAATGGTCAAATACAATAGATCTAACGTAACAAGACTCTCTCTGTTACCATTATGTTGTTGCACGACAGTGAATGCGTCTGACTCCCTCCGACAGAGATCCCTCTCTAGTCCACCTGGATATGCCTCTCGCAGATAGAAAGTTCGCCTCCAGAGAACACTAGCGCTCCTTGATCTAACTCTCATAGATCGTTAGTTCTCCTCTCAAGAACACCAGCGCTCCTTGATCTATCTTCCACAGATCGTAAGTTCTCCTCCCGAGAACACCAGCACTTCACCGAGTGTTGCTTTTACAGACTGTTCGTACAGCAGTGAAACAACCTATAGTCAACTCTGAGTGAGCTCTACTTCCGTCCGATCTTTAATGATGATTGAGTTCACTCCCGATATATTCTTCCCCAAGAATTTTATCTTTGCTTATGGGATTCTCGATAATCCTTTACCTCGCAGGTTATCTCCTGTTATAGTCTTTTAGCACCTGCCATGTTGATCCTAGGGATCCATCAATTATACTATCGGATTCTTGCGTATATTAGGCAACAAATATTCTAATGATCATGCATCCCAATCTTCCATATATCCGATACTCATACTTTCCTAATGTGTATCCCAATCTTTCGTATATCCAAGCCGCCTTGAGATCTGATCATAATCTTCCGTATATCCTTGACTCTATTTGAGGAGACCTGAGCAAGACAGTATTCGCTAACAATTTGACTGCGCCTGTGGTCAAGCCTACTTCGGCTCACCATCCGAATCAAGCTTGAGATTTCTGGGTCTTGTGAACCTTCTTTGTCTGCTTCGACACCCCTGATATAGATTACAAACTTTTGACTGTTACAGACTCCGTTTGCTAAAAATATATCACACACATCCATGAAACACATGGATTTTTAACAACGACAAATTCCAAGAACAATACTATTATTGCATATGGTTCGCAACACATGGGATTAGTATGTGAGTTGGTTGAGAGATGAGCTTGTTTTAGCTAGGAGGTGTGTAGAGGTTGAGAATTATCCAGGAGTCTCTTTTCATCGTAATCAAAACCTTGCTCATGTGGCCGCAATTATTCTTGATGTGATGATTGTACGATGGGATGTTGACAGTTAAATTATTGTACTAAGATAAACACTATTAATAGCCGGAAGTTGAGATCTATTCCATGGGATTTGATTTAAATAAAGTTACTATAAATAGAAGGAAATAAAAGATTAAGAGGGTTTGAGTGACGGTAGGCAAATGACAAATGTAAAGAATGATTCTGAACTCAATGTGTTGCTAGTGTTTGGGATAATCAGTGAAATATGCAGTGTGTTGCTGGTGACAGGATACCATAGGTTGCTTTAGTAATTTCTTCCTCTAAGTTGATGCCGCTTTGGCTTGGCCAAATCTGAAGAACACAAACACATTTGTTCACCCAGTTCGGCAATCTACTTCTAACCTGTCTGGAACTTGCGCTCAATCTAATCACATAGATTAGCTACACAGGATAATCTACTTTTAATAATAGATAGCTAGCATTTCTACAACTCTCAGCCTATCCTATTAAGAAGTGTACCAAGATGATGTTGCAACAACTTCTTCCGCCAAGTTGCTGACGCTTCTGTCGACGACTTCTCCAAGCACTGCTTGCTGATTCAGTCGGACACTCTGCGCTGCTCCCCCTCGATCAATGACCTCCCGTCACTATCCAAGAGCATGCTCAGATAGCCTGCGCAAGTCACACTCTGCAACTGTCAACTCTTCGGTCTGTCAACGAGTCCGCTCCAGTCGACTCCCTCGAATCAATGTAGGATCAGACTTCTTCAGTCCTGATCGC